>CM031595.1:71070109-71072609 GCA_018398815.1 Conus ventricosus | reverse complement strand
AAACAAAAACAGAGTCGAATCTATTCTGACAGATACGCGCAGTAGTATCGTCTGCAAAAAAATCTCACTCACCCCTTTTTCCACCTCACGCTCTCTCTTCCTCCTTCTCTTTCCTTATCATGAGTATTTTCTCCACGTTCAGATCGTCGGTCTCTACGCTTCTGGAGCGTAAGAAGTCAGACCTCTTCGTCTACCAATGAAAGGCGTTACTATTTCTAGTGCTTGTTAAAAAAAAAATATGTCGGTGAACATAAAAAAGGGTTTTCTTTTTGACCTCTTGCCCTAAGAAAACATTTATCTTTTTTTTGTTTTGAAGATTAAATGGATTTTAAACAAAAAGAGGATGGGTCAGAGGCTAGTCGTTGAACGTCCTCTTTGTTTTCCATCTGTGTCTTTATTTATGTGCATGTATTGATTTATCGTGCTACCTGATTTGCTGAATTTTGTAAACTTCCCCGCGATTGGTAGCTGACCAGACCATAATTCACCTGTTCTTTCATCTCAGTAGATTTCCTCCCTTTCGTACTTCATCTCCCCGCCTGTCTGCCAGCCTGCCTGTTGCTGCTGCTCCTCCTCCTCCTCCTCCTCCTAATCCTCCTTCTCCGTGCTCCTCTACAATCTTCAGCATCAGCAAGCATCAGAGGAGAGTGGCAGTAATAATCGGAGACCCAAAAAGCCATCAGGCCAGTTCCGCGACAAACAAGAAGGGCGGGTTGTATCCACAAGAGTGGAAGATAATACCCAGCTGAGTAGACGTCACGGAACAGAGAGTACCTCATCCTCTCCAAATCCTGACCCCCTGGTCTTTATCTTGTCCGAGAGCCTAAAAGATGGGACAGGCTTAGAACAGAGAAACAGCATCTACTAGGACAGTGATGGCGGTGATTATCATAATCATTGTTACCATCAACATCATCACCACCGAATCATCATCATCGTCATCAGTATGATAGTGAGGATGCTGAAGATGACGACGACGACGATGACGACGACGACAATGATGGTGATGATGATGATGATGATGATGATGATGATGATGATGATGATGATGATGATGATGATGATGATGATGATGATTACATTTCTGTTGTGTCTGTAGGTTATCTCTCATCATCCTCGTTCTGCATGTTTTCTAGTTTAAAGGAAAAAAGAGGAGGGGACGGGGCAGGCGAGGAGAAACATAACTGAATTCTTATTAAAACGACAGCAAGACTTTTTGGAAATTTCATAGATGTTTATACTTTACCGGACAAGAAATGATTTATCTAGAATGCTGACTGTCCGGCACCCTTTTTGTTCCTTTCCTATATGAAATTCTAGACTAAAATGTAGACACCTCTCCTGCATCACCCTGGTGTTGCCAGTGCGGCAGACACTGTTTGCCATGCATAAGTCAACTACCTTTGCTGCTGCTGCTACTACTAGTACTACTTTTCACTACTACGACGACGACGACGATGACGACGACCACGACGGTGACTACTACTACGACGACTACATTGATAACGAGCACTACTACTACTATACTGCTGCTACTGCTGCTACTACTACTACCTCTACTACTACTACCACTACTACTACTACTATGGTGCTGCTGCTACTACTACTACTACTACCTCTACTGCTACTACCACAACTACAACTCTCTACTGCTGCTGCTGCTACAGCTGCTGCTGTTACTACTACTACCTCTACTGCTACTACCACTACAACTACTACTATGCTGCTGCTACTGCTGCAACTACTACTACTACTACCTCTACTAACTACTACTACACTGCCACTACCATAACAACAACTACTACTACTGCTACTACCACTACTACTTCTACAACTACTCATGTTGCTGTAGCTTAGTTTAGGGTTGTGATAGAATATAGATCAGTCGGTCAGTAAATCAGATAGCAAATCAATCAACATACTAAAGAATTAAGTAACACGAGTATCTTTATCGATCCATTTATCAATCGATGAGTTATGGGTACCCTAACAACAGAAACAAGATTCAAGCATGGGGACGGGGGGGGGGATAAACTCAAGCTAGTTCAATAAATCATGGACTCTATACCATTATAATCGTTTTTTAAATCGTGGGATCCACAATGACAATGACAACGATTCTTTATTTTGTAACGGTACACGTATTGGCTTAGTTAGCCATTTTTCATACTTGCCATCACCATTGTACGAAGCTAATGCTAAATGATACAAAGTGTGCATCAAAACATGATTACACCAGCAAACAGCATCAATCAAGATAATTCGAGAATGCGACCAGATGGGAAAAAAACACCGGTGAGTTGGTCTGACTGGGGGAGGGTTCAATGCAAGGGATACTCCCTGTGTCTTCGAGCACCTGAGGCTGTTCTTTCAGCACAGAGAGCACACAGTACCGAGATGGTAATCTACACCGGAAGAGGACAAAACCAAGTGTTCTGCCACACGCCATTAGAAGGCCATAAAGCCACACGCATTCTAAGTTGTGAAGCCATACCCAGTA
>CM031595.1:71046668-71069109 GCA_018398815.1 Conus ventricosus | reverse complement strand
GATCCTCCACCCCCTTTGCCCTCTACAGCCCCTCCACCTCACCAGCATCCCTCCTCCCCATCCCCACCCAAGCCCGAAACGACGACCAACCAAAAAAAAAAAAAAACCTGCAAGGAAGTGACAAGATAATATTACCCATCAAAAGAATTGAAGGAGAGGGTAATGACCACCATTTGCAAGCTGACTGCATGTCTTCCGTCCTCTCCCTGTGTCTTGCCACAGACATCAAGGGCCAAAGGCGCAACATCCAACGCGGGAACTTGAACCCAGTCTGCGCCACCGTTTTCACACGTCATTTCCTGTCTCCTGTTTCCGGTCCTTTCGTCACGTGAAGCATAGTTCAGGCCACTAAGAAGATGAAAGCTAGTTTTTTTTTCCGGCAGTGCAAACCTCAGGGCAGAAGAAATGAGATTTCCGCATCCGATTAGTGTAATACATGTTCATGCAACTATGATGCGATGTATTGACGAAGTGGTGAGTATTTCTGCTAGAAAACTTTGCCCACGTAGGAGAGAAGAGAGAGAGAGAGAGAGAGAGAGAGAGAGAGAGAGAGAGAGAGAGAGAGAGAAGGGGGAGACAGAGAGAGAGAGAGAGGGGGGGAGACTTGGGAGCAGGAAGGAAAGCCCCATCACATTTATCATAAATATTTTGTCATCACATTTGCCACTTCCTGAGGATTTGTTTGATATCTCTTTAAGCTCATGTTCGACATCTCTTTGAACATATGTGTGATGCCTCTCTGAAAATGTTTGATATCTCTGAACATGTTTGGTGTTTCTTTATTAGTATTTGATGTCTAATGTCTCAGAAAGTTATTAAATGTCTATTATTAACCCGCGTTTCATGCCCCTAACTCCATGCTTGATGTATCTGGACATTGACTGTAGTATTATTGAACCCGTGTTTGATGTCTCTCTGAACAAAATAATGCTTGATGTCTCTGATTATATGCCAGGAGTTCTCAACACTTGTTCGGTAATTTTCTGAGCATCTGTCTAATGTTCCACTCAACACTAAGTTAGATTACTCTCTCTGAACATATGTCTTAAGTTTCTGACACATGTATTCATGTTTTATGTTTGTCTGAGTATATGTTTGATGCATCGCTGAACTTATCTTTATATGTATTTGAAAACGTGTTGACTGTCTCTGTGAACACGTTTTATGTTTCTTTGCAAATAACTCTGATCTCTCAGAACACATGCTGACTGTCTCTCTGAACAGGTTTCATACCTCTCTGAATACACGTTTGATATCTCTCTGGACACAAAGTTGATATCTCTCTGTACACATTTTTCATCTGTCTCTGAACACGAATTAAAATCTCTCTAAATATGTGTTTATTATCTCTCTAATTTCATGCTTTAGGTCATGGAACACTGTGTTTGATATTTCTTTGAACACTAGTTCGATGTCTCTCCGATTTCATGTTTGGAGTCTCATAACATTGCATCTGATATGTCTCTGAACACATGATGATTGCCTCTATGAACACATATTTAAAGTCCCTCTGAACACATGTTTAATGTCTCAGAACAGTTGAATGTGTCTTTGAACACATGTTGACTCTTTCTGAACACATGTTTCATGTCTCTCTGTGTACATATTAACAGTCTTCTCTCCACATGTTTCATACCTCTGTGAATGCATAATTGATGTCTTCCTGTATACATGTTTGATAATTCTCTAGATTCATGGTTGATGTCTCAGAACATTGTGCCTGGCATTTGTCTGAAAACACGTTGACCTTCTGAACACATGAACACATGTTGACTCTCTAAACATGTTTTATGTGTCTTTGAACTCATGTTTAATGCCCTCTGAATTCATTATTACTGTTTCAAGAACTGTTTGATATCTCTCTGAACAAATGTTTGACGTCTTTTCTGAACATCTGTGGACTTTCTCTCTGAATACATGTTTGATGTCTCTCTTCACACACCTGGACTTACTCTGAACACGTTTCATGACCCTCTGAATGCGTCATTGACGTCTGTTTGAACACAAATTTGACATCTCTTTGTACAAATGTTTGATGTCTCTCTGGTCTCTCTGCACACGTTTTAATGTCTCCCTGAACATTTGTTTTATTTTTCCCTTGATTTATATTTGATATCTCAGAACGTTCTGTTTGTGACTTCTCTCTACACATGTTTGATGTCTCTCTCTGCACTCGTGACTGTCTTCCTGATGACATGTTTCATGTTTCTCTGAACACAGTGAAAATGTCTCAATGGACACATGTGTCCATATTTAATACATATCTGAGCACAAGTGGAGAGTCTCCCTGAGCATATGTCTGATACATCTAATCACATATACAATATCTCTTTGGACACATGTTTGATACTTCTCTGAATTCAGCCTCTCTAAGCACACTTTTAAGGTCTCTGAGCTTATTTTCTGTGTCGCTCGGAACACATTTGCTCATGTTTAATGAGTAAATGAGCACATGTTCAGTGTCTCTCTGAACATATGTGTATGGCCCTCTGAACACATGTTTAATGTCTCTGTGAACACACATTAGATGTCCCTCTGACACACATTAGATGTCCCTCTGACCCGCATGTCTCAGAGCTCACTGAACACTTGTTTAATATCTGTCTGAACATAGGTTTAATACCTAAGTACATGATTAATGGCTCTCTGAACATACGGTTACTGTCTCTCAGAGCACATGTTTAAAGACTCCCTAAACACATGTTTAATGTGTCTTTGAACACATGTTTAATGTCTTTCTGACCACACATTTAATATATCTCTGAGCGTAAGTTAATAGCTTTCTGAACATATGTTTAACAGCTCTCTGGACACATGATTAATGTCTTTCTGAGCACATGTCCATTGTCTCTTTACACATCTATTTAACATCTCTCAGAACGCCGTTTGGTGTATTTCTGAACACATGCTAATTATCTCTCTGAACATGTGTTTAACAGCTCTCTGGACACACATTTAACGGCTTTCTGACAACATATATCTGAACGTGTTTCATACCTCTGTGAACACATATTTAATGGCTCTCTGAACACAAGTTTGATGTGTCTCGGAACGCAATGTTTGCGTTTTTAATGGGGGGGGGGGGTCTGAATGTACATTTAAACATCTCTAAACACATGCTCATCCCTAACACGAGATCGATTCTGAATCTACAATAGCCATCACACACTGCTGAATGGTGACGCCATTTCAACTCACTGCTCTAACAAAGAACATTGCCAACACCAGTGCCCAATAGTTTGCTCCAACCTTCTCAGGAGAGAAGATATCGAATTATTTCTTTGATAGGGTAGATCGAAACGAACAATGTAGTGTTCAAACCCTCTCATCCACAGGGACAACGAGTGGCTCGTTTTGTGTCGAGGGACCACAGAGTATTACCTGAAAGCTGACCAAGTTGACTGACCATCATGGAATAAAGTAGGGAGACCATTCGCCTAATCATGCTACATGAGTAAAATTCTGAATATGAAGAAAACATAGATAAATTATTGACTTTGACCTCCCATATCAGATCCAGGATCAGTGACTGCCACTTCAAAGACAAGATGGAAAAGTGGCCAGTTAGTCTGATCCCCAATCCCTAAAGAAGAAGAACAAGAAGAAGAATGATGATGATAATGATGACAGCAACAGCAGCAGCAGCAGCAACAACAACAACAACAGCAACAAAAGCAACAACAACAACAGTAACAATATTGATGATAATGATCATTATCATTATTATTTATTGTTATTATCATTATCATTATCAGTACTATTATCATTATTGTTATTATTATCATCATTGTTGTTGTTGTTGTTAATGTTGTTGTTGCTGTCGCTGTTGTTGTTATTATTATTATTATTAATTAATAAGCGGTCGAACAGAGGGATGAAAAGGAAAATACAACAGTAAGAGCAAAGGACTAATATACTAATATAAAAAGGACTAATATACTAATAGTTGTAATCAGATCTATCAACATCAACATAAACTCCCTTCCCACTCTGCCTCCCTCCTAGTCCCATCCCGCCCTTAACTCCTCTCATTCAGCTCCTCTCCCCACACACACACACACACACACACACACACACCACACACACACACACACACACACACACACACACACGTCTATAGCATTATGTGGGCTTGCTATCTTTTAGAAAGACGTGGTTATTAATTCAAGGAAATGGTAATTATTACATGAAAACTGTCATTTTCACACGAAGAAAAATCATTGAAACATCATATCATAGATCATGCGTCAAAACAAAGTAAACAATCTTATGCCCCCATGAAGCTGAGAGCAGTGGAAACAGTTGATTATGACAGACATTTCTGGCTTCCAGCATTTTGAACCTCCGCATGATCATGCCAGTCACCCATTGACATCAATTATAGTCATATATTTCCATTTCTTATTTATCTGTTTTCACAGGTGTGGCTCTTGGCCGGTATATCAAGCTGAATGCACGAAAATGAGTAAGTTGTTTATAAAATAATTATCATCCAGAAAATGATCATCTTTACCTTTTTATATCGACAATTAATGTCTTCACGTACAAAAAATAATTATCATCCAGAAAATGATCATCTTTACCTTTTTATATTGACAATTAATGTTTTCACGTACAAAAACTGTTATCATTACTTTTGGACCCTTGTAAATCCCCATACAGACATGCAGGCAGGCAGGCAGGCAGGCAGGCAGGCAGGCAGGCAGGCAGGCAGAGCGAGCGAGCGAGCGAGCGAGAGAGAGAGAGAGAGAGAAGAGAGAGAGAGAGAGAGAGAGAGAGAGAGAGAGAGAGAGAGAGAGAGAGTAAATGTCATCCAAAGGAGGGCATTACAATCAGTCAAAAGGGGCGTTTCTGAAATCTGATCATCTCACATTTAGAGTTCCTGGCAGACGAGAAGCTTCATGCTCAGATAGTGTAACTTCCCTCGTGAGGCCGGTCTCAAGGCCTATCATTTTTCCCTTTTGGGCGCTTTTGAAAGCTTTGGTTTCACAGCATTCGTAACATCCTTTGCATCTCTTGCTAATATATGCAACGTATTGTAAATTCGGTGCATGTGAACCATGGCTGGTAGCATGTTTGTTTGTGTATTCATTTTCATGATGTGTGTGTGTGTGTGTGTGTGTGTGTGTGTGTGTGTGTGTGTGTGTGTGTGTGTGTGGTGGTGTGTGAGTGTGTCTGTGTCTGTGTGTGACTGTGTGAGTGAGTGAGTGTGTGTGTATGTGTGTGTGTGTGTGTGTGTGTGTGTGTGTGTGTGTGTGTGTGTGTGTGTGTGTGTCTGTGTGTGTAACTGTGTGAGTGTCTGTGTGTGTGTCTGTGTGTGTGTCTGTGTCTGTCTGTCTGTCTGTCTGTCTGTCGTCCGTCTGTCTGTGTGTAAAAATGTATTGCAAGAACGTTATATTATATGTCAGTCTTTGTGGGTCTTTTCCCTTATACTCAACTCAACATCTCGTCGGTTGTCTGCCCTGATATTTTGCGTTTCAGAAATTGGTGTGAACTTTCTGTTAGACAAGAAATATAACACGAAATGCAAGACACAAAAGCATCTGGTTTAAGATTTTAAACGCGGGGATCTAGTTTAACAGCAAAGGTCCGAGTGATTTACAATGCCAGCAGTGGTCAGCTGAACCTGTTTCAACGGTCATTGACCTGATTTATGAGGTCATTTCATTGCAGTCTCTTTTCTTCATTCCACGGGTTTATACTCTGCCACTTACCATTATAGACTGAGGCTAAAACCTGACGAAAACCCGGGAAAGTTTTCTCTTTATTGTCCTCACGATGGCATCACTCCTAGACCACCATACTAGATTCCTGTGCACAGCCACATCAGGGTCGTTCTGCCGCAACCCAATGCAGCAGTCCACAGGGAACTACCGTAAAGTTCGGACTATAAGCCGCGACTTTTCTCCCCAGCTTTAAACCCTGCGGCTTAAACAACGATGCCGCTTATTTGCGGATTTTTCCGATTTCAGAAGCATCACACCCTCGTCTATTCTTAGCTTCTCTGTAACTCACCATATCGTGTTTACTGTTCATGAATTTTTATTATGCTTTTAACTACGATTTTCTGTGTAATCGTGTAATGGAATCAGTAACCCGTTCAGAAATGCGGGAATCGACATAAGTAAAGCCCATTACTGATATCTTTTTTCATCAGTTTATCTTCTACAAAAATACGATCGCTTCGAACGGCGCAATGTGTTGGCCGTTTCCGACCTGTTTAATCTTGACTAACACTAGCTGAATTACGAACAAAATAACTCAGCACTGGCACAGTATTAAGCGAAATAAAACAATCGAATCGTTTCATTAATGTTCTGGTTTGTTATTATATGCGTTATCTTACCAAGCGCGTCTTGCAATTCAAAAACGATTAGCGCATTCAACTCATTGTCAGACCTTGGCTTCGATCCGCCATTGTTGAAATCGTGGACAGGGAGTGAAGGTTTGCATTTGATACCTTCGCTTTGATTGGCTTGCGCTTTCGAGTACTCAACCAATCGCTTAGCTTGATACACCAATGAATGCAGGAGAGAACTGCCTTTCTAGCCCATCGTTAATGCGTTGTTTTTTTCGGTATTTTTTTTTTTAAAGCAATGATGTTGGAAAGACAACACTTGTAAGAAGCCTCATAAAAACTTCGATTCTAATTGATTTAAAACACATCGTACTAAAAAAAAAAAAAAAAGATTGAAGAAAAGCTGGAAACGTCCTCTTGTATTCTGACCTATTTAAACGCCAATGAATGCAATGAACACATTGTATGTGTTGATTTTCAACACTATGTTAACTCAACGCTCGGCCAGCGGCTTATAAACCGGTGCGGCTTACTTGTGAAAAAAGTTCAGATTTTTAAAAAATTTAGTGGGTGCGGCTTATATACAGGTGCGCTCAATAGACCGAACTTTACGGTATCAAGATCAGGCTGTCATGAGGCAGCCCCCAACCCGTGGAAGACATATTTCTCATGCTAAATAGCAACAAAATGGTGGATGTATGTCTGCTAAGCGAGAGAGGAAGGCCTCCATTTTTTAGCGAAAGAAGCCACAGGTCATACTATGCTATTGTTCTAGATCACTCAACGTCTGCCGCTAAATCAGTCCTGAAATCATGTTGGAAACTAAGAAACCATAACATCATGGTGCTTATTACAATCATGTGAATGTTACACGACATCTCAACTACACTTTGCTGATCTGAATGTGATCTGCTGTGATATGATAGTACAGAGACTGATGAGAGAGTGGGACTGACGCATAAGGCTCTGTGTGTGCTCGTCTATTGAACACCCAGGGGATTGGGGTGGGGAAAAGGAGAGAGAGAGATGGGGGGGGGGATTTATTGAAGTAGGATATAGCCCCTTATGAATGCGATCGTGTAAAGCCTGGCTGTTGTTAAAGAACTATGCAATTCTTGCAAATCTGGTTAACATGACATAATATGTAGTCCACTTCATTTGTGCTGCTTGTTGACAGTGACGTGAATTCGTGAAATCTTGTCATTGTCAATGGACGTAACTTGTCCCAGTTCTCGCCACCTGAAAAAGATCCCCTTCCTCCACACACACATCTCTGCTTCTCTTCCTCTTTTCTCTCCTCCCATCTCCCCCCCCCCCCCCCCCCCCCCCCCTCCACCAAGAAAGGAAAAATCTGTTTACTGCTAAAAGAGGTGTTATTTCTTCTTTACATTATTTGAATATTTAACATTATAATCCCAAACACGGATCGATGTCGAATGCTTAAGTCTTCACAGCTCTGTCCTCAGATCGTATACGTCAATGTCCAAACTAAGAATACAAAAATCAGCAGTCTTCAGAGTTGCAGTTCTCCCATCCTGTATTGTATTTGACCTATCATCCATTCATTTCGGGGCTACGTATACTCTACATTCATTCTGTTATTGATAGCCTAACTGCCCCCAGTATTTGGCATGTTTTCGTTAAAAAGGTTTTGGGGGATGTGCTTTTGTTGTTGTTGTTGTTGTTGTTTGTTTGTTTTTCGTTTTTTAGTTATTCAGTACCTGGTGTCAGTTGCCGATTTACTGGAGTCTGGCGAAATAACTTTTTTTTTGTCTCATGATGAGTTACTGAACAGATATGTGGAAATGCTCGTTTGAAGATAAAATAGCAGACTGTTTGGGATCAACCGATTCCAAATCCACTAGACCTATGGTGCGCAGCATGGAAGACAAAAAGGGGGCGGGGAACCGGAAACTGGGCTGTTGGATCGACGACTAACTCTAAGCACCAGGCGGGCGGGCGGATGTGCGAACCTGTCGTCTTTGAGGGTGAATGTTTTAGCATGTGATATGCCTTCATTGAAACGGCTTTGAAAAAAACTAGCTGTCGTGGATCGTTTAGGCTCTCCGGAGGCGTGGTTTGTCTGCAAACATTGTGTTGTGACACGGCCTTGATATGAAAGATGCCCACGCGTCTCCCTTTTGAGGAAAGCCACACGTTTAGCTGGTGACACGACCATGGGTTCAGCATCTCTCAAAGGCACTTTCCTTCTTTCAGACAAGATCACTTAACGCAAACAGCGGTCAGTTTGACACCCCTCTCTCTCTCTCTCTCTCTCTCTCTCTCTCTCTCTCTCTCTCTCTCTCTCTCTCTCTCTCTCTCTCACTCTCTCTCTCTCTCTCTCTCTCTCTCTCTCTCTCTCTCTCTCTCTCTCTCTCTCTCTCGCATACTAAATTGTTGGTGGCTGACTGCATCTCATAACGTTTGCGCCAGAAACTTTGGGGTCGAGTGGACCGGTGATAAGGAACAACATGGAAGAAAGAAAAATGAAAGACAGGTTGTGCCAGTCGATGTTCATCTATTGCAGCAGAATCAACAAGGTTTCTCTCTCTCTCTCTCTCTCTCTCTCTCTCTCTCTCTCTCTCTCTCTCTCTCTCTCTCTCTCTCTCTTACGTACATTCACACAAACACACACACGCGCGCGCGCGCATGCACACACACACGCACGCACGCACGCACGCACGCACACACGCACGCACGCACGCACGCACGCACGCACACACACACACACACACACACACACACACACACACACACACACACACACACACACACACACACACTCACTCACTCACTCACCACATGTGTTTTACGAGATTTGGTCGTCTGCACAGGAATTGTCAGACGGCGAAAGATTACGTCTACTTAAGGCTCGCACAACACATCCAGGCTCGATCAATATGTAAATGACCCACTAGGGACCTTCTACTTGCCTGCCCTTCTGGATGGATTTCCTTTCTCTGTCCCTAACACCCCTCCCCCAATCTTCCCAACAAATGAGCATCACCACCTCACCTCCACAAGTCTTGCTTCCCTTTCACCTTCCCCTTAAGCTGGCTAACCTCTCTTTTTGTAATATTAGCAGAAGTGAGAGAGAGAGAGAGAGAGAGAGAGAGAGAGAGAGAGAGAGAGAGACTGAGAGAGAGAGAGAGAGAAGGGAAGGAGGAGAGAACGTAATCGGATTGTTGCTGGATTTTCATACAATGAAGATTCGTGCTTGTGCGTGTGCGCATATCTCTCTCTCTCTCTCTCTCTCTCTCTCTCTCTCTCTCTCTCTCTCTCACACACACACACACACACACACACACACACACACACACACACACACACACACACACACACACACACACACGTACACACAAACTAAATAAGCCGATAAAGGCAGCAAAAAGTGAGGCGCAGTTTTCAGAATAATCAACAACGGAAGTGAGAGGCAAAAATTTGCATCACTTTGAAATGTTATATTCAGTTGTGCCTTCGCATGGTTAACAAAGGAAAAAAAATACAGGAGAGAAGAAGATCAAAGTAAAAGCCCGATTGTTGCCGGTACATTAATGAATCAAAGTCACTGCTGTTCGACATGGATTCCATTTCATGAAGGTCTGCTTGAAATGTCTGTTTTGTTGAGTGGATTTGAAACAGCTTTGCATAGAATGTCAAAAGGCCCAGCTGCACTTCAACTGGGGGGGACTCAGTTGCGCATCCATCTCTTGGTTGATTGATAAATGTTCGCGCGAAATTCTGGCACGATTTCAGCTCGCAACTGCGTGCACAAGAGTGGCTGCAACGGCTCCTGCACTTTCTCCCCAAGCACTAAAACGTTGGACCGAAAAATTAGCCAAACACACAAAATTGACCAATTCTTAATACAACTGTTCACAGTGGGGCTAAGGATACTCTCTCGATAAACGAGGGTGTTACCCCCACCCCCACCCTCTCTCTCTCTCTCTCTCTCTCTCTCTCTCTCAAAATTTTTCAGTGCAACTTTTCCATTATCGCGTGCAGCTTTTTCATTATCGCGTGCAGTAACGGCCTGACATACGCGTGCATGTTTCGACCAATCAACGAAGGGATGTGCGCGCATTTGCGGCGGTATTCTGGCCTCGTGGCGTGGCATAGCTTTGCTGTAACCTAGGCACTTGTCCATGATCAGGTGATTTCCGATCCTATCAGGTACAAGTCGTAAGGGAGTTTACAGGATTTGTTCAAACATTTAACCCAACACATTAACCTAATGTATAAAGCTCGTTCTATTTGTTTGTGTGTCTGTCTATGCGCAGTGTGCATTCTTTGTTGTTGGTTATACCATCCACAGTTTTTGTCTGACCTCCACATTTGTCATGGAGACTTCGTTAGCATTTTAGGTACATCAAGAGCCAGTCATTTTTGTTCGAGAATAGTCGCATTGCTAATGTAACCTTATGGTGAAGCGAAGCGATTCCGGGATTCTAAGAGAGTCAAACACGCCTCGCTGTTGGCTTTTAGATATTATTAAAAATCACCGTGTTTCCTATCAACCGGGAATGATCAGTTGGAAGAGCGTTAGACCGAAGACCTGAAGGCCCCTGGTTCAATCATGACTTCAAACACTCACCCTCCCCTCCCACCACTTTTTCTTCTTCTTCAAGGGTTTGAGGCTGGTCAAAGGCAGAAGGGTTGAGGACTGGATGAATGGCAGGAAGGCGGTAACGGAACGGTGGAAGGATCGACGAGGAAGAGGGCAGGGCGGCGGTGGGGAAGGAGGGGGCGGTGAGACAGTGGAAGGAGGGAGACAGGAGAATGGGAAGAAGGACAACGGAATGGACAGAGAGGATGAAGGTTTACAGAGGAGGACAGGATGGAAGAAGAGAGTGGAAAAGGAAGACAGGGGAGGAGACGCTGATATATGTATATATATATATATATATATATGTAGAGAGAGAGAGAGAGAGAGAGAGAGAGAGAGAGAGAGAGAGAGAGAGAGAGAGAGAGAGATCAGTATATTTAAAATGCCTAAAACAATTTTTTAAGTGCTCAACCCCTTGGGGAGCAACATTAGATAAAACAAGTTAAAAGAGGAATCTTAAAACTATCTACAAATTTGTTTCAAGCGTGTTGCGCTGACAGCGCAACACGCTTGAAACAAATTTGTAGATAGTTTTAAGATTCCTCTTTTAAGTTGTTTTATCTATCTATCTATCTGTCACGGACAAAAAATAAACAACCAAAGTCGTGGTCCAGGTTGTTTGGACATAAGCTCAAACTCAAATATTCTGAGCGCTAGGCAGACGGGCCCATGTGTCGGGTCCAGCCAATTAAGCATAGCTGAGAGGCTCTACAGAGACGGTCTGTCCAGCCAGACGGACTAAGTAGCTGACCGACGCCTCGATGTCTGGTCAAACGAGTCTCGACGCCCGGATCAGACTCATCCAGCCAATTTGGGCACAGCGAGTAGACTAATCCTAATCCTCTACGGAGACGGTCTGTCCAGCCAGACAGACTAAGTAGCTGACCGACGCCTCGATGTCTGGTCAGACGAGTCCTCGACGCCTGGATCAGACTGATCTAGCCAATTTACGACGTCGCCGGAACGAAGAGAGGGGAAGGTAGTGTGTGGTGGGGGTGAAATCAAGCTAATCAATTAAATGACCAATTGACCACCACAGAGAGTAAGGCGTGTAGGCGTGACTGTCATGATTTGAATATCCAATGGAATTAGAGGGAGATAACTTCGGGTACGAGGCGGTAAAAATACTGACCAATGGTACTCACCCTTGGACACGTAGGTGGAGATAAAGTCTGCAGAGGGGGCAGAACGAACAGACGGAGAGAGAGAGGAAGAGGTTCTGGGGTAGGTCTGCTCGAGAGAGAAGCAGAGAGATGAGGGGAGGAGAGAAGAGAACCAAGTTGAGAGATTAGCACGAGATAGTCTGCAGAGGAAGGACTAAGGAGAGATGTGGAGAGAGAGAGTTTGCTAACTAATGAAAGGAAAAGAAAGAAAAGAAAAAGAAAAAGAAAAGCAACCATGTCCATTTGATACAGCAGACTAGAAGAGAGAGAGAGAGTGCAATGCGTTGATGCAAGAAGAAAGAAAGGAGAACAGATCGATGTTGATAGTCACTGTTCCATCTGAACCGGGGTTCGACCTCATACCTGGCAGCGTCACTTCGTCAAGCAGAACCCACAGACCAACGCCATGCCAGCAGTCTAACCTGACCAGTGCCGCAGTCCAACGCCAGTGCCAACAGTCTAACCTGACCAGTGCCAACAGTTGTGTCGTGCTTGTGAAAGTGACAGTGAAAAGAAAAAAAAAAGAAAAGAAAAGACAGTGATTCGTGAATAGTTAAGATCACCTGGCCAGGTAAAGTAGAAATCTATTTATACCCGGGTTAGTTAAATGATGTTTTAGATAAATGATTTTTTTGTGAAGTTCAGGAAAGAGAGAACGTTTTATTTTGTTTGATTCCATATGCATTGATGTTTCGTTCTATGATCATGTGTAGTAAAGTTATAGACTTACTAGTGGTTTGATGTGACGAATGCATGATATATGAATGAGATTTAAGCAAGCTGTGAGTGTGTTTGGGCTGTGCGCTAGTCCTTCCTCCACTGACATACCCCGAGGTTGACAATTTATTGGCGAGCCTGCCAGATATTCTGGCCCATTTATTATAATTGTTCAACTTCTCAGAGAGGAAGCTGGGTGGGATTCAAGTATTGTAATCCTAAGACAAGGGTTGTCTTACTGTATGTTCCCAAGATAGTTAAATACTAGGCTTGGCATTGCTTCCAAGATAGTTAATACTAGGCTTGGCATTTCAGCCCCAGAGTACTTATTTCGCACAGATTGCCTATAATTCGCTCTCATAGTTGGGTCAGGCGCTGGCGTCTTATAAAAACTAATTACGTTGTCCCAAGCTAATAATATCATTCATATGATTGTGCTATTACGTCACTCGTGTCGGTAACCACCAGTTTGGCTGTCGTAGTAATAAAATCTTGTTCAAAAAAAAAAAAAAAAAAAGATATAATGGCGGAAGAAAAGAACACCCCTATTGAACAACTTGTGAGCGTCGCTCGTGATTTAGGCTACTCAGGAGATGAGTTGCGTGCATTCGTTGAAAACCAACAAAAGATGAAAGGGATGAACGCGCGGAAAGACGACGCGTTGCAGTAGAAGCGCAGGAAACAGAAAGATTAAGGGAGATGCAGGAAACAGAAAGAATAAGGGAAGCGCAGGAAACAGAAAGAATGAAGCAGGAAACAGAAAGAATAAGGGAAGCGCAGGAAACAGAAAGAATGAAGCAGGAAACGGAAAGATTAAAGGTTCAATTAGAGTTAGAGAAAGTGAGAATACAAAGGGAGACCACCGAGGATGGGAGTTCAGTTTCCAGTGACTCTGTGCGCAGTTACGCTCCCCGACCCAAGTTGCCAAAATTCTCTGAAGAACCGATTCGATTGATGCATACATCAGTCGTTTCGAAACGTTGCGACCAGTCAGGGTTTGCCTCCAGAAGAGTGGGCAGTCATTTTGTCAGCGCTATTGACGGTAAGGCATTGCAGATTTTCACTGCGTTACCAGCAGACCAACAATCTGATTTTGGTGCTGTGAAGGAATCGTTGATGAAGGGATTTGACCTCACAGAGAAGGATTCAGAAAGAAATTTCGTTCAGCTAGATTGCAAGCAGGTGAAACGTACACTCAGTTTGGTGCACGTTTAGATCACTATTTTGAGAAGTGGTTAGAGTTGAGTGGTACGAAAAAGGAGTTCGCTGAATTGAAAGAGCTAGTTATGAAGGAACAGATTTTGTCAGGTTGCGGCCCTGAGTTAACCATACATTTGAAAGAGAGACAGCCAGAGACAGCAGGGGAGTTGCTGAAGTTAGCAGAGGTGTACAGGGAGGCACGTTTGGGCACTAAGGTGCAGGAGAAACAGGTGCCAGGCACAGGTGAGAAGAGTGCAAGGAGACCAGGGGAGTTTTCTGCAAAGTCTGCAAACCCAGTGGTGGGGCAGAAGGAAGGGCAAAGGGACATTAGGTGTTTCATTTGTCACAAGAAGGGACATGTGGCGAGGGATTGTCGCATGAGGTTCCAGAAGGCAGCAGCCTTGCAAGAGGTGATAAGGGTCGTCAAGGGAAACGACCTGCAGTGGAACCAAAAGGGATCCAATCTGAAGAGGGTGGAGTGCAGCCTATGGCTAGCACTGGACAGCAGTCAGTGTCAGGGATGGAGGGCACTAGGCTGAGTGGTTCGTTACCAGTGGAAGAAGGGTGGATTGGCCAGCAGAGGGTGAAAGTGTTACGAGACACTGGTTGTTCATGTGGTGTAGTTAGAACAACGCTGGTCGAGAAAGGGGATTTGACAGGGCAAATCCAGACCTGTACTCTAATCGATGGCACTGTGAGGGAGTTTCCAGTTGCTAAGATAGAAGTACGTACCCCTTACTTCTCAGGCGAGTTGTCTGCGTTGGTGATGGAGAAACCCCTTCATGATTTGATCATCGAAATATTCCAGGTGCAAGGGATCCAGGGGATCCTGAGGTGTTGACTGCTACAGGGGCAGCAGTTCAGACACGAGCAAGAAGGAGGAAAAGGTTGATAAACCATTAGTCGTTCCAGCAAGGAAGTCAGACATAGATGTGTCGCCTGATGAGTTTAGGGCAGCGCAGGAACAAGACCCTTCGCTCGTGAAGTCTTGGGAGTTGGCAAGAGGTGGAGAGAAACAGGTGGTTAGAGGAGGTGAGACAGAATTCTTGTGAAAGGCGGGCTGCTGTACCGAGTGTTCACCAAGGGGAAGACAGGTAAGGTGACAACTCAGTTAGAGGTACCAGCATGTTATCGTGACACTGTCATGTCAGTGGGTCACGAGTCGCTCATGGCGGGTCATCTCGGCACCGGTAAAAACGGCTGACCGAATCTTTGATGATTTTCATTGGCCAGGAGCAATGGCAGACATAAAGCGGCTCTGCATGTCATGTGACGTGTGTCAAAGGTCAGCCACGACAGGGGTGAAGAGGAAGGCGCCTCTTAAACATCCCCCTTTAATTGACCACACCGTTCAGAGAGTGGCCGTTGATCTGATTGGCCCAATCTCACCCTGGTCCAAAGGTGGGCACAGGTATGAGACATGCAAGGTTGCAAGGGAAGGTTTGCAGGAGGCTAGGGTCGTTCAGAAGAAGCAATATGACAGGAAGGTGAGGAAGCAATCCCTCAAGGTGGGAGATCAAGTCCTGGTACTGATTCCACGGATCACAACAAGCTGCTGATGCATTGGAAAGGACCATTCACCATCACTGAAAAGGTCGGTCGGGATTACCGAATTGATGTGAATGTGAAACTAAAACTTTTCCATGCGAATTTTCTCCGCAAATATATTCAGCGTGAGACTCAGCACATAGGCGCAGCAGCAATCATTGATGAGGTGAAAGAGACCCAGCAGAAGAAGGGAGATTTTGTTGCCTAAGTTTCCAGAAGAGTCATACAGGGATGTGTCACTGTATGAAGGGCTAGACAGTAGGAGTTCCTAGGTTTTGTTGTCGGAGGCGACACAAAGCAGCCGGAAAGAGGAAAGGTGGAGAAGATGATGAATTCAGAGAGACCAAAGACCAAAACAGAAGTCAGGATCCTGCTAGGTTTTATTGGTTTCTATAGGGAGTTTGTTCCAAATTTCGCAGCAATCACGAGTCCTCTCAGTGATTTGGTCAAGGCAGGGAAACCAGCAGTGGTCGAGTGGTCAGACGCTGCAGAGCAAGCACTGCAGACGGTGTTTGAAAGACTAGGTTCCCGTCCCATCTTGAAGCTACCAGATATGTCCAAACCATTTTTGTTGCGGACAGATGCATCAGGCGGTGGAGTAGGTGCAGTATTGTTGCAGGAGCATGAAGGGTCGAGTTTCCTGTGAGGTATGCTAGCAGGAAGTTGACAAAGTGTGAAGAAGGGTACGCAACGGTGGAGAAGGAGTGTTTAGCTGTCGTGTGGGCCGTGCAGAAATTCCACAAATACTTGTATGGGAAAGAGTTCGTGATAGAGACTGATCATCAACCACTCAAATTCCTGCAGGAGGCGCAGTTGAAAAACAGCAGGGTGCTGCGTTGGGCAATGGCACTGCAGCCCTACAGTACCGAGTGCAGTACATTCCAGGTCGACAGAATGTCGGAGCTGACTATTTAAGTCGCGTAGTCTAGCAACTGCAACTCAGAGGAAGTCAGTCATATCCGGGTGCTTTGTTGATAATATGTGTTGATTACAGTTATGTTGATTGGATATGGGTTCATTCCCAGTTGGCTATGGTTCATATTTTTGTGTGAGATTTGTTCATGTAAATGTAGTTATGCTTGGAGCATACAGTCGCTTGTGTAGTGATCCATTATTTGCAATAAGTGAGGATGGAGATTCCTCAGTGAAGTGTCATGGATCGTGATCATATTATATTGTGCTTTTCATAAGAATTGTGAAGAGGAGAGATGGCAAATCCGCAGGTAGGGGAATTGCATAGGTGCGCACAGAGGTCGTTATAAAATGAGTCGAAATAACGCAAGAGCGCACGTCAATGATAACTCATTGAGTGGTATTCACTAATGATATATTTTATAATTTATAAACCATTGGTTGTGAAGTATTTTTCAAACTTTGCACGTGTAGCTGTGTGTCAGCAAATTCGGTTGTTGTCTTTTTGTACGTTGTTTTGAGACAATGCGGTGCATAGTCTTTTGCAAGGGGGAAATTGTCACGGACAAAAAAATAAACAACCAAAGTCGTGGTCCAGGTTGTTTGGACATAAGCTCAAACTCAAATATTCTGAGCGCTAGGCAGACGGGCCCATGTGTCGGGTCCAGCCAATTAAGCATAGCTGAGAGGCTCCACGGAGACGGTCTGTCCAGCCAGACGGACTAAGTAGCTGACCGACGCCTCGATGTCTGGTCAAACGAGTCTCGACCCCGGATCAGACTCATCCAGCCAATTTGGGCACAGCGAGTAGACTAATCCTAATCCTCTACGGAGACGGTCTGTCCAGCCAGACAGACTAAGTAGCTGACCGACGCCTCGATGTCTGGTCAGAACGAGTCTCGACGCCTGGATCAGACTGATCTAGCCAATTTACAAACGTCGCCGGAACGAAGAGAGGGGAAGGTAGTGTGTGTGGGGGTGAAATCAAGCTAATCAATTAAATGACCAATTGACCACCACAGAGAGTAAGGCGTGTAGGCGTGACTGTCATGATTTGAATATCAATGGAATTAGAGGGAGATAACTTCGGGTACGAGGCGTAAAAATACTGACCAATGGTACTCACCCTTGGACACGTAGGTGGGAGATAAAGTCTGCAGAGGGGGCAGAACGAACAGACGGAGAGAGAGAGGAAGAGGTTCTGGGGTAGTCTGCTCGAGAGAGAAGCAGAGAGATGAGGGGAGGAGAGAAGAGAACCAAGTTGAGAGATTACACGAGATAGTCTGCAGAGGAAGGACTAAGGAGAGATGTGGAGAGAGAGAGTTGCTAACTAATGAAGAGGAAAAGAAAGAAAAGAAAAAGAAAAAGAAAAGCAACCATGTCCATTTGATACAGCAGACTAGAAGAGAGAGAGAGAGTGCAATGCGTTGATGCAAGAAGAAAGAAAGGAGAACAGATCGATGTTGATAGTCACTGTTCCATCTGAACCGGGGGTTCGACCTCATACCTGGCAGCGTCACTTCGTCAAGCAGAACCCACAGACCAACGCCAGTGCCAGCAGTCTAACCTGACCAGTGCCGCAGTCCAACGCCAGTGTCCAACAGTCTAACCTGACCAGTGCCAACAGTTGTGTCGTGCTTGTGAAAGTGACAGTGAAAAGAAAAAAAAAGAAAAGAAAAGACAGTGATTCGTGAATAGTTAAGATCACCTGGCCAGGTAAAGTAGAAATCAAATTTATACCCGGGTTAGTTAATGATGTTTTAGATAAATGATTTTTTTTGTGAAGTTCAGGAAAAAGAAATGTTTTATTTTGTTTGATTCCAATGCATTGATGTTTCGTTCTATGATCATGTGTAGTAAAGTTATAGACTTTACTAGTGGTTTGATGTGACAAATGCATGAAAATATAATGAGATTGTAAGCAAGCTGAGTGTGTTTGGGGCTGTGCGCTAGTCCTTCCTCCACGACATCCCCCGAGGTTGACACTATATATATATATATATATATATATATATAAATAAAATATAAAATAATATATATATATATATATAATATATATATTCAATTATAAACAAAACTTGCTCTTACGTCTTAGATTGAAAAATAGGGGGGGGGGCAATAAGCATTCATATATGCAGTGGTAGAAAATTTTCTGCCTAACTAACAGTAGTGCTTGAGTGGTGAACGGGGAAAAATAAAATAAATGCTTCTCAAAATGACCTTCAGCAAGCTTATAGTCCCCAAAGGGGGGAGCCCAATCCCCAAAAGGGGAGGAAACTCACTACATGTAACTCCTGGTCAGATACCGATATTTCGAAATCTGATAGTTTCTCCTGGGTGACCGGGGAAAAGGGGGTAACTTCACTCCTCTCCCTTTTTTCGGTTTAAGAAGAATGCTATCCCAGAAAAAGGCTGGTGTGCAATACCGTAGTATGTTTGTTGAGTTTTCACACAAAAAAAACAAAGGTGCCACCTAAGAAGCAAAAAAAAATATAAAAGAACAAAACAAGCTATATTTCTTGTGAAAAGTAGAAAATATAAAAAGATAACCTCTTAAGACACAAGTGCTGAGGCCAGTTCTTGGAATGAATCCGCAAAGGACTAAATTACAATAAACAATAAATTCCAAGGATAAGTCCCGGGAGCACCATTTCAGAAAACAGAGCAGCTTGGTTTTGCAATTTTTCCCCATTCACCCACTCAAGCACATACTGTTAGTTGGGCCCAGAATTATCTACCACTGCAGATATGAATGCTTATCTCCCCCTATTTCTTCAATCTAAGACATAAGAGCAAGTTTTTGTTTATAATTCAATATTTCTTTGCAGTCATTGCAACACCAAGCTGCTCTGAAAAGTTGCTGGAATGGTGCTCGGTACTTATCCTTGAATACATACATAAAATACATACATACATACATACATACATACATACATACATACAAAACATGCATGCATACATACATTACATAGCCGAAACAGAGATGAAAAGGGCGAATTAAAAAAAAAAAACATAGTACCTGATTTATCTTTTTATGTTTACATATTCGATATAAAAAAGATTAATGCTCCCTTTTAAAAAAGGAAGTTTAGGGATTGTTTGTTTGTTTTTTATTTATATACCGCCGTTTTCTTTCCCACGTACCATAACGTCCTGTGATTTGCGCTGGAAGGATAGAATTCTCACTCTCCACGGGTGGAGATAACGGGTGCTTTGGCCGTCATTCCCTTCCCACACGCACCTCCCCATCTTCCCGCCTCGGTGGGCTTTGGGGGGGAGCGAAGGAATTTTGTTTGAAACTGACTTTCGTCGATTTTGATTAAACCCACTAAAACTAAAAAATTTTAAATGTTACGTGCATCAGCTGTAAACAATTGACACCGCATCATGGCTGATCACATTGTCAACTCGTTATTTGGCGTTTTTCATGGGCCCGAAACAGATCCTCAAATCGAATTCTGAACAGTTTTTCAAGGCCACGTTTACATATATGATTTCTTTACGATTGTTTGAACATGCATGACATGTATGTGAATTTCATAACGGTGGTTGTGCCTCCTATTTATTATAGGATTGCTTTCTCTATGACTTCCCTCCTCCACTTTTCTTTCCTCCTCCACTTTTCTTACCCCCAACCCCTTTGCCCTCCAGCTCCAGTTGTTTTCCTCTCCCAAACAGTACACATGATAACAGCAACTGCAACAACTACAACAAAACAGCAACAACAACAATCATCAACACCATTATCAAACTACACCCACACCACAAACACAGACATTCCATCCCAGAGAACAGAACGTAAATCAGCTTCCGTCTGCTTCAATTTTCTACAGATTCTGCAACACACTATCTCTCTGCACACCGTCTCATTCCCTGGCTTCTCGACAATTAACCGTAGTTCATCCTCCCCAGACGGAACCTGCGAGCTTTTTTCCCCCATCGGACCTGCCACCTAGATTAAATTCCTTCTCACTGTGAGCATGATGCCCCCAACGTCTCCCTGCAGTCATATCATTTTCAGACTGTATACTGTACCTGGTACCCACCTCTTTCATACCGAAATGTGTCCCCTGTATTGGTGTGCGGTCCTTTACAGTTTCTGAACAGAGAGAGATAGAGAGAGAGAGAGAGAGAGAGAGAGAGAGAGAGAGAGAGAGAGAGAGAGGGAGAGAGAGAGAGAGAGAGAGAGAGAGAGGAGAGAGAGAGAGAGAGAGAGGGAAATACAGGCGGAGGACGAGAGTGGAACAAAATGAAGTTGGGGGGTTCACAAATATGGAGACTGATTTACATCTTGATCCGGTTATCCAGAATTTGGTTGTTTTCTTTCTGAACTTTTCCTGCTTCGTAAAAGCCTGCGTCTTCTAAGAGACTCATGAGGTAAACGCGTCTGTAAATCGTCGTCAATCATCATCATCATCATCATCATCTCATCATCATCATCATCATCATCATCGTCATCATCATCATCATCATCATGACAAAGTCTCCCTTCTCTCTCTTTTAGATCTTTGCGCGGCATTTGACACCATTGATCATGATATTCTCCTTTCTAGACTCCAAACTTCTTTTGGCATTCACGGCACTGTTCTTGCGTGGGTTAGATCCTATCTCAGTGATCGTTCCCAGAGAATTGTTGTCAATGGTCTTTCTTCATCTCCTACACCTTTAACCTGTGGGGTACCGCAAGGTTCCGTCCTTGGGCCAGTTCTGTTTGCTCTGTATGTCAGACCTGTGTCAGACATTATCGATCAGTACTCATTGCTGCATGAGAGTTTTGCTGATGACACTCAGATGTACAAGTCGAGCACTGTATCTCAACTCAAGAACGTTGTCAGTGATGTTAAAAGCTGTTCACAGGATTTAAAGAATTGGATGACTCTGAATAAGTTGCAGCTGAATGACGACAAAACTGAAGTTCTTCTCCTTGCTTCTCCCAAACTCCAAGGTCATCCCTCCCTTCCTTCTTCCATCAGTATCGGAAGTTCTGATATTCAACTCTCATCCCAGGCTCGTAACCTCGGTGTGACTTTTGATTCCACCCTCTCTTTCAAGCACCACGTGTCTAATTTTTGTAAGGCAGCATATCTGGAAATACGTAAGATCAGTTCAATCAGACACTTCCTTTCCACTGAAGCCACAAAAACTCTGGTTTGTTCCCAAGTTCTCTCAAGGCTGGACTACTGCAACAGTCTCTTGGCTGGCTCACCAAAATACCTACTCAATAAACTGCAGAAGGTTCAAAATAGCGCTGCCAGGCTTGTTTGCAAAGCATCTAAACGTAAACATGTCACTCCTCTGTTGCAGTCCCTCCACTGGCTTCCAATCCAGAGGCGAATTGACTACAAGCTGGGTTCTATCTGTTTCTCTTCTGTTTCTGGTACTGGACCAAAATATCTTTCCGACATTCTCCACATCTACACCCCATCCCGCCAACTTCGTTCCTCTGCCGACAGTCGCCTCTTAAGCATTCCTTCAGTCAGAACAAAATCTTTTGGTCAACGTTCTCTCTACTTCCAAGGACCAACTGTCTGGAATACACTTCCCATCAGTGTCAGACACCTACCTTCACCCTCTTCTTTCAAATCTGCTGTCAAAACTAACTTCTTTCATCAGTCGTAACTCCCCCCCCCCCCCCCCCAACTTCCCAATCCACCTTGAGTGGGTTTTTGCGTGCACGCGTGAGTGCCTGGTGGTTGTGTTGCTTGTACGTGCAGGCCGTGTTGATGTGAGAGCTTGCGTGTGTGCGTGCAGGTGTCTGAGGGCGTGGGTGTGTGGTCATGCGTGAGCACGTGTACGCGCGCGTTCCTGCGCGGGTGCGGGCGCGTGTGTGTGTGTGTGGGTGGGTGTTGGTAATGTAAAGCGCTTGGAGCCCTAAATTATAGAGAATAGGCGCTATATAAATTAACATTATTAATTTTATCATCATCATCATCATCATCATCATCATCATCATCATCATCATCATCATCATCATCAACACCATCATCATCATCATCA
>CM031595.1:71024168-71031668 GCA_018398815.1 Conus ventricosus | reverse complement strand
TGAGGTGTTGTATCTAGTATACAGGATCGTATTTGTAATGTAGCTACGGTGAGTAAAAACGTCAAAACAGAGTATTGCAGGGATGGATAAAAAGAAGTGGTGTGCATTGTATAAGCGCTGCTCTCTCTCTCTCTCTCTCTCTCTCTCTCTCTCTCTCTCTCTCTCTCTCTCTCCTCTCTCTCTCTCTCTCTCTCTCTCTCTCTCTCTCTCTTGTAACTCAAAGAAGATTCTAACATCTCTTCTAACCCTCATCGAAATTTCTACTCGTACCATCTTCCATATTGAGACATCACATCGTTCATAGTTCTGTATGTATATGCCATCCTACTTACGGACAATTCCTAATGTCTGTCATCGTTCAACATTTATGATATGGGGACAGTTTTCTTTTCTTTCCCTAGTGCGTGTTGTTCACATACAAATAAACTGTACCGAATAGCCTGAATAAAACTAAACATATTCTCAGCATGGAAACCTGGTCGGGAATGTTCAAAAGCATTATCTTCATCAAATGGTGACAACAAAGGCATCACCTTCATTTTCACCATTGTCATTATTTTCCAAATCACCGTCATTACCATCACAATGATATCATCGTCGTTGTCATAATCATTGTCGTCATCATCACCTTCAACACCACCACAATGATTATCATCATCATTATCATATACATCGTTACGATCACCACCACGCGATCACCGTTACCGTCGTGATTGTTAGTGTCATGCTCGTTATCATCACTACCACCCACCAATCCTCCTCCTCCTCCTCCTCCTCCTCATCATCATCATCATCATCATCCTTTTTCTCCTTCTCCTCCTCCTCCTCCCCTTCTCCTCCTCTTCCTCCTCCTTCTCCTCCTATTCGTCACCATCATCATCATCATATCATCATCATCTCATCATCATCATCATCATCATCATCATCATCATCATCATCATCACCATTAGGATCATTGTAAACATCATCGTCGTCATCATTCCGATCGTCATCATCATCGTCGTCGTCGTATGTCGTCGTCGTCGTCGTCACGTTTATTATCATTGTGAAACACCGAAAGACTAATTAGTGATTCACTCATTAAGAAACGACGGTGAGTGCTTCTATGACTATCTGATATCCCGGGGGCTCTTTCAGTACGAAAGCCCCCCCCCCCCCCCCCCCCCCCCCCCCCCCCCCCCACCCTTCCCCTTCTAGCAGTTCCTTGCTGAGAACTTCCTCTTTTCTAACACGCACTTTGACCGTGTGTGTTTTTTTTTTCGGTACTGTTGTCTCCTGTGAACTGTTTTCCTGTCTTTCTTCCGGACCTGTCATACACTGTCTTTCTTCCGGACACTGTCATACATTGTCTTTCTTCCGGACACTGTCATACATTGTCTTTCTTCCGGACACTGTCATACATTGTCTTTCTTCCGGACACTGTCATACATTGTCTTTCTTCCGGACACTGTCATACATTGTCTTTCTTCCGGACACTGTCATACATTGTCTTTTTTCCGGACACTGTCTACACTGTCTTTCTTCCGGACACTGTCATACATTTGTCTTTCTTCCGGACACTGTCATACACTGTCTTTCTTCCGGACACTGTCATACATTGTCTTTCTTCCGGACACTGTCATACACTGTTTTTTCTTCCGGACACTGTCATACATTGTCTTTCTTCCGGACACTGTCATACATTGTCTTTCTTCCGGACAATGTCATACATTGTCTTCTTCCGGACACTGTCATACACTGTCTTTCTTCCGGACACTGTCATACACTGTCTTTCTTCCGGACACTGTCATACATTGTCTTTCTTCCGGACACTGTCATACATTGTCTTTCTTCCGGACACTGTCATACACTGTCTTTCTTCCGGACACTGTCATACATTGTCTTTCTTCCGGACACTGTCATACATTGTCTTTCTTCCGGACACTGTCATACATTGTCTTTCTTCCGGACACTGTCATACATTGTCTTTCTTCCGGACACTGTCATACATTGTCTTTCTTCCGGAAAACTGTCATACATTGTCTTTCTTCCGGACACTGTCATACATTGTCTTTCTTCGGACACTGTCATACATTGTCTTTCTTCCGGACACTGTCATACATTGTCTTTCTTCCGGACACTGTCATACACTGTCTTTCTTCCGGACACTGTAAACATTGTCTTTCTTCCGGACACTGTCATACACTGTCTTTCTTCCGGGACACTGTCATACATTGTCTTTCTTCCGGACACTGTCATACACTGTCTTTCTTCCGGACACTGTCATACACTGTCTTTCTTCCGGACACTGTCATACATTATCTTTCCTGAAGGCAGTTTTTGACCTACCGGCTTTTTTGTCAAAATCTGGTGACTAGTCATGGAAAATTTTTCACATTGTCCAGAACGGACACTAGAGGTTCGTTCTACGGTGTTTTTCTCCCCATAAGGTTCAGTTGGTGTGTGTGTGTGTGTGTGTGTGTGTGTGTGTGTGTGTGTGTGTGTGTGTGTGTGTGTGTTGTGTGTGTGTGTGTGAGTGTGCGTGCGTGCGTGCGTGCGTGCGTGCGTGTGTGCGTGCGTGCGTGCGTGCGTGCGTGCGTGCTTTGCGTGTGTGTGTGTGTGTGTGTGTGTGTGTGTGTGTGTGTGTGTGTGTGTGTGTGTGTGTGTGTGTGTGTGTGTGTGTGTTTGTGTGTGAGTGTGTGTGAGTGTGTGTGTGCGAGTTCAGCAGAACAGGTTCGTTTTACAAGCAAAAAAATGTGCTTATAATCAGGCTGTCAAGGCAATGTTTCATTATTACAAATTGCAAGGAAGCAGAAAATTGCCAATTGATGTTGCATACAATTATTTTATTCCATAGTTGTACCTGTGTTGTTGTATGGTTGTGAAATTTGGGGTTATGAAAATGTTGATATATTAGAAAAGTTACAGTTACGTTTTTTAAAGTATTTATTTAGATTAAATAAAACTACAATGACTTCAATGATTATGGTGAAACCGGAATCTATCCTTTATCTGTACTGATTAAAGTAAGAATGATAAGGTTCTGGGCTAACTTAGTTGTTCCTGATTCTAAGAAGTATTCAAAACAAAGTAATATAATATCTTACATGAACTATATACAAAAGGAATTTTCGTTTCACCATGGCTTAGTTATGTTAAAAGTATTTTATTTGAAACGGGTTTGATTGTGTTTGGGAATCTCATTCATTCACAAACAGAAATAACTTATGTAAGTGTGTTAAAAAGGAGTTGCAAAATAATTATGCTCGTGATTGGCGCAGTTCTCTTGAAACAGCAACAAGTGTGTATTCTATAAAGTATAAAGACTGTCTTTGGAAAAGAACATTATATTTCTACCTTACCAGATATTTATGTTATACCTTTATTCAAATTTAGATGTAGTAACCATAAATTGCAAATTGAAATTGGAAGACACCATAATGTTCAAGAGAAATTTCGTATTTGTCGTAACTGTGAAATGGGTGAAATTGGAGATGAATTCCATTGCATCATGGAATGTCCAAAATATAATGAACTTCGTGAAAAATTCATCCTAAAAAATATCTAAAACCCAAAGTTTTTTTCAATTTTTGTAATTTATTTAAAAAAAGGAAGACTTTTTGTTTGAATTTTGTAAGTTTCAAAAAAAATGGGAAGATTTTTTAAATGAGATCGTTACAGTTCAAGAATTCAGTTTTCGCAATATGTTAAAATTGTTCTGGTGAGTTTGTATTTCCTTTGACATTTGTATCCTCCATGCCCCACGGGGTAAAGGTTTAAATTTGAATTAAATTAAATTTGAATTGTATGTAGGGTTTGTGGTGTGTGTTGTTTGTTTGTTGTTGTTGTGTGTGTGTGTGTGGGTGTGTGTGTGTGTGTGTGTGGGGTTGTGTGTGTGTGTGTGTTGTGTTGTGTGTGTACTTTTTATACATGTTTCATTGACGTTGTTCTTTAAAATGGGACTAAAAATTTAAAACAGAAGCGGGCGCTTCGCAAAGGTATTTTATTGACATAAGACCACTACTTCACCTGCCAAAAGCTTACAACTCGACCCCCTAAATCGTTGTTTTAGCGAATGTGGTCTAGTACTGGGTCTGCGACAGGAAGCGGATGGGCTGCTTGGGCTGCGGAATAAGGGTGGGAAGGGGAGGGGGGCAGAGGGGAGGAGGGAAAAGGGGAGTGGGTGCAATGCCACTGAGGGGGGCACGGAATATGACTCAGTGGCTGAAAACAAAATCATCACAATCCTGTCATAGACTTCAACACCACTACATTCATCACCCATCGTCTTCATCATTTACCAGTCTGCGGTCGGCCTCCACGTTGTTACGAAACACTTCCGGGCTCTCCGGATGTATCCTCTCCTTCCGTTTCCGCTTTCCGTTCTGTAGCGGATGCAGGCGTGCTTCGTTCCACTTGTCCACCATGTCGTCGTCACTGGCATCCACGTGGTGCAGCTTCTTCATCACCGACAGGCTGCCCTGCAAGACATGAGAGTCGCTCAGTGAGCACAGTGACAGCAACGACGATAACTAAAGACCCTTTGCAAATGCAGATCAGTTAACTGGAAGCTCAGTTTTAACAGTGTTGGTGATAATAATAATAATAATAATAATAATAATAATAATAATAATAATAATAATAGTAATAATATAATAATGATGATGATGATGATAATAATAATGATACTATTACTAATAATAACAGTAATGATAATGATAATAATAACAATATTGATAATACTGATGATGATGATAATAATAATGATAACAATAATGATAATGATGGTAATAAAGATAATAATTATAATAATCATCTAGGAGGCCGGAATAGCTCAGTTGGTAGAGCGCCTGACTCGTGATCCTGGGGTTGCGAGTTCGAATTTCGGTACAGGGGGATTTTTCCCTCTGAGTTAACATTGGTTCTGACTCCATTCCCCATACAGTCCTTCGAATGAGACAATAAACCGAGATTCCGTGTGTGAACGCACGCATAACATCTTGCACACACGTAAGATCCCATCACCAACTTTCGGAAGAGAAGGCCAGTTTGGCCGTTGGTATGGATGACACGTTACACATAGCATGCACCTTCCCGGAAGATGGAGTATGGCTGCCTGTATATACAGGCAGTGTCCGCGGGAATATCAGCCTGCGTACGCAGAAAGAAAGATAGAAAAGAAAATAATAATCATCGTCATCATAATCATCATTATTAGAATGATGATGATGATCATGATCATGATCATGATCATGATAACAATCAATACATACAAGTGAAAAATCTCATTTCCACAATGTTGAATTCCTGCAAAAATGGTTTTCTTACCAGCTCCAGTGTGACAAAATTTGTGTGGTAGTTTTAAAGAGTTTCTCTTTTTTTTAGCTTGCATTTTGCTTCAGTTTTGTTCTTTTAAGTTGTTAAATCTGACAGGGTTTTTTTTTCTGTGAAATAAATTGGTGCTATTTTCTCTTTAATCTGAAATACCCTGTGCTTCCGAATACTTCAAAACGTAATTCATCATGAGTGCTACTTGTCAGCACATTCAGTTGTATGTATGTACAATGATGTCTCCAGTGGCCGAATGCTGCCGTTCTGTACAGTGTGCAGAGCTACTGATGTCAGTGTGATAATGCTGAAGGAAAATGCTGCAACCGAAATATCACTTCCACTGCCAGACAAAATGGAATATACTGCAACTCACTGGACGAAAATAGCGAGCATGACCACACCTGTTGTCAATCACATTAATAACAACATTACTTTCTTTTTCAGTCAACGGAAGGCCATAGCTGTCAGCAGATGTCAAAACAAACACAGCCATAAATAATTGTGCCAGTCACAAACACGTTCGTCCCTGTTGACCCCTTTGTTATTTTATTCTCTTTACGTCATCTCTGCACCACATTCATCGATTTTTTTTTTTTTACAATTTGTCTATTTTGATAACTTTGCAAAAATATTTTCATCGATGCGCTATGCCGATAAACGTCATTCCATCTACATGTTAATACGCAGTTTAAAATTTTAAAAAAGTTATACGCAGCCAGCGTATATGGACATGTACATGTAATATGAAACAACGTTCAAACAGCAACGTTAACGAGATGAAAAAGAAATAGGCATGTGGAGACATTCCATATGTATAGACTTTCCGTTTCAACCCTTACTTTTATGTTCTACTCATTAGGCTCCCCAACTCGCTCCCATATAATTGTTGCAGCCTCCCCCCCCCCCCCCCCCCCACCTCACCCTACCTCCTACACACACCCTCGATCCATTCTTTCGCGGGAGGACATCCCGATTTGCTCTTTTTTCGTTTTTGTCCTTATCCGTTTTGCAAACTGGATCGACCCAGTGTCGTTTCGCTTCGCGCCACTTCGCCCACGTGTCATTTTGCCCTTGTCGTTTCGCCCCAGCATCATTTTCACTTTGCCCCGCTTGTCTGCTGGAGTCGGTGCGCCCTGAATGAAGCTTCCCCATGGACTGAAGCAATAGCAGATTGCCTTTTTGTGAAGGAAATTCATTCATTTTCTTGTACGCGTACGCATACATGCATACTTCCTCACATGCATGCAACGCAAGCACACACACGCCAAAGAAAAGCATGCAATGAATTTTTTAATCCTAATATTGTGATCAAAACGTCAACCAAAGCATGTTTATCGATCCCACGGAGACCCAGGGAGGGCAACTGATGCACTATAAATCTTTCTCTAACACACACACACACGCACGCACGCACACCACACACACACACACACACACACACACACACACACACACACACACACACACACACACACACACACACACACACACACACACACACATCCCCCCTCCCCCCGCTATTATTTCGCCGAAGGGGGGGGGGGGAGATTGGACCTGGTCCCTTCCCCTCTCTCTTTCTGACACCTGACTATCTTCTCCACCACGCCTTCTCCTTACCTCATCTTTCCTCCCATACCCCATCCTATCCCCCATCCCTACCTTATCACGCCCTAGCATGCTCCCTCTACCTCTTGCACTCTCCAAACTACCCCTCTACCCTCTCACACCTGAACTTATCCCCTCTTCTCTCTCATGCTCTCCCATTTCAACTATCGGCTGAATGTGTATATTATTTACATGAAATACTTTCTTTACTTCGGTTTTACATAGCTACACACGTTTTACTGCAAACATGATCACTAGGTCCTCATGGACTCACGAATACTTCTCTTTAAAAAAAAGCTGGCCTCCAACAGTGCCACAGCAAAAGCCTCTTTTACCAAACAAATCTCCCATGTCCTCACAAGACCTTTAAGCAGTTTTCATTCCTGGCTTTGTCCTCGACAAACCACGAAATCTGCACGATCTCCGCGACGTCACGTCGATTTACAACGAACTGTGTCGCACGTTCTCGTTTAAAAAAAAAAGAACAGGCAGAACTTGGACCAGTTTGTATTCGAAATACCGTAACCACTGAATTCATCCTTTTCAAAGAAACCGATTGACACTCGTAAGTTAAAACCAGAAAAT
>CM031595.1:71014168-71016668 GCA_018398815.1 Conus ventricosus | reverse complement strand
AAAGTTTGACAATAGCAAGCCTATTAGTTAAAGTTTGACAATAGCAAGCCTATTAGTTAAAGTTTGACAATAGCAAGCCTATTAGTTAAAGTTTGACAATAGCAAGCCTATTAGTTAAAGTTTGACAATGCAAGCCTATTAGTTAAAGTTTGACAATAGCAAGCCTATTAGTTAAAGTTTGACAATAGCAAGCCTATTAGTTAAAGTTTGACAATAGCAAGCCTATTAGTTGCTAATGTTTTTCTGACAATACTCTCCATGTCTATTATTATCTATCCATCGATCTATCTTTTTTTATTCTTAAACCTCTTTAAGTTTAAAAACCGAGGCCAACGTATTTATGTTTCTATTTGCCTGTCTATCTTCCTATCTGTCTGTCTGTCTAGTCATTATCTATCCATCTGTCTGTTTGTCTGCCTGTCTATCTGTATCTATCTATTTTTCTCTCTCGCCGTGTATGTATTTACAATGTTCTTATCTATGTTTCAATCCATCTGTCTTTTATCTGAATGTTTCTTCACCCAACTATCTGTCTGTTCGTCTTTGCATCTTTCTGCTTCTCTGCCTACAAGCTAGTCTATTTAGCTACTCACATACTCTATTTGTCTCTCTCTCTCTCTCTCTCTCTCTTCTCTCTCTCTCTCTCTCTCTCTCTCTCCTCTCTCTCTCTCTCTCTCTCTGTCTGTCTGTCTGTCTGTCTGCCTGCCTGTCTATCTACCTGTCGATCAATCTTTCTATCCATCTGTACATCTTTCTGCCTATCTGTCTGTCGATTCTCATTCATAACAATCTGATCGTGTCCATCATTATGTGACAAACGCGTCATCCCATGGATGCGGCCGATTCGAGACCCATCCATGTTATTGAACAGGATGCCGTGACATTACCCATGAATATGATGAGCAGACACATTCCAACATGTGATTAATTCGATGTCTGAATATGAAAACAAAGAACGGTAAGTAGGAGAAGGGACGGTGGGGGGGGGGGGGGATGGACGAGGGAGAGAGAAAGAGAGAGAGAGAGGAATATAAGTAGCAAAGCAAGAAGTATAGCTTATTTGAAAATAATAAACAAATAAAGAAGTAATGAATTAATTAATCAATCAATCAAAAAGGAAGGAGGAAAAGAAACATGGTGTCTAGACTTAATTCAGTCCAGACCTCAAGAAAGCAATTATAGCACAAAAAACCTACATGTTGCACATCAAAAATGCTGTTGCTGGTGTTGTTTTGTTGTTTTCGTTGTTGTTGTATGTTTGTTTGTTTGTTCATTCGTATATTTGTTTGTTTGCTTGCTTGTGTGTTTGTTTGTTTGTTTGTGTGTTTGTTTATTTGTTTGTTTAAGAGTAGCATTTGCAGCATAGCTAGAAAGACAAACGTCACAGACAATGGCAGTGGGAGTTACGTCTGCCTTGGGACAAAACCAAGTAATTGCTAAAAGATCCAAAGCACGTATTCCATGGAGTTATAGAATCTCCACCCACAGACACCGCACACAGACACCGCACACACACACACACACACACACACACACACACACACACACACACACACACACACACACACACACACACACATACACACACACATGCACGCACGCACGCACGTACACACTCGCACACTAAAACTCGTGCGCTCACGCGCGCGCACACAAAGACACACACACATCACACACACACACGCACGCACACATGCACGCACGCATGCGCGCACACACACGCGCACGCACACCACACACACACACACACACACACACACACACACACACACACACACACACACACACACTCACGCGCGCCCACGCACACACACACACACACACACACACACACACACACACACACACACACACACACACACACACACACACACACACGCACGCACGCACGCACGCACGCACGCACACACACCACACACACACACACACACACAACACACCACACACACACACACACACACACACACACACACACGTACACACACACACACACTCATCCAGGTGCCACCAATGACAACTTTGTGCAAGAGAAGAATAAGAATCAGTGTTTTTCATTCACAACTATAGCATTCCTTTTTCTATTTAAAAAAAAAATTCTGGAAGTTTCATCAAAATTTTCTTAAAATGTAGACACCACAACGATACCATTTTTTAAAGTTTCCCTAAACAATATATCTTAATTTGTGCGCATACCGAAAACGTTTTTTTTAAAACAAGTTTACTCATGTTTGTAAACTTTGCTTTAAAAAAAAAAATCATTCAAGAATTACATTTCTGTGTTCGCAAAATAATTCGGTAAAAACCGTCGTTTGTCTGTCTCAGTGTCTGCCCATTCAGTGTCATCCTTATTGCGATGTTCATTGGATTAGGTTATGTTTTTTAATTCTTAACTATCTTGTCTGACATATCCATTTTTTTTTCTCTTTCTGTTCTTTATCCTTTTTTTCTTAGCTTTTTTGTTTCCTTTATCTCCTCCCCATTCTATCTCTCTCCCTTGCCC
>CM031595.1:71001589-71009089 GCA_018398815.1 Conus ventricosus | reverse complement strand
TTGGAAAAAACAGACACAAACAACCCATGCTTTTGAAGGGGAAGTTTTCCCCGGAACGGAAACAACAAAAACCAAACAAACAACAACAACAACAAACAACAAAACAACACCAAACAGAATTTTTTTTTATGGCAATATTGGGTAAATCCAACGAGACAAAAATTTGGGAAAAAAAAGAAAAAAAAAACAAAAAGAAAAGGAACAAACAGACAGCCAAACAGGGGAAAACGACTGAAAAACCCAAGAGCGGGCAACGAAACCTTTGTCTTTGGTTGGGGGGGGAAAATCTCACCGATTTGACGATATAGGGAGACAAAAAAAAACAGACCGACAGACAACAGGCAGGACAGGCTTTAAAAACAGAGCAAACACAGCCTTGTCAATTTGGGGAAAACCTAAACCAAATTTACAATGTGGGAAAAGAAAAAAACAGACGGACAAACAGGGGCCCGACTGAAAAAAAACCGGGCGGGAAAACAAGAAACCCTTGAAATTGGGGGAGGGAAGTCTCACCAAATTTTACATTTTGGGGAGCCCAAAAAAAAAACAGCCCGACAGACAGACAGAAGAAAAAACAGACAGGTAAAAACAGACAAAGAAAAGCAAAAGAAGAAAACCAAGAAAACCAGCAATAGGAAGGGAAAAAAGCCAACAAAAGGACGAAAAAGGGAAGACAAAAACAGTCAGGACTAGACAGACAGTCAGGACAAAGGACAGGTGGGACAAAACCAAGAAAACAAGCAAAAGCAGCAACAGCCCCCAGCAATAAAGGTAGGAAAGCTACCGTTTTGACGGAAGACAAAACAGACAACAGACAGAACAGACTGTACAAACCGAGCAGAAAAAGCCCCCTTTGTAAATTTGGAGGAAGTTACCAAATTTTACAATGTGGGAGACAAAACAGACGACGGGAAACAGGACAAAACAGAACAGACAGACAGGTAGGAAACATGAAAAAGCAAAAGCAGCAACAGCCCCTATGTCAAATTGGGGGGGAAGTCTAAAACCGATTTGACGTTTGTGGGGAGACAAAAAAACAGACAGCCCAGACAAAACGGGACGGGGCCAGGTAGGCAGACTTTTAAAAAAGCAGAGCAGAAAACAGCACCCTATTTAAATTATTGGTAGGGAAGTTAAACCGATTTGACAAATTGTGGGGAGAAAAAAACAGACAAAACAGACAGAAGGACAGAAAAGGTAAACCAAAAAAGCAGCCCAAACAGCCCCCCTTTTGGTCAATTTTGGGGTAGGGAATTTCTCACCAAATTTTTTGCCGATGTAGGGAGACAAAAACAGAAAAAGCCCAAGACTGGGGTTAGGACAGACATGAAAACCCGAGAAACCCAACAGCACCCAAATGTAAAAATTTGGTGGGGAAGTTTCCCCGATTTGACGATGTAGGGAGCCCAAAAACAGACAGACAGACAAGACGACGGGCGGGAGGGGGTAGGCAGACATTTAAAAAGCGACCCAGCAACGCACCCTATTTTCAATTTTGGGTTGGGAAGCCCTCACCTTTTGACGATGTTAGGGGATTTTTTTAAAAACCCGCCCCGACGGAAGGGAAAAGAACCGACATTAACAAAAATTAAAAGCGGGGCCAACACACCACAAAAACCCCACCAAAACAAAACAAAAAACAACACAGAAAAAGGGGGCCCCAACAACAACAACAGCACGAAAACCCTTGCGGTTTTGGGTGGGAAGCCACCTTTTCGTTTGGGGGGAACAAAAACAACCCCTTGCAAAAGATACAGAAAAAGAAAGAAAATGGGAACCTATTTTTTAAATTTTGAAAAAGAACCCAAGAAAAAAAAAGAAACCCTTTATTTAAATTTGGGTGGGGAAGTTTTTAGAAATTTGCTTTGGGGGAAGCCAAAAAAGGGACTGAACCTTGAAAGGGACAAAGCAACATTTTTAAAGGGAAAAGGGAACCAAAAAAGGCAATAGAAACCCCTTTTTGTTAAATTTGGAAAAAGCCAACCAATTTAAATTTTGGGGGAAAAAAAAAGCAAAGGGGTATTAGGTAAATTTGAAAAAAGCAACCCAATTAAAGCCCCCTGGGCAATTATTTTTAAAGTTAACTTTTGCAATTAAGAAAAAACAAAGAAAAGGCCAAGAAAAGTTTGACAAACAAGAAGGGTTAAAAGGAAAGAACCATTTTTAAAGAAAAACCCCCAAGAAAGGGAAAAAAGAAGCCAATTTTGGGGGAAAGTTTCCCCTTTTGGACCATTGAAAAGGGAAAAAAAACAACCAAAGAAAGTTGACAAAGAAAAGGTTTTGGAAAGGAAAATTAAAAACCCAAGAAAGGCAAAGCCCCCTATTTTAAATTTGGGAAAAAGCCAACCTTTTTAGTTAAAAGGGAGAAAAAATAGAAGCCAAGAAAAGGTTTTGGAAAAAGAACCTTTTAAAATTTAATTTTTGCAAACCCAACCCTATTTTTAAATTTGGAAGGGAAAGCCTAAAAAATTTGACTTTGGGGGAACAAAAAAAGGCCAAGCCAAGAAAGATGACAAAGGAAAACCCAAGGAAAAGGACTAAACCATTTTTTAAAAGGGGACAAAGAAACCCAATTTTTAAATTTGGTGGGGAAGTTTTTAAGAAATTTGACAATGGTTTGATAAGGAGTTTTGGCCTTACCAACCTAAATTGGAAAAAAGGAAAATGAATTTCCAAATTAAAATTTTAACAATACCAACCAAAACAACAAACAACCAAAAAATTAACAATAACCAACCAAAAAATTTACAAACAACCATAAAAACAAAAAACCAAAAAAAACAAACAACCAAAAAAGGACAAAGAAACCCCAAAGAAAAGGAAAATGCACCCCAAGAAATTTTACAAAAAACCTTTTAAAAACAAAAAACCTTTGAAATTTAAAAACAACCAAAAGGGGAAAAGCAACCTTTAAAAGTTTGACAATAGAAACCCTTTTAATTCCCAAATTTTTTTCTGACAATACTCCCCATGCCCTATTATTATCTATCCATCGTCAATTTTTTTTTTAATTCTTAAACCTCTTTAATTTAAAAAACCGAGGCCCAACTTTTTTTATTTTTCCTTTTTTCCTGTCTATTTTCCTATCTGCCTGTCTGTTTAGTTTTATCAAACCATCTGTCGGGTTTGTCTCCTTTTTCAAATCTGTATCTTCTTTTTTTTTTTTCCCCCTCTCCCCTTTGTATGTATTTAAAAAATGTTTTTATTTTTATGTTTAAATTTCCAAACTTTTTTTTATTGAATGTTTTTCACCCAACTATCTTTCTGTTGTCTTTGCATCTTTCTGCTTCTCTGCCTACAAGCTATTTAATTTGGGCAAATACATACTCAATTTGTCTCTCTCTCTCCCTCTCTTTCTCTTCTCTCTCTCTTTTCTCTCTCCCCCCCTTCTCTCTCTCTCTCTCTCTTCTTCTTCTGTCGCTGCCTGCCGGGTTTCTACCTGCGATCATCTTTCTACCCAAATTTTTGCCTATCTGCCCTGTCAAAATTCTCATTCCAAAAACAATCTAATCGTGTCCACATTATGTGACAAAAGCGTCATCCCTTTGGATGGGGCCCGATTCGGACCCATCCTTGTTATTAAACAGGATCCCCGTGCCCATTCCCCATGAATATGATAAACAAACTTTTCCAAAATTGTTAATTCGATGTCTGAATAAAAAAAACAAAAAAGGGTAAGGGGGGAAAAAAGGGAGGGTTTGGGGGGGGGGGGGGACGGGGGGGGGGAGAGAGAAAGAGAGAGGGGGGAGGAATATAATTTAAGAAAAAGCAAAAATTATAGTTTATTTAAAAAATAAAAAACAAAAAAAAGAAAGAAATAAATTTAAAATTAAAACAACCCAATAAAAAGGGAAAGGGGGGAAAAAAAAACTTTGGTGTCTAACTTAATTAATCCAGCCCTTTCAAGAAAGCAATTTTAGCACAAAAAAACCTACATGTTGCCCAAAAAAAAATGTTGTTGCGGGTTTTTTTGTTTTTTTTCGTTTGTTGTTGTATTTTTGTTTTTTTTTGGTTCATTCGTTTATTTGTTTTTTTGGGTGTTTGTTTTGTTTGTTTTTTGGTTTTTTTTTTTTTTGTTTTTTTAAAGGGTTAGCTTTTGCAGCATAGCTAAAAAGAAAAAACGTCACAGAAAAATGGCAGTGGGATTACGTCCCCTTGGGAAAAAACCAAGTAATTGTAAAAGACCCCAAAGCCGTTATTCCATGGAGTTATAAATTCCACCCACAGACCCCCGCAACAACACCCACCACACACACACACACACAAAACACAAAACACACACCCCCACACACACACACCACACACACACCACACTTTACACACACACAGCCCGCCCCCGCACGCACTTTCCCCTTTCGCAACCTAAAACTCGTGCGCTCACGCGCGCGCACCCCAAAGACACACACAAAAATTTAAAACCCCCCTCGCACCACACATGCCCGCAGTTTGCGGCCCTACAACGCCCGCACCCCACACACACACACACACAACACACACACCACACAAACACAACAAACCCACCCCACCCCCCCCCACACCACGCCCCACCAACACACACACCCCCACACACCACACACAACACACACACACACAACCCCCAACCCCCAACCCCCAACACCCCACAACACACACCACCAACCCACCCCCCCACCCACCACACCACACACACACACACAACACCCCATCCAGGTGCCCCAATGACAATTTTGTAAAAGGGAGAAAAAAAGAACCCGGGGTTTTTTTTTCATTCAAAACCCTATAGCATTCCCTTTTTCTTTTTAAAAAAAAATTCTGGAATTTTCTTCAAAAAATTTTTTTTAAAATTTGTAGAAACCCCAACGTTTCCCCTTTTTTTTTTAAAGTTTCCCTAAACAATTTTATTTTAAATTTGGTCCCCATCCCAAAAAACGTTAAAAAAATTTTTTACTTCTTTTTTTGTAAATTTTTCAAAAAAAAAAAAAAATCATTAAAGAATTCCCATTTTTTGTGTTCGCAAAAAAAATTCCCGGTAAAAAACCGTCTTTTGTCTGTCTCATGTTGCCCATTCAGTGCCCCCCCTTTATGCATTTTCATTGGTTTTTTTTTGGGGGTTTTTTTTTTTTAAACTATTTGCCCAACCAAAACCCCATTTTTTTTTTCCTCTTTTTTTCTTTCCCTTTTTTTTTTTTTCACCCTTGTTTGTTTTCCTTATCTCCCCCCCCTTCTTTCTTTTCTCTTCCATTGCCCCCCCCCCCCTTTGGGGGGGGTTTTCTGTCGATTCTCCCCTTTTGCTTTTTCTCTATCAGTCCAATTCTTTCTTTTTTTTTTTTTAACGAACCCATCCCCCTTTCCCCCTCCGGGGGATTTTTTATGTTTTCCCCTCCGGGGTCCCCCTTTCCCCCTTTTTTGCCCCCCAACCCCCCCCCCTTTTTTTCCAGGGGGGGGGGGATCCCCCTTTATCCAAGCCCCCCTTTTTCCATTTTTCCCCTTTCCCCTTTTTTTAACCCCTTTCCCCTTTTCCAGGGGTTTCCCCTTCCCCCCCCTTTAAACCCCCTTTTCCCCCTAAGCCCCTTTTTTTCCCCCACCTTTTTTTTCCCCTTCCCCCCTTTTTCCTTCCCCCTTTTTCCCCCCTTTCCTTTCCCCCCTTTTTTTCCCCTTCCATTTCCCCCTTTTTCCCCCCCTTTTTCCTCCCCTTCCCAAATTCCCCCTTTATTTCCCCCTTTTCCCCCCCTCCTACCCCCTTCCCCCATTTTCCTTTCCCCCTTTTTTCCCCCCTTTTCCTCCCCCTTTTTTCCCCCCTTTTTCCTTCCCCTTCCCCCCCCCCCCCCCCCTTTTTCCCTTTTTCCCTTTTCCCCCCCCTTTTTCCTTCCCGTTTTTCTTTTTTTCTTTTTCTTTCTTTTTTTTTTTTTTTCCTTCTTTTTCTTCTTCTTCTTCTTCTTTCTTTTTTTTTCCCTTCTTCTTCTTTTTTCTTTTTTCTTCTTCTTTTTTCCTTCTTCTTCCTTTTTCTTTTCTTCTTTTTCTTCTTTTTTCTTCTTCTTCCTTCTTTTTTTCCCTTTTTTCTTTTTCCCTCTTTTTCTCTTTTTTCTTTTTTTTCTTTTCCTTCCCCCTTTTTCCCCTTTTTCTTTTTTTCCTTTTTCCCTTCCCTTCTTTTCTTCTTTTTCTTCTTCTTCTTCCTTCTTTTTTTCTTTTCTTCTTCTTTCCTTCCCTCTTTTTCCTTTTCTTTTTAATGCCCCTTCCCCCTTTTTCCTTCCCCCTTTTTCCTTTTTCCCTTTATTTTTTTTTTTCTTCTTCTTCTTCTTCTTCTTTTTTCCCTTAAACTTTTCTTTCTTCTTTCTCTTTTTTGTTTTTTTTTTTTTTTTCTTCTTTTTCTTCTTCTTTTTCCCTTCTTCTTTTTCTTCTTCTTCCTTCTTTTTCCTCCTCTCCTTCCTCCCTTTTTCATTTTCCCTTTTCCTTTTTTCCCCTTTTTTCCTTTTTCCCTTTCCTTTTTCCCTTCTTCTTCTTTTTTTCCCTTCTTCTTTTCCTTTTTCTTTCCCCGGGTTCTAATCCCCGATGCCCACCCTAGGGGGCTCCCCTCAATGTCTGTACTCTGTGGGGTAAGTGGAAAAAAAATTAAACCTTTCTCAAAAAATCTCCATTAAGAGGGCAGTAAACACGTGCTTAAGGCTGTTCGGTTTTTTTGCCAAATTTAGCCATGCATTCTAAAAATGGATCCTGATCCAGCCCCGGGGAGTACGTCCGACGTGCAGAAAACCCCCTCCCCCCGCTCGCTCCCCTTACAGCCCTCTCTCTCCCCTCTCCCCCCCATTTTCCCCCCTCTCTTTTACCCCTCTTCTTTTCCCCCCTCTTCTCTCTTTTTCCCCCTCTCTTTTCCCTTTTTCCCTCCCCCTCTTTTTTTCCCCCTCTTTCTCCTCCCCTCCTCTCCCCCTCTCTCTGCCCCCTCTTTTCCTAAAACACACACACACAAAAGGGAAACGCGCGCGCGCGCCCCCACACACACAACACACAAACACACACACACACACACACAAACACAAAACACACCCCACACACACACACACCACACGCACGCAGCACGTCGAAACCCCCGGGTTTCCTCTCTTTTCTCTCTCTTCTCCTCTCTTTTTCTCCTCTCTCTCTCTCTCTCTCTTTTTCCAACACACACCCACACAACACACACCACAAAACACACCACTAACCACACAAACAAACACAAAACACACCACACAAACACACACAAACACACACACAACACAACACAAACACACAAACACACACAAAACACACACACACACACACACAAAACACACAAAACCCCTAACACACAAACACACACCCACACACACACACACACACACACACCACACCACCCACACAAACCCCGTCTCTTTTTTCTCAACCCCCTTCTCTCTCTCTCTCTCTCTCTCCCCCACACCCCCCCCCCCCCCCCCTTTTTTCCACACACAAAACACACACACAACCAACCACCACCACCACGCACCCCTCACGCACGCAGAAACACAA
>CM031595.1:70994089-70999089 GCA_018398815.1 Conus ventricosus | reverse complement strand
GAAAAACCGCCTCTAATAAACAAGTTTTTAAAAAGTTTTATTTTCAATATCTTTGACTATTCATTCATTCCTATAACTGCAATGTTAGGTGCCTATTTTTACGACATTGTTCAGAGCTTCAACCATTGTCTTTAAGTGGCCGGCGCTTTTTTTTTTTTATTGATTTGGAAATATAACCTCCATTAAGGAGGTTCTTACCTGTGTTGTTGGTTTGTCTGTTGGTCTATCTGTCGGAAAGCAAATAACGCAAAAAAAAAACATGCGACCAATTGTAATGAACCTGTGTGGATAGATGGAATGTGACCTCAAGACAAACGCGCCAGACATGGGTATGTATCTGTGATACGGATCTGGATCACTGTGGCATCCAGGATCCGTTCGACCTTGGTGGAGAGCGGGCTACGCTTTCCCAGACTGCCCTTCTGGTTTCTTAAGTGATTGGTGTGTAAAGTGCCGTAGTTCGAACCAGTCAAACAGGACAGTCTGGTGATCAGACAATACAGGAAATTCTCGAAGCGAAGTTAATGTTAAAACCGATCTAAATGGAGAAAAAAACCTGTGAAAAAGTGAACTGAGCATCGAGAATTATAGGATACGAAAACAAACATATCAAAAGAATAAACATCAGGGCTAAACGTTAGTACTAATTGCGCTCTAAATGTAACCAAACCTTTCACACTAGAATTGCATTTTTTAACTTACTAGGAAAAAAACATACGCTGATCAAATTTACTCTGCCCACTAAATCTTCCAATATACAAGCTATTAATTGCTTAAAACTATACACTGAAAGGTAAAATATTATTATAGGAAACCAAAGTGATTTTTTATGCCATTTCCCTATTTAATTGATTAGGATTTTTGGTAGAAAAAAACGGACTTGAACACGTTTTCAAACGAGACAATTATTTCTAAATGTGCGTGACACCTAAACACAGAATATTCAGATTCCAAGCTATCCTGACAGTGAAATTGTCAATTTCACACTAAAAGGCACAGACACAGAATCCAGTGGTCGAATTTCCTCTCCAGCCAGCCTTGCTTCATCGACACGTGCTCGACGTCAAACAACGGATGGCATAAAACGGGCACGTTTGAAGAGAAAGGGAGTAACTGCTGGAGCGTTCCGAGTGAGTTGAAGTCTTCAGCTCTCCAGACATTCCAGACACCGTGGCGGTTTTCCCAGGAACCCTAACCCCTCATTAAGAACACGTGAAATCGACGCAGTTCAGTGCCTCTGAAAGGCTTTCGGATCGACAGCCGAGCTTCCCCTGAAATTATGTAGAGATTATATCATCGGAGACCGAACCCGACCGATCCGGTGTATCTGAGAACCGTTAAGAGACTACACCCACCAGACCACCTATCCACTCCCACACCAACCCTTTCTCTCTCTCTCTCTCTCTCTCTCCTCTCTCTTCTTCTCTCTCTTCTCTCTCTCTCTCTCTCTCTCTCTCTCTCCCAACAACGCGTGGTCGCGCCTTGCGCTCCAGCACAAACACATGTAGATAGGACAGGCCAGGTCATCAAGCGCCTGAACTCAAATTTCTGAATTATAATGTTGAAAATCTGTATAAAAAACTTGCTGACATTTCGTTTGTAAATTTTGTTTCAGATTTCGACATTATATGTTTAACGGAAACTTTCATTGATGCCTCTTTTGACTTTAGTAGCGTCTTTAAATTTGAGTATATAAAAATTTAGCTCCCCTGCCAAAAAATTGTCATCCCACGGTAGAAATTTGGAGGTGTTTTATTACTTATCAGAAAACAGTTTGCTGACTTTGTGAAAGAAATTGAATTTAGTTGTGAGAATGTGGTTGTTGTCCGGATAAATAAATGCGTTTTTGGGGTTAATAAAGATGTTATTCTTATTGCGTGTTATGTAGTCCCAGAAGGAGGACCACTTTACAAACAACAAGGAACTGAAAGATGGGATTCTGATTCTTGAAGAAAATGTATTGCAATCTATCAATTATGAAAATGTTTACTTCGTAATGTGTGGAGACTTCAACGCTAGGACAGGTAATGAACAACCTACAGGGAGCAGATGTTCAATTATGTACAGTGTGCAGATGATGAGGAGGAAGATTGTTAATAAAGCGTTGTTCCAAGGATGTAATTGTGAACAATTTTGGACAGTCGTTGTTGGACTTCTGTTTTCTGTTTAATCTTTCGATTGGAAATGGTTCATGTAACACTGATGCAGAAGGAGAATTTACTTTTGTATCTCCACATGGTTGTAGTGTTATTGATTATTTTTTGGTGTCAAGAGAAATAGCTTCTGATTGCAATTTAAAAGTGAATGATAATTCTTTTTTCATGGCATTTACCAGTGCAGCTTACATGGAAACAATGTCCAGTCAGAAAAGATATGCCAGCTATATCCATCACCAGTGAAGAGCGAGTGATATGGTCAGTTTGAAAAAGTACAGATGTTTAAAGACGAGTTAAATTCTGACGAATTTAAAGAGAGTATTGCCACAGCCACGGATATTTTAGTTAATGATGTGAATGAGTGTGTTGAACTTTTTTCGAATGCTTTTATATGGAGCTGCGGCGTGCATGATTAGGATGGTAAATCGGAAGAAAAGAACAGCGAACGAATGGTTTGATGATGAATGTGAAGAGAAGAAAAAATTTGTCAGAAGACTATTACAACAATTTCAGAGAGCTAGAACAGTCAAAGGAAAAATTGAGAAGAAGAACCTTTATATTGAAGAGAGGAAACAATACATTGAACTGAGAAAAGAAAAGAAGAGGGCATTTGACGAAACAAAAATGCAAAAGTTAAAAGAGTCGATAAATGATCCAAGGTTGTTTTGGACGACAATCAGGTCAATTAATAGAAAGGCTATTATCTATAATGAAATAACTTCACAACAGTGGCACGACCATTTTTGTAGTGTATTCAACTCATTTGAGAATGAACACGACATTGCATATACCGAAGACGTTGAAGTCGAAGAAACGTTGGGTGAACCTTTATTTGATGATCCTTTCACATTAGAAGAAGTGAAATCAAGTATTGGGCATCTAAAAAATGGAAAAAGTGCTGGATCAGATAAAATAATTAGTGAGATGTTAAGACATGCAAATGATTCCGTCCTAAACTTTTTGGTTTCGTTATTAAACACATTATTTGACAATGGGACATTTCCCAAGGGATGGTCGAAATCAATTATTGTACCAATCTATAAAAAGGGGGATGCAAATAGTCCAGATAATTACAGAGGCGTAGCTCTTACAAGCGTTGTTAGTAAAGTGTACACTTATATTTTGAAACAAAAGATTAACAAATTGGGCACAGAGAGAGGAGAAGATAGTTGAAGAACAGGCAGGTTTTCGAGCAGGATACAGCACTATTGACCATATTTTCATTTTGTATGCATTAGTACAAAAGTTTCTCATGAAGAACACTAAACTATATGTCGCTTTTGTGGACTTTAAAAAGGCGTTTGACTCTATAAATAGAAATATGTTATGGCATGTCCTGAGAAAAACTGGTGTCAATGGTAAATTGTACCTGGCGCTTTGTGGGATATACGAATCGGTCATTGCTTGTGTGCGTGAAAAGAATGCTTATTCGGATATATTTTTATGTCCACGTGGCGTAAAAACAAGGCTGCCTTTTGAGTCCACAGCTGTTTGCATTTTTTTAAATGAATTATGCCCTTGAAATGTCCAGAAAAGGTAGACATGGTGTACAGATGATCCCTGGAGCTGTTGAATTATTTATGTTGCTATTTGCTGACGATGTAATTTTAGGGTTTCAAGCACTGCTGTTGGTCTACAGAATCAGTTGATGTGTTGAAGTGTGAGGCAGATAGATTACAATTAACTGTTAATTTAGATAAAACAAATATAATAATTTTTCGCATGGGTGGTTACTTGTCTCAGAGAGAAAAATGGTATTACTCTAATGCTGAGGTAAAGGTAACCCAAAGCATACAAATACCTCGGAATGACCTTTACAACGAGGTTAAGTTTACATTCCGGATGGTCTGAAACGTTTAAGAAAGGGAAGAAGGAGTAATAGAAATTCTAAGAGCAATGAAAAAAATAAATGCAATAGATCCCTCTTTATTTTGGAAGTTATTTGATACACAAATAGAACCAATGTTAAAAATATGCAGCAGAAATATGGGGACTTGAAGAAAATTTGCAAATGGAAAAAGTACATACTTTTGCGATTAAACGGTTTCTAAATATTCCATTGCATTCATCAAATACAATGGCATATGGCGATTCTGGAAGATATCCTCTTTCATTCGATCTTTTGGGAAATGCGTTAAATATTGGATAAAAACTTACCCCAAATACCTACAAGCAGATTATGTAGACAAGCATACGAAATGTTACTGCGGCAATTTGAGTTAGGAAAGCAGAACTGGGTTGCTACTATAAAACAGGTTTTGACAGTAAACGGATTTGGTGTGGTATGGCTTAGTCAGGGGGTTGGCGATAAAAGAGCATTTATGTTGGAATTTAAAGACCGTCTCATCGCATGTTATAAACAAAATTGGCATTCCAAGATGGAAGATGATATGAAGTATTCCTGGTTCCTTTCGTTTAAAAGTATTTTACAACCTGAAAAATTTCTGACCCGTAGTTACTATAATAAATGGCACAGGGATATGCTTGCTAGATTTTGAAGTAGGACACTTGGACTAAATGCAAACAAAAGATGGTTTAATCCCGAAGGCATTGTGGACGATTTGTGTGTAATGTGTACAGATGGTATGAGAGAAAATGAAGATCATTTTCTATTCTCTTGTGCGGCTTATAACGATATCAGACAGAAGTCTCAACTTTTTAATATTATTGCGACAGAAAATCATAACCTATGTAGTTTGTTGACCTCTGACAATAATAGGATAATAACTCTACTGGCTAAGTATGTGGCAGAAGCATCAAATGTTAGGAAAAAGAAATGTTCGTTAAGAATAATGTTTGCGTTTTTCATGTATTCCGCAAGTTTGATGGCCCTTTGGGAAGAAA
>CM031595.1:70981589-70986589 GCA_018398815.1 Conus ventricosus | reverse complement strand
AACAGGAAAATGAAATACCATCAATGGGTTTTGTAACAGAAAAAATGAAATACCATCATGCGTGTGAATGCTCTGGCGGCACTCCAGTATAATCGGTGAATAGGAGTATACGATGGGGAAAACGCCTGAAGTCGCTGTGAAATGAGTGAGAAATCGCTTTGACACCACGCCAGCAGTCAGGCTTTTGTCGTGTACAGTAGGTCAGACGGCTGTCTGAGACATCTGTCATATGTGTGGCGGGCGGATTCGACACGGGTGAGGGGAGAACGGCGACTGGGGAAGGGGTTGACACTTGCCTGTCACTGTCGTTAGGTAGAATGGGTTCCCAAGACCGCTGCTGATGGTGCTTATAGACCACCCTCTCATTCTCTCTCTCTCTCTCTCTCTCTCTCTCTCTCTCTCTCTCTCATACACACCACTCTCTCTCTCTCTCTCTCTCTCTCTCTCTCTCTCTCTCTCTCTCTCTCTCTCTTTCTCATACACACACACTCTCTCTCTCTCTCTCTCTCTCTCTCTCTCTCTCTCTCTCTCTCTCTCACACACACACACACACACACACACACACTCCTCTCTCTCTCTCTCTCTCTCTCTCTCTTCTCTCTCTCTCTCTTTCTCATTCTCTCTCTCTCTCTCTCTCTCTCTCTCTCTCTCTCACACACACACACACACACACACTCTCTCTCTCTCTCTCTCTCTCTCTCTCTCTCTCTCTCTCTCTCTCTCTCTCTCTCTCTCTCTCTCTCTCGTGGAAACAGTTATCGAAAAAAATGTTTCCAAAGTAGAAAGGAAACCATTTGCTTCATCAGCTATAAAGCTTGATCGGAAATTATTATTTTAGGAATACTTAACAAGCAAATTTCAATTATCCCTCTACTTGTTCACACACAAACAGTAAAAACAAAATGTTTAAAAGCTCTTTATAGCTTATGCAGATGCCTTCTCAAACATAAATGCTCTCGAATCTTCTCCTCGGCAAGTAAATGATTATCATTATCCAAAAAGTCTCCCCTTCAATCTAAAATGTGGTTTTCCCAAAGATCTACTTTATAGAATTGTGAAGGTCTTGGCATCATGGAAGATTTCGCATCACAGACAATGTTAGGTAGGTACCCAAGGACTGACCAGCGAGTTGGGCTGATACACAGGTCTGACATCTGTCAAGTGGTGTCCTTGAGACCCACGTCTTCAATCCTTTCGTCTTAGGTATTAATTTATCTATCAGCTTTAAAACCTCCGAACCGTGGTCTTGCAGCTTAGCAGATGTTGTGTAGCGTATATGGAAAAGCGCGCACACACTGACACCTCTTTGATGAAATTGAAACTGAAACTACATACACATTAAATTCTGTGGTAGTAAGTTACTTATCTGTAAATGCATGAAGGTAGATTTGGTGTATGAAAGCGCAATTAGTTGTTTTCTACTAGAATTGCTTTATATAAATACGATTTACTACTACTACTTCTACTACTACTACTACTACTACTACTACTACTACTACTACTACTACTACTACTACTACTATTATTATTATTATTATCAATATTATCATTATGATTATCATTATCATGAGCAACAACAGCAAAACATTCCCAAGATGGGGTACATCCTCTTGCCCCCGGGTAAAGTGAATTTTTTAACAAATGGGCCCTAAATGAAGACGAAAACAAGAAATTTGAGATGATAATGTACTACAATTAATCTAAAATTTCAAAAGGTAAAAATATGAAAAAGGGTCTCTAAGGGCCAGTAACAATGGACAAATTTATGTGTACTGAGAGAGACAGACAGACAGAGACACAGAGAGACAGAGACAGACAGAGACAGGCAGAGACAGAAACACAAAGAGAGAGCACGTAAGAGAGAGAGGGGCCGGGGATAGACAATAGTTGTTGTTGTTTTTTTTACATGATAACCTTTTCTTTAAAAAAAAAAAAAAAAAAAAAAAAAGACTGTTACTTGGACGCAATGAAAAAAGTATTCTAGAACAGCGAATCAGATGAAGTAAATAGTTATGCTTATTTCGGTTTAACGTGTACTACAAAGTATAGCTAGCTATGAGCATGAAACCTCTGCTTATAAAGGGGCGAGCGGTGCATTTCTTAAATGCAGCTTACCAAAAATGTTGAAATCTTGAACAGAAAACATTTTCTTTTTTCCAGATTTTTACGTGAAAATCTAGTCGACACTGTTGTATTCATCTGAAGTTTGGGCATTGCATGGACATGACAGCACTGAAAAATGTGCATCTCCTAGTAAACATGAACACCTGGGTTTACCGTTGAAAACACAAACTGGTGTTTGGGGAGCTCTGTAGATGCCCGTTTCATAGCAAATGTTATATTTAAAATATGTAAGGCAAGGAATATATTAAACAATTTGTGTGTGTGTTTACAGGTTTTCGGTCCGTGTGGTTGAAACAAACACGTTGGAAACGAAGGTGGCTGTCTTTGTGCGCTTAAACAGCGACTGATAGACATATTCACGCAAGAATGGCCATTCTCAAGAAGAGGAAAAACAGAAATAAACTTTATAGATCATTCAAAGTTGGTCTGAAAAAGAAATTTATACAACAAACCAGCACTTAAGTAACGTACTTCATGGTATCCTTTTTTCAGATCAGACAGACTTTTACTACAAACAGCAATGTGCACAGGTACAGTGCAGATGTATATGAAAGGTATTGATCATATTGTATACACAACCTTCCATGGAGGTTCTGTTATGTCGCCTACGGTGACCATCACACAGTGGCATCTGCCAGGGAGCAGTAACGTCCCTTGGCGTCTTAGAATTCCCTGTGCGTATCTGCATCCTACGCCAACACAGTGTAGGCTTTCAAAGGTGGTGTAAGATTACAGCAGTTGAAGACAGTTCCTTATGGATCTTTTTCTTTCCTTTAAATCCGCTATGAAGGTAGCCACATTCCGACTTCGGAGATGATGTCTAAACGCGATAACACTGAGCATGTGTTGCATTTTTGTGTCGTCTACCCCCAGAGACTGACGCTGGCCTGCTCTTCTGCAAAATATGGTATTGGATTCAATGTTCCTGCAAGACCTTCCATGCATGCGTTCACATACAGGACTTTGGCTTGAGGTCCCATCAGAAGGACTGGGTAACGATGGGAGTCTGTACAAACTCCGAAAAGAACATCTTTTCCAGCCAGGCTGTCACGGGTGGGAAAGGAACCCCGGACCTAGAATCAAGAGTCTGGCACCTTACCCATAAGACCAACCAGGCGCCCAGTGCAAGTTTGAGGAGAAAATTGAGAAAACAGATAGGAAGACGATCAGTACCTCAGTTGAATATAGACAGCATGACAAAATCATCATCATCATACAACTGTTCTGCCAATTTAGGAGTATATCGTTCGCCTGTACTTATGCCTTGCTGTTCTTTGTACTGTTTCCTTATCAGCGAAAGAAAAACTAAACAAAAAGAAAGAAGAAGAAGAAGAAAGAGGGTCAGAAGAAGAAGAAAGGAGGAGGATGAAGGGGAAGAAGAAGAAGGAGGAGGGAGAAAAGACGATAACAACGACGAAGAAGAAGACGAATCAGAGGAAGAATGAGGAATCTAAGAGTCAGAAGAAGGAGAAAGGAGGAGAGAAAACAAAAGGACGATGCCACCGACGACAAAGAAGAAGAATCAGATGAGGAAAACCCGAGAGAAAGAAAAATCAGTAAAAAGAATCAGACGGAGAGGAATCTCACGGGAACTCTGCGAAGACCAGGCACGAAGATGCTCCATCATTTCCGTGGCATATAATTAGGAGGGCGACAACGGCAGCTGGGAATTAATTAGGAATGACACTCAAGAGAAAACATTTAAAAGAACAACCGGGCAAATTGATAAAGGAGGAAGAGGACGGGTGGGTTAGAGATAGAGAGTGAGGGGGGGAGGGAGGAGGGATGGAGAGAGAGAGGAACATTGATAAAGGTGGAGGTGGACAGGCGGGTTAGAGAGAGAGGGAGAGAGAGAGAGAGAGAGAAGAGAGAGAGAGAGAGAGTAGAGAGAGAGAGGAGAGAGAGAGAGAGAGAGAGAGAGAGAGAGAGAGAGAACATACAAACCGCTGGACGGACAGAGACAGAGAAACAGGATGCTAAATGGAGAAAGAAAAGGAACAGAAACAAGGGCAAGATAAAAACAAAAGGAGGCGGGGGGGGGGGGGGGGGGTGGACAAAAATTGAAAAGCACGAGAAGGAAGAGGCGGAAGGAAACAGAAAAAGGGAGGTAAGAAAAAGAATAAAAGGATGAGTGGGAGAAGATGAGAATGAGGAAGAGGACAAAGGAGAAGAAAGAAAAAAAAGGAGAAGAGGGGAAAGGAAAGGGCGAGCTGCAGGTGCAGGAGAAAGAGGAGGAGAAGGAGGAGGAGGAGGAGGAAAAGAGGAGGTATAAAAAGAGACAAGAGAAAAAGAGAAAAAAGCAGAAGAAGAGGACGACGAAGAAGAACACAATGACGACGACGACGACGACGACGACGCGATAACAAAAACGACGACGACGACGACGACGACGACGACGACGACGACGACAACGACGACGACGATGACGACGACGACGAGAAGAGAAGAGAGAAGAGAAGAAGAAGAAGAAGAAGAAGAAGAAGAGAGAGAAGAAAAAAAAAACAAGATCAAGAACAAGGAGAACAAGAAGAACAAGAAGAATAAGAAGAATAAGAACAACAAGAAGAAGATACAGAAAAAGAACAAGAAGAATAAGAACAAGAAGAACAAGAAGAACAAAACAAGAACCAAAAGAACAAGAACAAAAGAACAAGACGAATAAAGTGAAGACGCAAAGAAGAAAAATGTTTGTCAGTAACTAGAAAGGCACTCGCGACAACGCAGACCTTCATTACGATAAACAGACCTTTCCCCTCCCACCCCACCCCCAGCCACGCACACACACACACACACACACACACACACACACACACACACACACACACACACACACACACACACACACACACACACACAACGGATCCGGGCTGGTATCC
>CM031595.1:70964089-70966589 GCA_018398815.1 Conus ventricosus | reverse complement strand
AAGGAAGTCTGAAGGTTCTCCTACGGTAGGGGTACGCAGGAAATCGTGTAAAGCAATAATGCTCTTTTTGCCGAAGGGAAGGGGGCAGGACCAGGGAGTACCAAAAACACCGGAATCCCACCCATCGATCGACCCTCATCGTTTGACCCTGGACAGACACAGAGAGAGGGATACAAAGATAGACAAGCACACAGACAGACAGACAGACAGACAGACAGAGACATAGAGAGAAGGAGAGCTGGAGCGGACAAACAAGCATGCAGAGAACATGGAGCATGCCGACGGCAGGAGAGATGAACAAGACAGAAAGAGTGACCTGGAGATAGAAGGAAAGAGACAGAAACAGAATGACATGGCGATACACACACAGATGCAAGTAAAGTAAGCAGCAGACCGCCAGACAAACAGATATGTTGACAGAGAGACAGGCAGACAGACAAAAACAGATCAGACCTAAACACGTTCCTGTCTCACATAGGCAGTATCACGATCCGTGCGTTTCTTGGTGACGTCAGCAGAACTCGTCGCGCTTCTTGAGACAGTGATTCTGCAGAGGACGGAATGGTCGATTGATAGTTCTTAGGTTACTGGTCCAAGAGAAAGGAATGTCCATTGATAGTCTTAAGCTACAGGTCTGAAGAGAATGAATGGTCGAATGATTAGTTCTTAGGCTACTGGTCCCAAGAGAAAGGAATGATCGATTGATTAGTTCTTAGGTTACTGGTCCCAAGAGAAAGGAATGGTCCATTGATTAGTTCTTAGGCTACTGGTCTGAAGAGAAAGGAATGGTCGAATGATTAGTTCTTAGGCTACTGGTCCCAAGAGAAAGGAATGGTCCGATTGATTAGTTCTTAGGTTACTGGTCCCAAGAGAAAGGAATGGTCTATATGATTAGTTCTTAGGCTACTGGTCGAAGAGAAAGGAATGGTCGAATGATTAGTTCTTAGGCTACTGGTCCCAAGAGAAAGGAATGGTCGATTGATTAGTTCTTAGGTTACTGGTCCCAAGAGAAAGGAATGGTCGATGATTAGTTCTTAGGCTACTGGTCCTGAAGAGAAAGGAATGGTCTATTGATTAGTTCTTAGGCTACTGGTCTGAAGAGAAAGGAATGGTCTATTGATTAGTTCTTAGGCTACTGGTCTGAAGAGAAAGGAATGGTCTATTGATTAGTTCTTAGGCTACTGGTCCGAAGAGAAGGAATGGTCTATTGATTAGCTCTTAGGCTACTGGTCTGAAGAGAAAGGAATTGTCCATTGATTAGTTCTTAGGCTACTGGTCCCAAGAGAAAGGAATGGTCGATTGATTAGTTCTTAGGCTACTGGTCTGAAGAGAAAGGAATGGTCGATTGATTAGTTCTTAGGCTACTGGTCCCAAGAGAAAGGAATGGTCGATTGATTAGTTCTTAGGCTACTGGTCTGAAGAGAAGGGAATGGTCGATTGATTAGTTCTTAGGCTACTGGTCCCAAGAGAAAGGAATGGTCGAATGATTAGTTCTTAGGCTACTGGTCCCAAGAGAAAGGAATGGTCGATTGATTAGTTCTTAGGCTACTGGTCTGAAGAGAAAGGAATAGTTGATTGATTACTCCCATAGGTAACTGGTCTGGAGAGAAAGTAATGGCTAAGAGATTGGTTCCATAGGAAACTGATCTGAAGAAGAAATGATTGATTGATTGTTTCCGTAGGTAACTGATCTGAGGAGAAAGAAATGCTTGATTGATTAGTTCCATCGGCAACTGGTCTGAAGAAGACAGAATGGTTGATTGAATAGTTCCACGCCACCGGTATAGGTTTCCTGACTGTATCCATTGAAAATGTCTCAGAAGGGCCATGAGAGAGAGGGGGGAGACAGACAGACAGACAGAGACAGAGAGATAGAGAGAGAGGGGGGAGGGGGAGGGAAAGAGGAAGACAGACAGACCGAGACAAAGACAGAGACGGAGACAGAGAGACACAAACGAGAGAGATCGAAAGGTAGACACAGACAGAGACACAAAAATAGGGACTCGCACAGATAATCATTGGACAGAAACTAGGTGGATGCTGTCGGGAAGAGAAAGACAGAGAGAGAGACAGAGTGACAAAGACAGAGAGACAGAGTATGTGTGTGTGAGTGAGAGAGTATGTGTGTGTGGGTAGGAGACAGACAGACAGACAGACAGACTGAGACAGAGAGAGAGAGAGAGTCAGACAGACGGACGGACGGACGAACGGACGGACGGACGGACGGACAGACTGACACAGACAGACAGGGACAGATAGACAGGGAGACAGAGAGATAGAGAATCGCACACTCTCCACTATGACCACTAGAACGGCAACATGCTAACATAGTCAGTGACAATGGCCGTGGCGTAGTGGTTAGCGTGGAGGATTTCCGGCTGGGAGGTCGACTGTTTGATTCCCATCAGAGACGTTTATATTTGTGGAATTTTTTCGGTCAATGATCGCCTCCAACCTAGGGTTAAGGTTGCCGTGGGCTCAACTGGAGAAGACTGGAGCC
>CM031595.1:70936589-70954089 GCA_018398815.1 Conus ventricosus | reverse complement strand
AGTCATATGACTTGGCAGATACCAAACAAACAAAATTATGACTTTCATGTTACTTGAAGAGTCTTTGAGACTATGAAGTACAAAGCTTTCTGTGAATGCAGTCACAAGCGCATTAGCCTGCAACAGGTCTGTAAACAAATTCTCTCTCTCTCTCTCTCTCTCTCTCTCTCTCTCTCTCTCTCTCTCTCTCTCTCTCCACCACACCCCATCCTTTCGCCCCCCCCCCCCCCCATTTTTTTTCGATCTACCATTATCATCGTCGCAATTATCGTTATGTCGATGTATACAGACCTGTCACCCAAATACGAATAAACGACTTTGAAATCTCTCTCTCTCTCTCCTCTCTCTCTCTCTCTCTCTCTCTCTCTCAAAAAAAAAAAAAAAAAAAAAAAAAAAAAACCGCTTTTGATCTCGTAGACCACGACATATCTCTTATATCTCATATCCCGGTAATCTCTTTACGTAAACCATATCTTAAGAACAGAACAAAACGTTTCACTGGAATGGTAGATATTCTTCTGAAGAAACTGAAGAATTTGCTGCGCATAACACTCTGTTCTATGGCCTTTTCTCTTTTGTTATTTTCATAAATGACCTGCCTCTGCACATGTCACGTAATGAGGCTGTTTGTGAGGTATTTGCTCACTTTGGTGATACAGATATCCAGACAGTGCGACCATCATCACAGCGGAGTATAAGCGGTGTTTCAGAAAGTTGTCAACATGGCGTGTCTCTTAATTCGCAGTTAACGAAAATTAAATATCTTAACATCAAGACAAAAACACCAACGAAAGCCTCTCACTTAAACCTTTAACATAAACGGGAGTGAATTATCCAGGGCGTCATTCTTAACGATGAGTTAAGATGGCAGTCACATTATTATGAATCATGTATAGCCTACAAACAAACAAAAATATTCAAAATCTATTTTTATTGAGTGGACGTAGACATTATGCTGTCGCTAACAACAGGAAGTCTTTTTTTTGTTAGGTTTACTGCATTTCTCACAGTAACTATGCTTCTTCAGAATGGAGTGAGACCAGCAACAATCCAATTTTTTAAAAGAATTATCTGTCTTCATATGGGTTTTTTCTACCGCGCTGATTGGTCTGGGCCTGTTTGCTTCGAATAGACTCATTTCTATACATTTTGTCGATTTTATTTCCCTAATCCATGAGAACCGTATGTCACTAAGCCATCGCAATGACCAACTTAATCCGTTCTCTCCTTTTCTTTAATCTCAGTTCCCCAAAGGTATCAGCAATAGACAACTGATTGAAAGCCCTGATAAAGCTGTATATACAACTCAACAAAATCTAACGACCACTTTAAAATTCGCCAGAATGCGTTATCTTTTAAGTTGTATACCTGTTAGCACTGCTCCTGTGACCCGCACGTGTCAATACGCGTCACAGAGTGTGTGACCGGGTAGGGATGATGACGTCTGCACCTATAAGTCATGATTATTGCAGAAAGAAGTTCCTACGCAAAAAGAAAGTCGCTTGCCAAAGAGGTTTCTGATCTCCGCTAAAGAGGTAGCATTTTCACAGCCCTGTCTCTTTTCTTCTTTGTTCATCTGTCTGCCAGCTAAAACTATTATACGGTTTAAACGAAACTTTAATGGAAAGATAATAGAAAGTGTTCCCAGGACTTAGAATGGATCCGGGAGGGAATCCCAACCAAAGGGCAGATCCAGGATCCGTCGACCATGGCGAATGTGTGCGCTCTCTAGTATGACCTTTTAGTTCTGGACAGTGGGACTGGGAGTCACTTTTTTTTCCTCTTCCTTCTTAATTTGCGCTAAATGAGTCGCCAGACAAACGCACGTTGTCGTCATAACTACTGGATGGAGTTCGAGTTTTCGAAAGAACGTTTGTGTTCCATGACGATTTCAGTTTCATTAGATTTTTATTCTGATTTGGTGTTGATTTTGCAGATTGCCTTTTCCCCTGTAAAACAGGCAGAACAGTAAAGAGTGGTTCCTCTATTCTTATGATTAGTATACATGGCAAGCAATTTTCTTCCCTTGAAGATCTCGAATGCCATTGGGGCCTAACACAAAGAAATAGCCCTTTTTCTGCCTGTCTTAATGTGTTGTCGTTCTCGTGGTATACTGTTATAGTGTCAGGTAATTGCCGCCCCCCACATCCACGCCGCTCCTCCCTTCCTCCTCCCTTCCCTCTTTCCCTCCGCCCCCACCACTCGCCCCGTCCATCCTTTCATTCACCTAAGACACATAACTCCGTCTGCCATCTCACCTTTGGGCAGTGTAGACGTTAAACCTGAATGTTTAACTAAATCCTGTCGAAGATCATTCAACCGTGTTTCTTTGATGGTTCAGTGACAGTTAAACGATGTCTTTGTGGCATAACCAGTGGCTTGAGGGTAATGGCATTTGTCCAACAGCTTGTTTGACCAAGTTATAGTTGGCTGGGGGAAAAAAGGCAACAACAACAGCTACATAACACCCACATTGGATTAGTGTTTTCCTTGTTGACCCAGCCGATTGCAGAGGCGCCGTATCAGAAAGATAGTACGCACTGCGTGGCGTGTCTTAGCATGCAGTCTCTCTCTCTCTCTCTCTCTCTCTCTCAGGGACAGATTGGAAAAAACAAGCTCTGCCTAAAACCTCAATCCTTGATCAAATAAAGGTTTAAGGAGTACTGAGCTCTCTCTCTGTCTCTCTCTCTTTCTCTCTTCTCTGTGGCCGTTTCGTCTTCTATACCCCCATCAGTGTCTTTATTCCCATACCGCTCATTCCACCTCTCCCATACACAGGCACATCCGTCACAGCCAAGCACTGCAGTCCCCAAGAGCAGCCGATAGCCAGACGTCATGAGGCCAACCGCCAGAAGAGACCCTGCACCGCTCCCTCGGTGGTGTTCAGTGTTGCCTGTTCTGATCCACCATATTAGGTTGGCACCACCCACCTATGCCCCTTACGGTGACAATACACATTGTCCAGTCGCGAAGCCAGCGTGAGGGCGTCAGGCTCTGTTGGGTTTGGGCACCACCCACTATGCCCCTTACCGGTGACAATACACATAATCCAGTCACGAAGCCAGCGTGAGGGCGTCCGCTCTGTTGGTTGGGCACCACCCACTATGCCCCTTACCGGTGACAATACACATAGTCCAGTCGCGAAGCCAGCGTGAGGGCGTCCAGCTCTGTTGGGTTGGGCACCACCCACTATGCCCCTTACTGTGACAATACACATAGTCCAGTCGCAAAGCCAGCGTGAGGGCGTCCAGCTCTGTTGGGTTGGGCACCACCCACTATGCCCCTACTGGTGACAATATACATAGTCCAGTCGCTAAGCCAGCGTGAGAGCGTCCAGCTCTGTTTGGGTTGGGCACCACCCACTATGCCCCTACCGATGACAATACACATAGTCCAGTCGCAAGCCAGCGTGAGGGCGTCCAGCTCTGTTGGGTTGGGCACCACCCACTATGCCCCTACTGTGACAATATACATAGTCCAGTCACTAAGCCAGGTGAGAGCGTCCAGCTCTGTTGGGTTGGGCACCACCCACTATGCCCCTTACGATGACAATAACAGTCCAGTCGCGAAGCCAGCGTGAGGGCGTCCAGCTCTGTTGGGTTGGGCACCACCCACTATGCCCCTTACCGGTGACAATATACATAGTCCGTCACTAAGCCAGGATGAGAGCGTCCAGCTCCGTTGGGTTGGGCACCACCCACTATGCCCTTACCGTGACAATACACATTGTCCAGTCGCGAAGCCAACATGTGAGCAAAATAGTGGGGTTGTTGTTCTAAACACTTTTTCGTACTTTCGCAAGAAACAATACATAATCTTCTAATCCGAAAAAGGAAATGAAGCTCAGTCGATAAATTGATATCTTCGAACTTGCAGCCTGCGACTTTGAGTGGAAATGGATTACAGCCCAATCCAATGACCAAAATTATATTCATGAGGAGAGGGACGCGCTTAGGAGACGGCAGGAGTGTCAATCACTGCTCGGTAACAAAGCAACCCTTCACCGGTGGGAAGGAAAGAACATCCTCAGGATTTCTCCTAATTAGGCTAATTGCCTTTGATCTCCCTATAGTATTCTCACTTTCCTAGGGGGTGGGTCAAGAACAGGCCTTTTGGCAAGAGAGACGCGGACCCTTATTTGTAGAAAATGGCGTGCAAGCTATCATAGCCAGGATATGGAATGTCCTTCCTTCCAAAGAGTTCATCGCTTGACTCAGGCATGTATGTGCCTTCTCCCAACAGAGCAGTGTGTCTTGGCCAGTTGAGTCTTCTGGATCCGCATGCCTAATGTACAGGTAAGGACAAGATCTGTGCTCTTAGGGGTAACGACTGCTCCAGCAACAGACAGTATGAGTGACTGATAAACAGAGTTGTGTGTCCTTTGGTGGACAGATTTAGTTAGTTAGTGTGTGCGTGTGTGTGTGTTTTTTAATTTAGTGTTAAGCGATTATCCCAGCCCCTTTCAGCCCAAACTTTATTGATTGTACGAACAACCGCGCCTCATGATTATTCAAATATATGCAAATGATATATAGTCTCAAAAGACCATCACAGAAAAAAGCATTATAAGCAACCACCCATGCATGCCATGAGCTAGAGATTGGCTTTGCTGATTCTTTACAGATGCAGTCAAGGACACTCTTTCAGGCCTACTTTAGTGCCAGAACTGTACTAACTCCAAACATTGAAGAAACAGTCTGTTTGACTGGTCATCTTTCTTTCTGTAAACAAACTAAAAACAGAAATAAGAATATTTCAATAACCATGCAACTTGTGTCATTATTTTGAAGTCATTTCGAAGTTGGCTACCTGCTCTCTATTAGCTTGTGTCTTTATTCATTTCAAGCTTGGCCACCTCCTCCCTTTCTCTCTCTCTCACACACACACACACACACAAATATACGTTATTATGTTGAAGGGAATTGGGGTATCTTTTTGCTGGATTCCGTCACACTGTGGCATATCTGGTAATGAAACAGCAGATAAATTGGCTAGAGATGGTGCGTTAAAAAAACACACCTGAGAGTAATCTAAAACTTGATGTTAAAGAAATTAATTCGTTATTAGAAAAATGTGTGAACAGTCAACACCTTCCAGAGAAGTATGAAATCTTATCATGTCCATGATATTTGTCATCTTTAATGTACAAGCTTCGACTGAATTCATGGAAAACCGAATTTTCCCAAAATGTAGCATGCGATTGTTCAAATCTTTGTCAGTGGAACCATATTCTTTGTCATTGTTTAATATTAACTTCATTATATAAAAAAATCGAACATGGATGTGACTGTATATGATTCTATCAAAACAATAACGCACAAACCAGAAATTGTGCAAATAGCAAAAGTGCTTTCCTTGCATCAAATTAATAGATTTTTATAAAAGCTCCCCTTCCCCTCACTCCTAAGTCCAATATCACCAAGTGTGAACAGACTCCAAATTAAAGAGCTCACTCACTCACTCACACACACACACACACACACACACACACACACACACACACACACACACCACACACACACACACTACTTTTGAAAAGTTTTATTCAAACAGCTCTTTCATCCTCTCCTCTCAAAACATTTCAATCATGAAGTCAGGCTACAGATTATCTGGTTCTGCATTTTTGTTTTAGTTTTCACCACAAAGAAATTACAAACTGGCATTCAACCAAACTGAGCATTATCAGTATGCCAGTAAGGCTACCTGCAAAGCAAATCTTAGCTCTCAGTGTAGAATGAAGTATGAAAAGAAAATGGCAAAGAAAGTTTAAAATAATTTCTTAAGTCATGATAAGGATTTGTCACGTTAAAACCAATTTTCACAAATGCAACGGATTCAAATACTGATGGGTACAAGGATGCGTGTATGCACAAGGCATGTGTGTCCTGTAGAATCAATAATAGCTGTACACATCATTTCAAAACAAAAAAACTCAAAAGCAGATACACTGGAAGGCTAGATGCAAGACAAAATTACCCAAGTAAATGACAACTGATCAGTATAATAACCCATCTAAGCTTGTCTAAAAGCTAGAAACAATAAACACTTCACAATTTCTAAACGCTTTACAAGTTAACCCCCAAAAGTCCATATTCACTACAGATTGGGAAACACAGGGAAAAACACATTAATCCTCGGTCAGCCACAGGATGATAAACGAAAAAGTATCAGGGAGTAACTGCATATACACACACCATTATTTGCAGAAAAGTGCAAAAGTTGTGTTTTGGTGCAAATGGGGAGCAATATATCCAGCAGTGGAAACAAAAACGTTGAATATCCTGGATGGTAGGTTTTAACAGCACCTTCAAATTATGTAGAAAATACACAAATCTAATTTAGATAACAGAAAGTATAGTACAGAAACAACATGATACATTTCAGGCCAATACAGTCCTAAAGGCAAAAGAATTCAGCCAAGTGGACTTGGACAAAAAAACAAACATTAAAGAAATACACACTTGGCTATCCAGCATTCACCGTTGTAACTCATGCTCGACTATTTTCCACTACAATGGCAGTAAAAAGACAAAGTTCTTTCCTAAAAGTAAAAAAAAATAAAATGGTTTCATTCAAAGAAAGGTGACAGAGAAAGAAAGAAAGAGTGACAATATTTGTGCTGAAGTAAGCATCTGTGTCTTGTGTGCAAAATTTGAACCTGTATGACTCTGGATTATGATCAAGGAGAATCTGCATATAAATCTGTCATCATCTTGCAGACTATTCTGGAATGTTTCTGCACAAACTTTTGAATAAAGGAAACTATTATGCACTAATCTTCATGATCTACAGACAGTCAAAGAATGTTTCTGTACACTCATCAATCTTGGTTCAGTGAAAGATCAGAGCTGAGTAAAACTGTTCTTTCAATCTTTTTGCTGCCATGAAAAATTCAGCTGCTGCAGCTTCTGCCACAAAAGTAGTGAGAAAAATGCATACATTTACCTACAACTTAACTAGTGTGAAGGTTTGTCATCAGCATATTGAAATTCAGACTTCATGATGCTATAAGAAAAAACAAATGCTTCATTAACTAAGCAAGTTACCTTCAACTGGAGAGCTGAAAGTCCAAATCATCACAAAGACTAAGGAATTGTCAGAAAGTCACCTTTTCCACCTCCGCTCATCGAACTTCACACCAAGTAGCAACTTCAGCAATGGTTCTGCATGGTAGAAGCAACCATGAAAAAAAAATCTCTTTCACTTCTGTATCCTATGTTCAAAGAGTTGGTCACTGCCATGGTCTCAGCTATTCTTTTCTACTTCATCCTTCATCATTGGTTTAATGTGTTGGTGGCCAAAATTCACTTATACTGCACATCTAAATAAAATTGTCTTCACCATTCTTGCTGGAGAGATACTTTTTTAGATGACTGCCTAAATGTGTTAACAGTATGATTTACATCCAACTTGAAGTCTACCAACACCTGGCATTGCAACACAACTTTGAAATAAAAAAGAAAATCTTGAAAGGTTTGTGGACCTATTTCCATCTTTTATGCACCAAGGGTAGCAGTAAAAGGGGATAGATTCATCCTCCTTATACAAGTGACAAGCAGTCAATATAGGTCAATGTAACTTTTTGTGTGTGTGTGTGTGTGTGTGTGTGTGTGTGGTGTGTGTGTGTGTGTGTGTGTGTGTGTGTGTCTGTCTGTCTGTGTCTCTGTCTGTCTGTCTGTCTGTCTGTGCGAGCGAGATTTCTGATCCTGGATAAAGATAGATCTAAATTCATTAGTATCAACATCTATTCATGCTTATTACTGGTGGCAACAGTGAGTAAAACTGCACTAATTGGACAAAACACCACACACTTTACTGCATACCAGCGGACACTTGTAATGCAGCTATGGCCAGCACATTTACAGGAACATGTGAATATATGTACATTTCAAATTTGTAAATACTGTATGACATATAGACATCCATCACATAGACAAAATGCCACCTCTCAGCTGAAACGTTTAAACAGCATGCCTGCACACACACACACACACATCACACACACCACACACACACACACACACACACACACACACACACACAGACACACACACACACACACACACACACACGCACTTGCGCCATTGTCGGCATAAACACTATTCCATGTGTGGATGAACACGAGCATGTGCACAATGGCAGTGATGCTGTGACCAGATTGCTTTATGTTCAATGGATCATCTTGAGTGAGCTTCAACAGTATCCACAGATGGTAGATTAACCCTCCAACTGACAAATTTTTGCATGTAATGTTTCCGCAACTATCAAGTTTTGTTTCTGCAAGTGTCAACCGAAATTCTAGTTTGTTTACCTTTTTTTTAAAAATCAGACACCACTTTATTTCTTTCCAGTAAATGAAAAATCCATCTGTAATTCAAAACTGACTTGTCTCTCCCTCTCACACACAGACTCTGTTGAACGAAGCAAGTGCGCCCACATGACATAATAGCTTTATGAACTGAAATTGTCAAGTCAGCATCGCTTAGGTAACTTAATTGTCTGCAATCGTGTTGAAAGGACAATCGTATACCACTATTACTAACAGGAACGCTTGACACAGATTTTTTTCTTTTTTTTTTGATGCCACATCACTAACACTGCTGTCCTCAAAAAGAGTGCCTGAACACTCGAACTTCTAAATTACCCCATAAGCAAACAAAGTGTAGGGTCACCAAGAGCTGATTCGGGTGCATCAGCATTTTAATGGAGTATGGTGAGTGGGTGGAATGGTAATTAAAAGGTTAAACTATATTTTCCTCATCATTAGTACAAATCTGCTAGTGACTAGTGTGTCCACACATAATGTACAGGATGTTTTTTAATCTTTGGGGAAATGGAATCAGATATACCCAAGCTTTCACTAAGAAAAGGTCTATGGACATGCCGAGTTATGTATTATTCCACTGTCCACTGAAACATGGCAACAGACTCTCAGATCAGCCAGCAACCGTCATCCTGCTGCACAGGACTACAGACAGTGTCTCACAGCATGGCACCAGCCATGTGCTTATATATGCAAACAATATCAACATGATTCAGATAAATGGAGCAGCCCTATCATTTTGACTTGACATTTGAAAAGGATGATGAGTAAAGTTCAAAACATACAGTGTGTTTTTAAACTGGAAGACACCTACTTAAATCCGCAGCGACAGTCATCTACCTTAGATGCTGATCATCACAAGAGGCCGCAGTGGTCAGCTGGACTAACACACACACACTACTGATTAGATCAGCACAAATGTTCTGCACCTGGACTACATCTTATATTCTTGCAACTTCAGAGGTATAGTGAAATAAGGGTGTGCAATGCAATAAATTTGAAGGGAGACCAAAGATAGTAGACATTACAATGTCCAAAACAAAATCTAAATTTTAAAACACACACACACACACACACACACACACACACACACACACACACACACACCACAATCACTCACACACACAAATGAATAATTTCAATTTTTTCAGAATGCATGATTTCAATCACCTAAGGAGAATGATAAATAAGCCTTGTTGTGATGAACACAAAAAAATGAACGGAGTGGGAAATTAAAGATGTCCTCATCAAATTTTCTCTTTACACTCTATCATGTAATGCTGATTAAAACTGTACAAAATAAAATTAAGTTTACGTCAAATACAGGCCTGAACTAGTAGTTACAGGGGTTTTTTTGTAAGATAATAAACCACACCTTAAATTCAGACAACATTCTGAATGGTTCGATTTTCATAAAAAAATTGTCACTTTCCGAATCTTTTGGCATCCCACCATGTACATTTTCTCTGGACAGTAACCTTTCAAAAAGAAATTGTTTCCCTTTAAAGGGAGACCATGCACTTCTCTTCACAAACTGTTCATTATTCACAAATATTTTGAAATATGTTCTCAATTAAAAAAGCAAGAAGAAAAAAAGAAAGAAAGAAAGAAAAAGAAAAGGCAAAAACAGTCAACACATGAAAAGACAAGCCTCCATATGCGCAATGAAAATCGTTTTCCATGTTTTTTTTCACAGATTTTTTAACAAGCATGATTACAAGTGTTGAGACCTGAAAATGAGCGACGTCAAAATAACATGGTACACAAGGCTATTTTTACAACTTTTAACAAACAAAACTTTTTCTTTAAATATACAACAGGAAAGCTGCTGTTTTTGGCAAAACTGTCCACTTTTTTTCTTGAATGGCATTTAACTCGATTCACTCTCAAAACACCTCACACAACCAGAATGCCTATGTTCATCACCAGTTCACATGTTCAACCTATACACCTACAGATACTCAATATGACATTTCACTGTTCAACAATTTGCTTTCAACATCTTACTCCACCATTAAGTGGGCGGCTTGGCACATCTCAGTGACAGGCATAATGCCGGAATCCCTGCTGGCCGATGCAGCTGAATGCAGCTTACTGGTCAGTAAATAGGTTTTGCGCTACATACATGGAGCATTCCAAAGCCTCTACAGTTCCAGGATAACAGCACTACATCAAATACACTCACTGCAAACAAACCAATCAGCAGATGCCCCATTTCTACCGATGAAACCAAACACTGACAATTGCCACTGTGCCGTTAATTCTGTTACACTTCCATCATGTTCTCAAACTCAAATATCCTCTGATTTCGAATCACTAACATTACCTTTACTTAAAAATAAATTACTGATCTTTAAACTTTAGTTCTGTGTTTGAAATCCTGTACTTCTAACATTAACAACTTTTTCTACATTACAAGTGGCAAATTTTCTATTGTATTTATCTTCTTTGCTCTGATTCTTCGCCACCAGTGCACATCTATTTCAGTCATCTCTTTCAACAATCCCATATCGTTTGCTTGATGCTTTCAATTTAGCTCGTAATTTTTTCGACAAACTTCATTTCATGTAGTAATTTTTCATTAAGTGTTTCTACCTGAAAATTGTCATTACAAAAAAAAGAAAAAAGATCAATGTTCAATTATTTTTCGATTTAGTTTCTGGAAAGCCATTTACAATAAAACACCAACTGCTCTGTCAATCCCAAGTTTGCTAATCAGAAAAACTGGAAGACTGTTTCAGTTGAAAATGTATGTGTGTTGAAATCAACGCCTTATCTGAAATCAAAAGTGCCAGCACTTCTGCAAAGACCACGATTTGCTGAGACATGTAAAACCTTGGTCATGGCAGCCCTGAAAATTCCTCCAGCAAGGTAGTTTATTTCAGCTTGAAAACAGCTGGAATTCTGGCTACATCATACTCACATCTACACACATTATATACTATACCTGGTTTAAATTTGCTGTATTGCAGTGAATTTATTCAAACAGCCTCTGTCAGCTGGAATTCCAGTATCATAAAGAAACCAATGAAAAGATGCACAATAAGACTCATCATGTGCTAGAGAGTCACAAACAGCAACTAAAAATTTCATCTGATTTGTCCCCATGATGTGGTTCACACGAAGAAATTGCAACATGAAGCTGTATTCATGCCTAAAACCTCTTCCATCAATTAGGTATGCACAGCGAAATGATGTGTCCAACCACTCTGAGCCGAGCTCAAGTCTCATCTCATCTGTCTACCCATTTCACTTGTCAGCAGTGTTGACACCTGAAGCGATGGTCTTTTTAATGAGGGGCTCGTTGGACTTGGTGGTGTCCAGGAAGTACATCTCCATGGGCTTGTTCATCTTCCAGTATCTCTCGTTGGCCTGCTCTAAGGTCATGGAGCTGCTCAGGGCTGTCAGTATGCCCGACTGGTTGAACATGTAGATGGCGTATTTGTCCTGGCTTGACTGGGAGGCTGAAATGATTTTCAACACATTCCCAAGATTAGGCTGATTTTACCATGGTTATTACCAAGGAGTACACCAATCGCAAAAACTAAATTTAAAAAAAAAAAAAAGACAAAGAAAGGGCAGTCATATTATAATTCAGTCCTTCCAAAATCTATTCTATGATCAGACAAAACAGATGTCTGGCTGAAAGGGGCATGCCAGTTCAGGCATCCTCCATTGATGCCAAATATAATGCAGACAGAAAGCGGTTTTGTGTGTGTGTGTGTGTGTGTGTGTGTGTTGTGTGTGTGTGTATGTGTGTGCATGTGGTGTGCGTGTGTGTGTGTGTGTGTGTGTGCATGTGTGTGTGGCATGTGTGTGTGTGTGTGTGTGTGTGTGTATTGGCGTGTGCATGTGCGTGTGTGTGGTGTGTGTGTGTGTGGATGTGGAAGGGCAGACTGGACAAAATTACCAACCTATTCCGTAACACACTTATCAATTTTCTACTCTCAAAATTTTGGAACTTAGAAATCTGTAAATAGCTTTCTAACTAGTAGACATAGTAGTAGAAGTAGCAGTAGCAGTAGATGTAGTAACAGTAGTAGTAGTCGTAGTAGCAGGGTTCGGTTTACTAGTGCGCCCTGCGGCATTACGCATCGATTCCGCAAATGCCGCATCGACTCTGCTTGCCGTGTGTCAAAGGGCGCATCGCTTTACGGTACCAGTGCGCCACCGTGCTCACATTTAGGCCTACCGCGGAGACTGACGCGCTAGGACCGCGGCAGACAATGCTTCATTTGTCCGCTGATTTGATTGGCTGCTGCTAGCGAACCATGCAACTTTCTGCCAATCATGTGTAGTCTACTGTCGCCTTTTGGGTTGCTTTCGGTTTGCTTTCTAGGATAGCGATCTGTCTGTGAAAGTTGTTCCGCCAGTTTTGGAAGTTTTTTTATGTGATCGGTCATGCCTCCAAAAAAGAAGCCAAAACTTCTGCCAGGGCAGGCAGTCTTGTGTTTCGGTCAACCGCAGCCGTCTACCAGTCAGGAATCGCCGAAAGATTCAGTCAGCGCATCTCAGCCCGATGTGGAGCAGCAGTGTGACAGGCCAAGTGAAAGTAGACCCATGTGTTCTAAGAAAACGTTCCAGTCAACGTGGCTGACCCTTTACCCGTGGCTTAGGTATGAGAGCGGCAAGATGTCCTGTTGTGTGTGCCGTAAACACGGGAAAAATAACAGTTTGTCTGTGGGAACAGACAATTTCCGTACAAGTACACTCTGTCGCCATGTAGACGGCATTGATCATCAGCTTCTGATGAATGCACCAGCTGAAGCAGCGAACATGCGGGAGAGGCAGAAGACTGCTCTGAGCAAGAAAGAAGTCGTGGTAGTGGGTTTGAAAGGTATGTTTTGAAGAAAAAAGAGCAAAACAAATACTGAATCAAATAGACTGCAAGTACCTCGTTCATTAAACCGCATCCATGAATCAAAACACAGAAAATAAAGAGACACCAATTTAATTGTAACAATCGCAAAACGTGTCAATTTTCAAGAAAATACTCTTCGTCGGACACACTACACAAAATAACAACAAAGTTCAGAGAAATAGGAAGACAAGAGTATTGCCTCGAAAATTCACACGTTTTGTCTTTGTTACAATTAAATTGATGTCTCTTTATTTTCTGTGTTTTAATCTTGTTTTTCAGGTATGTTTTGGCTATGCAAGGAAGGACTTCCACTTTCAAAATTTCGCTCACTGATGCAGTTTTTACTGCACCTGAAAGTACCGAATGTTGAGCACTTGTGCTGTAGAGACAAAATCGACTACACTAGTGATTCATCAGCTGACGATTTCCTGAAAGTTTTGTCTGATATAATTGATGATAAAAATCTCAGAGAAGGCGAAAAAGTCCCCTGTCATCACCATTTTTCTGGATGACAGTACCGGTATAAGTGGTTCACCACAAACTTGCTATCAACATTAGAGTTGTTGATCCACTATCTCTGCAGCCCAGCACATTCTTCCTGACTGATGTGCGCTTGCATGATGGCACAGGCAAGGGCATTCTTTATAGGCACACACACACACACACACACACACACACACACACACACACACACACACACACACAAACACACACACACACACTAACAGAGTTCTTTTTCGAAGGATTTATTAATTTACTAATAATGGTTACGCATAGCCAAGCAAGTCATTTTAATACCACTTTAAGTCGCCCGTACATGGGGCCCATTGAAATGTGGAGGGATGGGCCAAATGCCCCATAGTCATTTCTGACCAGGCTGAACCCTGTAGTAGTAGTAATAAATGTTGAAGTAATATTCTCAAAGCCTAGTGGACCACTCGGCTGGGCTATAAGCAACATTATCTTATCTTATCTTATCTAGTGGACCACACACGGCCTTTCCAGAGCTATCTCTGTTCAGGAAAACTGAAATTAGACCTACTAGAAACAACAATGAACTATGTACATAGCATGATAAGAAATCTACTGATATTAAACATTCAAAGCATATAAAACTAGGCCTTACAGAGTGTGCCTGGCATTCCCTTCCATCTTCATGACCATAGTACAAAACCAGTGGACAACAATAAAGCAAATGTTGGCAGAATCAAAGAGAGAAACAGAGAAGGCAGCTACTAGCACACAACCTCCAAAATGCATAGATCTCAATTTTATACTAAAAGAGTTCAATGTATCCAAACTGGGACAGTCTGGTTGCCTAAGTTTCATTTTCTCCAAGTTCATGCAAACTGAACCTGAAATCAGAAGTATGTAAACAACCATGTCAATTCAACAATGTAGCACTCGGCATTTTTCTAATCTTATTTAGAGTCAATACCGTGGTGTAAATCAATTGACAAAAACTTGAATACTACTTAAGACAAGTTGTCTTGTGGACTTTTTAACAAGGAAAACCACTAGCCTCCCACTTTCAAAATAAAGATCCAGGTGGCAACAGCTCTACTCTGGCGCAAGTACTTACTGGAACTGTCCTCTAGACTGGGGTCCTGCTCATCCAATGTAAGGCGGATTGCCAGGTACTTTGACAGATGCTCCACTGAAACAAACCCAAACAACAATTCACATCTGTAATGCAGGCACATCGTCCTTATTTTCAAAAAGGATATAAAACAGGTATGCAGGCTTAGAAAACTACAAATAATCTAATGAAAAATAATATTGTAACATATCAGTGTATATGTAACTATATTAACTAAACTTGTAGCTTCTTGAATTGTTTGTGTGTATGTATGTCACTATATCAGTATCTGAGCTCATTTCAAGTACTGATCACCATTACAGTTTTAAGTGTTTGACATTGCACAGACTTCAGACATGACACGAAATAACGTTAAGTTGCAAGAGTTAGGGGCCCATTTGATAACAGTTTTTGGTCTGTTTTTCTACATTATTAACAAAAAATCCCCCCAAACAAAAACAAACAAAGAAATAAACCAACTACAGATAACCTTAAGTTACAGCGGATAAGATTTGCTGTAACAAAACCGACAATATAAAAGACTCACGAGCAATTCAAAATAGTTGGTTGAGTATTCTTCAGCAGCTATATCATTTCATGATTTGTAAGCTGTACACAGTGTGGCAGTACTCTGGGGTTCTAATCAATATCTCAAAATTCAAGACAATGTTTCTATCTCCACTAATTAGTTTATCAACCTGCATCAATATTCCACAAAAATATACCTTTAAATGGAATTAAACAATCTAAATTCTTCTCTGTAAGACATACAAGCACCATATATACAGCAAATATAAATCAATACAAAATATATATATATGTGAATTTGAAGATAAAAAGAATATGCCAGAAGCTTCCAGAAATTTTCTCAAATAATCCATGAAATTTTAACTGATGACATATTAAGTCATGGTCCTTCAATTTTCTGGAATGTTTCATGCCTTCTGACTGGCTATATCATGATGGTTCCCTAACTTTGAAGAACATGTACCATACATCTTGACTGGCTATGCTACGCCTTGATTCTCCAAACACTTCACATTTCAATGTTCAAAACACTAAAAATGATAGGATCTGGGATGTCTGGGAGTGATCTTTGACGTCTTTTAAATCATAATTTTTATTATCTTTGATGATTTTTGTTTGAGTGGAAAGACATGTCTTCATTTTGGGACCATTATAACGTTCACGTGACAATAGAACTGTTTATCTACTGCAATACGTTTTTAAATCCTTCCTGCCTGGATCTGATTTAACGAGAGGTAAGAACCTGGTCTTATTATTCACCTCAGCCACAGAGCCAGCATTCTAGGTTTACTGAAATGCCTTTTAACCAAAAAAGTTTTTTGTTACAATTTTCCCCAAGGTTTCACAAAAAAGGAAGGGTTTTCATATCCCCCAAAATAAATTGTGCAGGGGAGGAGTGAAGGGGGGTCATACCTCGACTAAAAAATCTGGAAGGTTTTACACCTTTGACCATTCATGTTCATTTTTTAAGTCATTTTTTTTTAAGTAACTGGTAATTTCTTGGGGGGTACAAATCCGTGTGGGGATGCCAGTCTTGAAAAGGCCTCCTGTGGTTGGCCCTATTATTCTAATAAAACTAAACTAAAACTAGCAACCTACTTTAGTCTAAATTTAGTTCTTGATTATTTTCATCATTAATTTAATTCTTCTCTACCCTTCTCCCCCCTCCAAATTACAACCTCTGACTCTGCTCACCGCCTTAGCCAAATGTACAAGTATGCCTTCAATGGTGAACTTTTCTTCTGACTCCAGCGTTTCTCTGATCCCACCTCAAAACCCCACAGTGTTCAGTGTAGAGGAGATAAACTCTGAACAATGAATCTCTGTCACAATACTAGATCATTACCTCCTTTTCTTTGATTAAATTATATGTTAAGACAATGCCATACAATCTGAAACGTATGAAAAAAATTAATAAGTAATGTGTCCAAAATTCTTTTTTTTTTTCTAATTTATAATTTTAGATTTTGATAAGAGAATTACTTCGAAATTAAGCCATCTGACAGGCAAGTTGGACTGATCAGTAAATTTAACTCAGCTATCTGGTCAGAATTTTTCCCAAAAAATATCACCTTGTGTAACGGGAAAAAAAAAGTACCTGTGGCATTGGCTGTGGTTTTAATGAATCGTTGGGTGCTGCAATTGTCTGGGTCCAACTGATGAGGGTGTGGACGGAACACAAGCTCAATCTCCCCCACCCGCACAGGCACCTCAGGTATGTTTTCAGGCATGCTGGATTCCCCCATGGAATTTTCCGTACTGGAATCATCCGAGTATCGCCTGAATCTTTTTCTGGGCAAGGTATCATTAGAGGCTGACTCATCATGCATTTCATTGTCATGGCGATCCTCATTGTGGTGATGGGTGTCTGCATCGTGATCACCATCTACGTCTCTATCACCGTCCATTTCAGCATCTGCCTCTGCATCTGCATCACCATCACCTTCTCCATCCAAAGGTGTGCTAGTGCCATCTATGTCCGAAGCATGTTTGCGTACTCGCTGTGCTCGGTTCAGAGATTGGAGTCGAAGTCCTGTAACATAATAACCACTATAAATATTGGAATACTAAACTTCTAGATAATAAACACCAAGAAGACCTCAGGCAGGGTTCATTCTGGAAGTTAACATATAAATGGATCATTTCCCTTGGCAGTCAAAATTTTATGGGTCATTTCTGTATTGTGATGGGCCAGGTTTTCAAAATGATA
>CM031595.1:70926589-70931589 GCA_018398815.1 Conus ventricosus | reverse complement strand
CAAACAAGAGGTTTTCAGCATATTGAATGGATATTTTTGTAAAAAATGAAAATAAAAATGCAGAAAACAGCATTCCCCATATAGTTGCCATTCTCGGGGAGGAGTTGCGGGGTAGGGTTGGATAATCTTCTTCTTCTTCCTAAAATACTGGTTCACTCAAAAACGAGTAGGTCACCAGCGCGCATATTCCGGGCCCCGGTATCCCGAACCATTGAGATGGGGGTGGGGGTGGGGGGAGGGAGGAGAGAGAGAATATCCCCTGCCACTGTTTCCTCTACTGTTTACCATCGCCCCAGTCAGTCATGCTCTGCCTCCACCTTCGACACAATAATATAAAAATAAAATAAAATAAAAATAATTTAACTGGAGAAAAAATGGAGGAGGCAGAGAAACACACTCACACAGACACACACACACACACACACACACACACACACACACACACACACACACACACACACACACACACACACACACACACACACACACACACACACACACACACACAACGCACCACACACACACACACACACACACACACACACACACATACACACACACACACACACACACACACACACACACACACACACACACACACACACACACACACACACACACAAACGCACGCATGCACGCACGCACGCACGCACGCACGCACGCACGCACGCACGCACGCACGCACACACACACACACCACACACACACACCAACACACACTGTGGAAAGATGTAAAAAAAAAAAAAAAAAAAAAAAAAAAGGACAACTGACAGAGAATATATGACCCCAACATACTCCTGCCGCACAACACTCAAGACATTTTCTGGAGATCGCTCCTTGTCAGCACTGTGCGACAGGATGTTTGTCTTTGGGGGCTGGCACTTTTCCTTAGGTGCTCTAGCTGACCCAGTTGTCTTGAAGCCATATCTGGTAGATTTAATCTGTGGTCCCTAGTGTACTCAAGTGGCTTTCCACCATAAAGGAAGATGTGTTAACTGATCATATCTCAAACAGGTAATCATTGGCAATGAAGTGGTTAGCGTCGTCCCGTCAGGGCCCAGTATCATGAAGTTCCAGTAGGCTACCAGTAGGACCCAGTACAATACCTTTGATCCTCGCCATTGAGGTCAAAAGCTGTTTGCAGGAAAACAGGCACTAGGCCTAATAATATGATACCTATGGAATTATTCTAAGTCAACGCCTCTCCATATATGACCATTGGGTAAATGTCCAAAATAGCCCGGGAACAAAATGCATATCTGCTCAAATCTACAAACCATGGAGAGGGAAGATGGGGGGAGGGGACTTGGCGGGGGGATGGGGCAGGAAAACGGGCTGAAGCAGTAGGGCCTACATCTCCAAGAAGACGGATGCATCAATCACCGATTTGTACATGTGGAAAGGGAATAGACATATGTGACAGTCGCAGGGAATCTCACTTCTCTGATCGCCGGTTGAATGCCCTTCTTAATCGGGAACATGTACATGATTTTGACGCGCGACAATCTAAGAAAAATGTCATGAGCAGAACAGGTAGCTGCACACAAACTTTGTCAACTTCATCAAAGGCTTTCGAATTCGTCAGCTATGAGAGATCTTGGCGAAATTTACATGTTCGAACAAATTTGTCACCATGGTTAGCTCCTTGTTGAAATGTTGACCCATGTTCTTGACGGCAGTGAGGCCTCTGATGCCTTCCCACCCACAAACGACATGGTTTCAGTCATACTTATAGACGTGAACAAGGACAGGCCATCTTGGCTTGGCATCAGATACAAAATGAACGAGGGAAACTGTTCAGTTTTCATCATCAGGTTATCACGAAGGTCAAGGAAACTGTTCTGAGAGGCTTTTTCTTTGCTGATAGTTGTGCTCTTGATGCAGACTCAAAGCCTGAGATGCAAGGCAGGATGGTTATTTTTTTCCTGAGTCTGTGACAAATCTGGCTCTACAATGACTTCGAAAAGACCGATGTTGCACACTCAGCAGCTCACGACTAACCATGATATAAACTCTTCAGAAGACCAGAAATTCCATGAAGTATACAAGTTCATGAATCTCTGCAGTACACTGTCCATAGCAGTCCACATTCAGGAATGCTGAGCCTAGCGCCTGCTTTAAAAGACGACGTGAAAGAAGAAGAATCAGCTTTCAGACAACATCAAGGTCTCTCGTACTGTGTGTGATTGTGATACTGTATACAGGAGCCGTGCAGACAGACCCACGTCCATATGGTGTGCCTGCATACAATCGCAAAAAAATCAAATAGCAGGACAAGATCCCTGACAGAAAGGTGCTGTCGCTCACAAACATGCTGTCAATCTTCATCACTCAAATTAGAAGTCAAATCAACAGGCCGACCATGACGTCAGAATGGCAGACACATATTTCTGAACAGCTGTTCAACAGGAAGCTGTCCTCGGGAAAGTGCTTTCATGGTGATCAGAACGAACAGTTCATAGAAAACCACGCGGTTTCTCCAAAAGCCTCGAAACAGAAGCCAGTGCCTGTGTGCAAACACAGTTCCTAGCGCAAAAGCACGCAACAGAGGCTGCCATCTTTGAAGGACAGAGCATATCGGATACAGGTAGAAAACGTCAACAGAGAAAACCGGCAGGGGCGCTGGGTAACAACTGTACTTCTGCCTCCCTTGAGTACGCCACCTGCTCGAGGGACTGCATGCCCATACTAGACTGTGGACTCCAAAACCCCGACCCACGCCTTCTTCAGGATGTCGATGGTCACCTGCGATTCAAGCTCAGTATCAAATCTCGCACAGATACAAGCACATACATGCTTTAAACAGAAAAGAAAAACCGAATTTCTGCCAAAACAAAGTTATTGTTATCAGAGCTTTTTCTGTTTGGAGATGGGTTGTTTTTTTTAAAGTCTTTTGCTGTCCTCCAATAAATTGACTAACCCGGGTCAAGGCATAGCAACTGAAAAGTATGTGAAGTTCACAGAAATTGATACATTTAAAAATCTTTTCTTCACTTTGTTTTCCTGACGAGACAAGCCCAAAATTTGCTCTGACAATGCATAAACGCTATATCTTCTTCTTGAAAATCTTTCAACAGCCAGTATATATTCTGCATTGACAACTTAATCTAGACCCAGAGTGACTGCCAAGATTTACAAGAAGGCCTGATTAAGTTGTCAGCATGGGAAGTAATCCGAGAAGCATCAGTTTTTCTTTATTGGTTTGAAAGGCCACATTTTGGAATGAATCTCCTACTCCAAATGTCTCAGCGTCGACCGGCCACATTCTTTAAGAGGATGAAAATTTGTTGTATATGTTTGGCTCCTGTGGATGAGGCCTGCAGCCAAACTGAACGTTCGGCTGCTGAATCGACGGTCCTTAGTTGGAACCACTGGTGGTGATCAGATTTTAACGACTCGAAGACCTTCTCTCCCATCCAGCATGAAATGGAAGTTATTCAGCACGGGAAATATTAAAGTGGCGAAGAAGAGGGTTGGCGCGCTGTCCTCCATAATGCCATGCCCTAAACATGGTGAACATCAAAGGGATTGCAGGCTCAACAGTTTCTAGGCCAATGGACTTTAATCTTTATCTTTTAACAATCAATCTTCCCACGAAGGATCTTAAAGCTGTTTATGAAGATACACAGAACAATGCTCACATGACCCTTAAGATCACATGTGGGGTGTATATCAGTAATATAGAGACAGTGGAGAGGAGACCTATCTGATACGTAAAAATAGGTATTGTGCAACACGAATTCTAAGTATCCGTAGAGAATTATAGCAGTGGAATGCTCATTGGTGCTATTGCGACTAAGTCATTATCAGAGGTAATTCTAAGTGAGGCGGGGATACATAAGCAGAAAACGATAAATAGGAAAGATCACTTTTGCTTCCTTGATGAAATAGTTCTATGGCCAAACAATGCTACTTACGGTACCCATCCACCAGCACTCATGCTGACAGGAGGCAAACAGAAACTTCCCTTTAAGAAAAGTGTGTGTGTGTGGTGTGGTGGGGGAGTTTCGAATTTCTCGAAGTGAATTCCCAGCCTCCCTAAAGATTTCTTTTCATGCTGTACAAGATCAAATTTCAGACATTAACTCCCACAAGCTTATACAGTCTGTCAGAACCAGGACAGGATATCTTCATTCATTGAAAGCAGGACAGATCTCTGGCCACCAAAACTGGCATACTTCGAGTGATTCACAAGCCTACCAACCGGAGTGGAGATATTCCCAGCTACGTAGAATTCAGGCCAGAGCTCTAAGCTCTTTCTTTTAAGGTTGTTTTTTTTTTGTGCTGATCGATGAGAATGATGATGATAAAGATGATGCTAACGGATTCCAATTCCGGTCTGAGTCTGCAACGACAGGGCTGTACTCTTCGCTTCCTTTCATAATATATCCCAGCGTCAACCAGGCCCGAGAGATACAGACACCTGCAGTGTTGGTCAAAAATTTGAGCAACACTCTCAGAGATGCATCCATTAAAGTGGATGAAACTCGACTGTGTGGTCCCAGTCTTCCTAACGAGCCCGTAGCAAACTCAACTCTGGGTAGGAGCTGGTCGGAGCAGAAAAATCCACATGATTCTGATGGGAATTGAACCCACGACCTCTCAGCCGGGAGTCCGCCACACTAACCACTTCACCACGGTGGCTGGTCTTTTCTTTGAGTTTGCCTCTTTCCAAAGTACGGCAAATGAAAGGTCGGTCGGGGCTTCTTACTTCCATGAACTCCTGCTGTAAACAGACAAGCCTGGACCAGATGCTTCAAACGGAAATTCTCTCTCTCTCTCTCTCCTCTCTCTCTCTCTCTACTCTCTCTCTCTCTCACTCTCTCTCTCTCCTCTCTCTCTCTCTCTCCACAGCACAAAGTTGTATCTCACCTGTGTACTAAAACAATCCAATAATCCAGATTCAGATTGCTCAACATATCTGTCGTGTTCTGAATCGATGCAAATTTTATTCAGAAAGAAGCCCCTTTGCATTTACATATCACTAGAAAAGAATTTTT
>CM031595.1:70904517-70926489 GCA_018398815.1 Conus ventricosus | reverse complement strand
AATCAGAACTAATCAACTGGCTTTCCGTCTTGATTAGTTATTTTTACATCTAATGAATTTATAAGAACCTCAATAATTCTTTAAATTTCACTGTCTCCGCCAAACCTGTTACAACTGCTAATCGTCAAAACCCTGGCCTTAATTGACGGCAGTGCTGTAAACTGTAGACGGGTAGCTATTAAACAAGTTAGTATTTGTTTTTAACTGTTGTAAATGGTCATACATAATTGGGTTTACAAGATAATCAGTAGGTTTATTACCTTCAAATTGGATAAAACATCTTCTCGCGCACTAAATCTATAAAGCTCTGTCACTACTGTTGAAAGCCCAAGATATTAGCCAGGGGGGGGCCTTTAGGGAAAGTGTACTCTCTTCTTTCTTCTAGTGGGAAATGTATCGTAATTCTGAGGTTTGCCTCGTTATTCTCAGCTGTATGCCAAATTCGCTTAAAAGTACTTCTTTTAAAAACAAAAGTTGTAGTAACCATCAGTATTGTGATATGGTTATTTGGATTGCCTTGTTCATCTTTAACATTAATCCAATTATTCTGAGCTTCTTTCATATATGTTAACCCACATAACTTTTAAAACCAAGTTCTTTAAGGGAATCCTACAACTTCCCCGGGCCGCCTTTGGTCAATTGGGTACGTTAAGAACACACGCTCGTTTAGCTTGGTTATATAGAATATACATCCTTTTTATAACTATTTAAAAAAAAACTAATTTAAAAATGGACCTTTAAAATATAACGAAAGTGCTAACTTACAGTGAAGGAGCGTTTTATAAACCTCCAAATCTTTGACTTCAGGAATTTAAACCATTGAAGTGATGATATTCATATGGCTTCCAAGTCAGGACTTGTAAACCATAACTACATATTCAAATCGCTCAATAAAGAGTGATAGAGTGCCATCAGAATGGTCATCTCGCCCTATGGCCGTTTTACCAGAAATCAGTTAAAATTTGCCATTTACTTGCGCAACTACTGGCTGGGGGGATTTCTATGCGAATCATTTAAACCACCCCAATCTTTTAGTAAGGGCAGTATATAACTTTTATGTTTATTACAGTACAGAGAATACTAAACTGAACTACAAGTGCCCCCCTCCTAGCGACTCATGCGTTTAATCCATTTAAAAGACCAATGGACCAATAATGCATATGAATGAGTATTTGTAATGACATTTATCATATCTTCAACTGAATTTAGACAAAAGGTAGACCGCAATTCAGGGGATAGGCACATTGTATTTGTGCGGGTGTAAATGAAATATACTTATGACTACTGGCCTGGCCACACCTCTTTTCAACCCAGGACAAACAAGTTTGATTAGGGTCAATTGAACAAAAAACTTCCTAATGCTTTGGGCAACATTATCTTAGTTCGAAATGTGAAGGCTCTAAAAATGGCCAGAGTTCAAAGCTTATTGAACTCATACGGACTATGTTTGGTGTTATTAGTGAAAGCACTGATAAGTCTAGCATAGTTGATCAGTCTAAAGGCTTTGAAGCTAGAAACCAATGTCTAGCCAATTAGAAGAATGCTATTAACTCTGCTGTGATTTGACTGCCTGCATACAAGGTATCAAAGACGTACTTGGCACATGCTAGGTCAAAGGTTGACTTTGTTGTAGGCCAGAGGATTATACATGTACCCTCTGACCTTAGACTACAGATTGACATGATACAGAGAACTATTATATCGAAAGCCTATAGCTGGAGACGACCAAAACTTATGGCAAAGCAAAGCTTAAACACAAGGCCTGCTCCATCATTTAAAATACAAAAGTACCTAGTCCCTGAGGTAAGCGATTCCAGTTATAAGCGCCACACAGCCAGAAAGCAGTCCAGAAAGCACTCCACCTGTTGATCTGCCTCGCGCTGACTGTCACACTAGCGAAAAGACAGCCCTCATTGTATTTTTAACTTTTACTGGATTGGCCATTTTTATTCACTAAAAAGGTATCCAGCAGGCTAGCACTCCTAACGTCCACAGATGGTCTGCCATAAACCAGCAACTTCTGCCTATAGTAGACAAAACCAACCTAACAAACTGCCTATTATGCCAGGCAGGCTTCAAGCGCTTTGCAGCTAAATTCTTTAATAGGTTTTGCTAGATGAAGCTATTGTTTTCTATTCCAACTTTTACCAGGCTGAGGCGATTGGAGGAGCTACTGGCCCTGTTGGCGCACTGCCGGTTAAACGCATAAACGAGTGTAGAGTTAGCAATCCCAGCAGCTGTTATATGCTAACTATTGTTAATACCTGTTCCCTGCACAGGAGAGTCCTTATTCTTTCAGCTAGGAGTGTATTTTCATTAAGTATTGTGTTTATAGTTTCTCTTATTCTGCTTGTTTGTGGATGCAAATGCGCTCTGTCTGTAGACAGCACTTCTAACCTGGCCCGCCTTTGTAGCTTAAATCCTGTATTTTCGGCCTGTAATTCTAGCCTTTTCTTCTCGCCCTAAATTGTTATCATCTGCATCAGCCAGTTTCTTTTTTTCTTCTATTATCTCTTTATCTAGCTCGCCAAGTTTTGCTAAAATTGTTTTATTAGTTCACCCCTTATTGTCCCGTAAAGCCTCTTAAGCCCCTGGTTTCATGCTTAAGTAATGAGGGATGTTAATTGTTTTTAATGTGTCTCTCATTTTAAAACTCGTTTTCATTTTCTGCTATTAGTTTTCTGCTCTTCTAAGTGCTTCATCTGTTTTGTTAATTTGCATCATCGGCTTGCTGACATAAATCTTGATGAGGTATGTTTTGTATTTCAGATTGTGGTGGCAGCCCCCGCTCCAAGTTCTGTAATGGGACTAACGGCTTCAGTCTTAGCTCTAAAAGGTTTTAATTGTTCTGCCTTGGCAATAGAGAAGTTTTTCGCCCTAAATTGTGCTTAGTTTTTAAAAACCAGGTTTGGGTTTTGCGTTGAAGTAGCTTTTACACGGCCTCCTGCACCGGTTTTTATATAACAAATGCCACCATCTTCCTCAAAATCGTTAGGATCAAGCAGCCTGGTAGCTCTCGTCCTATGCTTCTATAGAATGATTGAATTCTTTCTCGCAATAGTTCTTGACGTTGGCTAGGGAGTAAAGAACCCGCTCCTTCAAGCTCTTCTTGCAATGAAGGGCCTAGTTCTGTTTCATCTTCTTCCCCACCATAGGATCAATCGGGTCAAAATCTTCATCCATATTTTTTATTTATATTCTTTTTTGTTTTATAAAAAATGAACTCATAGGTTGTGACCTCGATCCATACAGAAAAGAGAAGGAACCCCATGGTGTAAAAGGTATAAGGCAGACTGTAATTAGTGTAAATACTCCATCAACAGTTCAGCCTGGACAAACTTTAATAGTTAAGTTCCCTGATCTTGGCGCTGGCGATGTTATAATGCCAGGCACTGCTAAACTATCATTCAAAATAGATATTAAATCGACGGATCCTAATGCTACTGTTGTTGCTAATTTGGCAGGGCTATCGTTAAACATATGGCAATCAAACTGGAGGGTAGAGAAGTCTTTGTACTAAGCGAGGCAGACATTTTTACCCTCTATTCTGATCTATGGCTACCTAAAAAAGAAAGAAAGAGAAAGTTTATCAGGGAATACAAGGCCCAAATGGCCTCAAGCACAGGCTTAAAGCGAGGATGCAAAGGATGATGTTAAAGATGAGGCAGTAGCAGAAGCATTTGGCAACAGATTTGCATCCCTTTAGATTTGAACTGTTAAAGACGCATATGCCATATTACCAAGGTGCGCTAAAGAAAAACTTACTTATGAACTGACCATTTAATCCTAGCGATTCTGTTCGTTCTGTCTGAAGACCTGAAGCTAAATACACAGTTAGTGACATCTCTCTTGAGTTTGATGTTACTAACCCCGAACTGGCAAGAACAATTTAACCAGTATAAAAAATAAAACAGTTATTTATTATGAAAGGGTTATACACTCCATTACAGAAAATAGAAACAAGCGAGACACTCTTTGGAACATACATCTAAATCAGTCTCTGAAGTCTTTAAAAGGAATTTTGTTCTTGTTTACTGAAGGAACAACTCCTTTTCATAGAGAATCAGAAGCGTTTTATAATCCAAAAATTGAGAAGGTTGACTGTGCAATAAATGGCAAGTCTGATCAGTTGTATTCGGGTCGCGGACTTTTACCTCATCAACACTTTGATGAAATAAGAAAGTTGTTCGCTGGAGGTAGGCAAAGGGATCCTGCAGTTGATGTGTAGTAAAAAAAATTTGCCTTTATGAGTAAGTTGAGACACTTAATAACCAAATTGGGCTTTGGGGGTGGTTTTTCGTAAATTTTAGGGTTTTGGCGTTTTAAATTTTTGTTTTGAAAAGGTTTTAAATTTTTGGGTTTCAAAACTGATATGAGAGGGGGCGTTAAATTGTTTTGTAAAAAAGGGGGTTTTGTGGGGAATAAAAATTGGGGTGGTCTTGAACATAGATATTTACATTCTCTGTTGGTAAGTAGTTGTTAAATGGTTTAGGAGATTTTGTTGTGCCCAGTAAAAGTGAAAAAAATATGATTTTAAAATTTGGCAAAATATTTTGCCCCCAAAAATTTATGAAGATAAATCGTTTTTGAAAAAGTTACGGAAAAAGTGTGTAAATTATAGTGGCAAAATTTGTTTTTAAATTGGTGATTTTAATTGTTTTATGAAGAACGTCTTGATATTTTACAGGTCAATGTCATCAGGGTTTTAAGAATTTTTAAAAGGTTTTTTAAAAGCGTAAGAAATTTGTTTTGACGACATTGGGGGATTTTTCCCTAAATAAAGTAAAAAAAGATTTCTATGGGCAGAAAAAACCTTTTAATTGCTGGGGTTTTTGGATTAGGGTTTTGTGTAAGAGGAAATGCAAACCCTTGTGTGTTTCTTGAAAAATCAGGGCGGTTGGCTTTCAGATCACAAAGTTTCTCAAAAGGGAAACTAAAAAATGGAAATTTTTAAAAGGGGTTTCCGGTTTCGGAGTTTTTAACAATTTTTTTTAAAAGTTTCAAATTTTGTTGAAAAGAGGGAACGTTTTAAATTTGAAAAAAATCTAAATTGTTTCCCTTCAGATGATGTTTTTATATACGAAGGGGGATCTTTTGTAAAGTTGAAATTCGTACTTTTTTTTATGGTAGGGAAAATTTCCTTTTGGGCAGCAAAAAAAGGGAAATGGGTTGGAATATCGTCGTCTGCCGAAACGCTTTGGAAAAGAAAAGGCATTTCCGTAATCCCTCTGTTTTATGGGGTGCGGGAAAAACAGTATTTATTAAAAAACAAAAAATTTTGAATTGTTGGGGTTTGGGAGAGAACGAGAGGAGCGCAAATTAAAAAAGGAAAGAGTTAAAGGGATTGGAGGGTTTGGGGAATAAAAAAATTTTTTTGCTTTCTGGAATGGTTAGGGGAAAAGAAAAATAGAAATTTAACGAGAGTAACAAAAGAAAAAAGGGGGAAAAGGAAAAATTTTGTTTGTTCAGGGCCCAACCCCATCTTTTTTTGCCAAAAACCCCCCTTTTTTCCTTCCAAATCACTTCCCCCTTTTTTGTTTTGACCAAAATTTTAAAAAATTTTTTTTAAAAAAAAAATTTTTAACACGCAAAAACAGAAAAATTTTTGAAAAATTTTTGGTTTTAAAATTGGGGGGTTTCCCGTGAAGAATAACATGGGTGATCTTTTGAACAAACTATTTAAAATTCCTTCAGGGCAAAAAAAAAAATTTTTTCCGCCGGGATTGATCCCTTTCAAATTTTTCAAATTTTGCTCTTCTATTTCCAGCACTATTTTTAAAATTTTAGTTCTTTTAAAAGGGTTTTCCATCTTAAATTAGTTATTTTTTTCAAAGAATTTTTTGGGCCCCCTAAATTTTTTCCCTTTTAAATTCACTGTCCCCGCCAAAGGCTTATAGTTTTTAAATCGCAAAAAACCCTGTTTAAATTTGAGGGCCCAATTGCTTTTAAAAACAGTAGGGGGGTTTCCTTTAAAAAAAATTTTTAGTTTGTTTTTAACTGTTTTTAATTTGGAAAAAAAAATTTGGGGTTTTCCCTAAAAAAATTCAGAAGGCTTTTTCCCCTTCAAATTGATAAAAACTTTCTTGACAATTTTTTTTGTTTTTCTCGTTACTGTGAAAGCCTAAGATTCGAGCGGGGCCTTTGGGGGAAAGTGTTTACTTCTTTTTCTTTAGGGGAAAATGTTTTTTTAATTTGAGGTTTCCCTTCTTTAAAATTTTAACCCAGTATCCCAAATTCGCAAAAGTACCTTTTTTTTAAAGAACAAATTTTTTAGAAAAACCCCATCGGGTAAAAGTATATGGTTTATTTGTTTCCCTTGTTGTCATTTAACATTAACCCATTATTTTGGGCCCCTTAGATATGTTCCCCAATTTAACTTTAAACCCAAATTTTTTCTTTAAGGGCAATCCTAAAACTCCCCCCCCCCTATTGTAAACGGGGTTTTGTTAAAAACACACGCTCGTTTTGTTTGGGTTTATATAATTTTACACCCTTTTTTATAACTTTTTAAAAAAAATTTTTTAAAAAAAAAGGGAAACCCTTTTTAAAATTAAACGAAAGCCCCAATTACAATGTAGGAGCGTTTTATAATCCCAAATCTTTAGACTTCAGCAAATTAAAAAATTTTGCAGTAGAGGACCCTAGGGGTTTCCCAAAAGTAAAGGGACTTTTTAAACCCCCCAAAACTAAAATTTTTTTAAACCCCCCAATAAAGAATAAAGAGTGCCTTCAGCATGGTATCCCCCCCTTTATGACTTTTTAAACCAGAATCGTTAAATTTTAATTTACTGGCAATTTACGGCTGCGGTGTTTCATATGAAAACCATTTTTTAAAACCCCCCCAATCTTTTGTAAGGGTTTCAGTATTTTAACTTTCTTGTTTTTAAACGTACAGACGAATACAAACTGAATTTAAAAGTGCCCTCCTAACGAAAACGCTTTTAATTTTTTTTAAAAGCCCTTTTGGACAATAATGCATTTGATAAAATTCTGAAACAAATTTAACATTAACCCTTTCAATGATTTTAGAAAAAATTTTAGCCCGCAATCATGGGTTAGGCCCCAATTGTATTTGTGGGGTGAAAAAAGAGAATATCCTTATGTTACGGGCCCGGCCCACCCCCTCTTTTCCCCCAAACAAAAATTTTGTTTGGGGGATCCATAGAAAAAAAACACCAAAGGGCGGGGAAACATTTTTTTTAGATAAAAGTAAAGGTCTAAAATCCCAGGCGTGAAAAATTTTAAATTGACTCCAAAAGGGGGCCTTTATTTTTGGTTTCCCCTTTTGGAGCAAAACCCAAAAACCCAAAAGTTTTGATAATATCAGTTTTGGGGTTTGATGTAGAAAAAAATTTTTTTTAGCTAATTTAGAAGATGTATTAACATGCTGTTGATTTCCCTTTCCCTGCTTACTTTGGGTATCGGGACGTTTTGAAACATGTGGGTTTCTAAGGTTAAATTTGTTTTTGGTAATGGATTTTTCTTGTTCCCTCTGACCTTTGGGATTTCCGGTTTTTTTTTGATACAAAATTTTTAAACAATAAAATTCCTAAAAGCGGGGAAAAGACCCAAAATTTTGGGCAAAATTAAAGGCTTAAAAACCAAGCCCCGCCCCATCCATTTAAAAAAAAAGTCCCTACCCCCTGAAAAAAAGCGTTCCAGTTTTAACCCCCCCACAGCCAGAAGCAGTCCAAAAAGCTCTCCCTGTTAATTCCCTTAAAAGGGACGTCCCCCAATAGCAAAAAAAGACACCCCTTGTTGTTTTTTTAATTTTTCTGGATTACCCATACTTTATTTCCTAAAAATTAACCCAGCGCTAGCACCCCAAAAGCCCACGATGGTCCCCAATAAAACCGGGGCAATTTTTCCCCTTTTTGTGGGAAAAAACCCCAACTAAAAAAAATTCCCAAATTATCCCCAGGGCAGAGCATCAAGCGCTTTGGGGGTAAATTTCTTTTTTTAATTTTGCTAGATGAGCAATTGTTTTAAATCCAACTTTTACCAGGTGAGGCGTTGGGGGGCGCTAGGGCCCCCGTTGGCAAAAATCCTTTAAAAGAAAAAATTGAGTTTTGGATGAAAACCCCAAAACCACCCGTTAATTTTTGTTAATTTCTGTAAACCCCCTCTTCTCTAAACAAAACCCTTATTTTTTTCTCCCCAGCATAGTGTTTTCATAAAGTATTTTTTATAGTTTCTTTGAATCTGGTTTTTTTGAGTTTCAGTTTTCCCTTTAAATTTGAAATCGCGTTTTAAATTTTCCCCTTCCTTTCCCCTTTTTTTAAATTCTGTTTTTTGCTGTTTTTTACCCTTTTCTTCTTGCCCTTTAAATTTTTTATCAGCCAGCTTTTTTTTTCTTCTTCTTTCTCTCCTTTTTTGCTTATTTAAGTTTTGCCGTCCCGGCATTAGTTCTTCCTTATTTTTTCTTTAAAAGCCCCTTAAAAACCCGGAGGCACGCACGGCAAGGGGTTCATTTTTTGGGTTTTAATTTTTTTCGGGACTGTCTCCTCATCTAAATCGTTTAAATTTTGTTTTTGTTCCTGCTTGTTGTTTTATTTCTTGAAGGGTGTTTTTTGGGATTTTGATTGTTTGGCCCCCCCGCTCTAAGTTCTGAAAAAGGACTAACGGCTTCGGCTTAAGCTCTAAAAAAGGGTTTTAATTGTTCTCCCTTTTGAAAAAGGGAGTTTTCCCCTTATTGTGATTAGTTTTAAAAAATTTTTGGGGTTTTTCCCATTGAATTTGCTTTTTCACGACCCCCCGGGAAACCGTTTTTTTTACAAATCCCCCCCCCATTTTCCCTCAATTTTCTTGGAAATTAAACTTTTTGGTAGTTTTCGTCTATGTTTTTTATAGAAGGTTTAAATTCTTTCTGAAATTTGTTTTTGGGTAGTTGTCTGGGGGAGAAAAAGAACTGCCCCTTTTAAAGCTCTTCCTGAAATTAAAGGCCCCAGTTTGTTTTTTTTCTTTTTAAAAAATTTGAATAAAGGGCGAAAAAATTTTCACCCCTTTTTTTATATTTATTTTCTTTTTTGTTTTAAAAAAAATAAAACTCATAGGGTTTGGTGACCTCGCCCATACAAAAAAGAGGGGGAAACCCCACGGCGTAAAAAAAAGGGTTAAGGAGACTGTTAATTTGGAAATACTCCATAAACAGTTCACCCGGAAAAACTTTAATAGTTAATTTTTCCTGATCTTGGCGTGATATGTTTTAATCCCAGGCCCCCGCTAAACTATCTTTAAAAAAATTTGGGAAATTACTTCGGCGACCCTTTAATGCAAATGTTGTTGTTTAATTTGGGGCAGGGCAATCGTTAAAATATTGCAATCAAACTAGAGGGTAGGGAAGTCTTTGTACTAAGCGAGGCAGTTTTTTTAAACCTCTTTTCTGATCTAGGGTCCCTTAAAAAAAAAGGAAAGAAAAAGTTTATCAGGGAATACAAGTTTTAAAAGGGCCTAAAGCATGGGGTTAAACAGGGGGTGAAAAGGGATGATTTTAAAAGGGATGAGGCAGGGGAAAGAACCCTTTTTGGGCAACAGTTTCTGACCCCTTTAGATTTTAAAACTTTTAAAAGGGAGCTTTATGCCATTTTCCCAAGGCGAAATAAAAAAAAACTTACTTTTAAAAAGACTTTTTAATTTTTTTTTTCTGTCGTTTGTCTGAAGCCCTGAAGCAAAATTTAAAACATTTTGTGACATCTCTTTTGGGATTTTTGGGTTGTTTTTCCCCGGGAAAGGGCCAGAAAAATTCTTAACCCGGTTAAAAAAGTAAAACGGTTATTTTTTATAAAACTTTTTGGGCACGCCATTAAGATAATAAAAAACAAGGAGAAACTTCTGGAACATACTTTTTAAATCGTCTCTGAAGTTTTTTAAAAGGGAATTTTTTTTTGTTTATTTTAAAGGAAAAAAAATCCTTTTCAGGGAATCAGAAGCGTTTTTAATCCAAAAAATTGGAAGGGTTTGATGTGCAATAAATGGCAAGTCAAATCAGTTGTATTCGGGGCGGGGGGATTTTTTACCTCCCCAAAAAATTTTGTTTGAAATAAAAAATTTGTTCGGGGAAAGGTGGGGCAAAGGGACCCTGCGTTGATTGCGTATGAAAAAAAATTTCGCCTTTATGTGAAAGGGATCGAAGCTAATTAAAAACAAAATTATGGGCGGTGGCTGGATTTTGTTTAAAAATTTGACAACAAAAATTTTTTTGGGAAAGTGGAGAAAGGTTTGGGAAGATGGTTAAATAAATTTTTCAAAAGAAGCAGACGGAAACGGTCCAAAAAAAAATGAAACATTTTTAGGGTTTGTAAACCCTCATTTTAAAACATTAAGAAAACGGGCAAAAGACGCGGCTTATTAAAATGCAGAAAAAATTATTCAAATTTAAAAAAAAAAGATGGTTTGCTTAAAGTTTCTTCCTAAAGATCCACTTTTTTCTTTATTTTGGGGGTTTAAAGGGGTGTGGGAAAACTGTTTTTTTTTTTCCCCCCCCCCCCCCCTTGATTTTTTTACAAACAATATACGGGGTTTCTTTACGAACACTTTGGGTTTTATTCTGCAAAACCTTTAAGCACAAAAAGTTTACAAAGAAAGGAATTTTAATTTCAGACGAAAATTATTTCTATTTGATCCTAGCGACAAGTTGAGCGTTGTTTAGAAAATTACTTTTAGACTTTTTGGGGAAAACTGAAACGCTGTTTTTTTTGTTACTGTTGGCTGAACCAAGACATTTTTAAAAAAAAGAAAAAGCTCTTTCAAAGCTAGCCTTTAGTGGGCGCCACGCCCTAGTTTCTGTGTGGTTTTATTTTCCAAAATTATATTGTTGTTTTAAAAAATTTTAGTTCGCATTTAAAAATTTTCGGTTTTTTTTTTAAACCATTTAAGGAAAAAGAAAATTTTTTAAGATTGTTTAAGTGAAAATTTTTAAAATTAAGGGCAAAGTTGAGTTTAAAAAAATTTTAAAAGGAAGTTGGAAAGATTTTAAGCATGCAAAGCTTGCTTACGGACTGACCCCCCATTTTCAATACTTTTTTGTTTATTGTAGTTTGTTTATTTTGTTGTTTTTAAAAATTTTGTTTTTTTAAAATTTTTAAATTATTATAAAAAGAATGTCTGGGGGGAAAAATCAAAAGGGGAGCTAGCCCCTAAATCCCACTGCGGGTGGGTCTAAAAAAACTAGGGGGGCCCACAACTGAGTTTGATCTAATGGGAAAGTGCCGGTTTTTGTTTATGGTTTTTGAATTTACAGATGAGGGGTTTAAAAACGAAAAGAAATTGAAGACAAAAAAGGCAGCGAACCCTGCCCTAGAAGGATTAAAAAAATTTTAAGAGAAAAAGATTTTGGCAAACGTGAATAAAAATTCAAAAAAGGGGAAAATTGTTTGGGGGCGTGTTTCCGGAAATTGACTAAAAATTTAAAGTTTGAATACAAACCCCCCCAAAAATTTTTTATTTTGATAAGAAAACTTTTTTTTGAAAAGGCCTTAAAGGGAAGGGCCCCCTTTCTTTTTAGTTTGTCCGGGAAAACAAAAAAGGAAAAAGAGATTGAAAAAATTTAAGCGAGGTTCTGATATGTGTTTCAGAAAAAGAAGCCCTTTTGGGCTAAAAGGGGGGGGGTGAAAACCGTGGGGCTTAGAATTTACCGCGTTTAAAATTCACTCCCCTAGGAAAATTTCGTTGTTTTTTCGATTTTTTTTTTCCGAGGGGGGCGTTACTGGGTTTGCCGAACATGCGTTTTTTAGAGGCTAAAAAAAAAAGGGCTAAAAACGTGGATGCCCCTTTTAAGCTGTTTTTGTTTTTACAAAAAAAACGGGGATGAAATAAACCCCCTTGCATAAATCCGAAAAGGTTTAAATAAAAAATGGTTGAAAAAGGGGAAAAATTTAACAGTACTTGTTTTTTTTTCTTTTAGTAGGGTTGTTTTTTATTGCTTTTTTTACTTTGTTGAGGGAAGTGTCCCTAAAGGTTTTAAAAAGATATGAAAAAGATTTTTTTAAAAAAAAAATTCTTTTTTAAAAAAAGGGAAGGTTCAACAGTGTTGGGTTTAAAGAAAATTAATGAACTTCAAAAGGAAATAGGAAAGCGATTGGGAAATTTTTGAGTTATTTAAAAAGTTTATGCAAAAGTTTTTAAATACTCTTTTTTTGGAAATTTATGGCTTTCAGCTGTAGCGAGCGAAAAGGTGCGGGGTTGGCATTGCTTTTTTTGTAGGGGGTTGGTGGCCCCCTCTTTAGATTAGGGGGTTTGGGTTTGGGGGGTTTAGGGGGCCATTTTTTGGGTTTGTAAGTTCTTTTTAAAAAAATTTTAACTCCTTTAAAATTAAAAAAAGCACACTGCTTTTGTTCCCCTACCCATCAGAAAAACTTTGTCATTAAGTTTAAAAATTAAGCAAATCTTTACGGATAAACATTACGGAAAAAAATTTTTCAGAAGTTTTTTGGTGAACGGTGGGATTTGACGATAGAAAATTAAACTTCAAAAGGAGTGGAAAAGATTTTTCTTCCGCAGGTAGACACTGATGAAAATTAAACGAACATTAAAAAAACAAACACATGATCATTTAAAACCCCCAAAATTTGAACAAAAAAAAAGTTTAAAAAAAAAAAATAATTTTTAACAAAATTTAAAATATATTTTTTTGAATAATGGGTTTGGGGGACAATTGCAGCTTTTCCCACGAACAAACGATCTTTTGGGGGCAGTGCTTTGGGCTAGCGAAGAGCCTTTCCCTTAAAAAATTATACGGGGGGGTTGGTTTTCATGATTCTTTAAACTTCTTATAGATCTACGCCCCATTTTGGGGGCTGTGGCGTTAATTCTAAAAAATCCCCTTTCTCCCTCTCCAGGAGCATACAAGTATCTTATTTTTTGCCCAAACGGCAAGGGGCTTTTGTTTTCCCTCCCACATCTTCAGTAATGCTTTTTTTTTTTTTAATTTGTTTGCGTTACGGGGTTTAAGGTGTCGCAAAAATTTTTTTCATTTTTCATGGCGCGTAAAAATGAGGAAATCTCCAAACCCCAATTCTGTTTTTTCGGGTTTCTCCCTTAATTTCTCTGTGATATTGTTAGGAAAAACGGGTTCAGCTAAATTTTAAAAAGTTTTCTTTTTGGGCTTGTGATCGATGGTTGCCTGGGATCCCCCCTCTTAACTGTAACATGATTTTTTAAAAAAATTGGTTTTTACAAAAACCTTTAAAACTCTTTTCCCTCTCAACTTGAATAAGCCTAGGTTATTTTAAATTGGGCCTTTCTTGTTTATTTGTTGAAAACCCAAAAAGAAAAGCAGTTGAGCTTTTATCCTTTAAAGGTTCTGGTCTTTTATTTTTAAAAAGCCATGTCAACAATTTGTAGAGCATACTTAAATTTTTTTCTTCAAAAACTTTTGTCATGGGGGAAGATACAAATGTCCATCTGGTGGGTGTAAAAAGGAAACTAAATTTTAAAAAAATCTAGGCCTTTTTATTTTTTTTGGGGGGGCAGCAGATAAAATTTGCCAAATTCCCCTGTTTTGAAACCCAAGTTTTCGCTTTCTTTTTCAGACACTCTAGAGTTTTATCATTTTTTAAATAGCGGTCTTTTTTTCCCAAATCCCCTTTAGGATTTTTAATATATTTTTTTACATCGTTTTGTTTTTCGAAATTGTCCAAAAAAGGGGCTGAAAATTTTAATTGTTTTTTTAAATTTGGGTTTTTGTTTGGCTTGTGCAAAATAAGTTTGCCCCCAAAAGCCCCACAATAAAAAAAATTTGAAATTTTCTGTTTTTGGGGCTCTTAAAAGTCGGGGCAGTTCTGGCGGGGGCCCGTTGTTAGAAACTTTTTTTCCCTTTTACAAAAGAAATTTACTTTTCATTGTCTCAACGTCTGAAAAATGTGTGCTCTGCTGCCCTTTTCCCCTTTAAATTTTTTATTAATAAAGTCTAAATGAGCAATTCGCCTTTTCTCGTAAGCGTCTCTTGCCTTAGCTAAATTTCTATTGCCTTGTTATGCCCTTTCTCTCTTCACGGAAACCCCCAATTTTTCTAAAAAAATAATTGCTTCCCGGAGGCTATTGCATTAACAATAGTTTTTCCCACCCTCATAATTCCCCCCGCCTCTTTTTTTAAATCAAAATTTTCTAGATTAATTTTCTATGAAAATAACATTTTTGGGGTAATCCCCTGTGTAACAAAATTTTCTTTATTTTTTTTTTAATTTTTGGTTTTTTTTTTTTTTTTTTTTTTTGTTTTTTTTTTTTTTCCCTTTTTTGGGGGTTTTTTTGTTTTGTGCCCCAAAAAAATTTAAAAAAAAGGGGGGGGGGGGGGTTTTTTTGGGGGGGGTTCAAAAAAATTAAAAAAAAACCCAATTTTCTTTTGTTCAAGAAAAAAAAAACAAAAAGGGGTTTTTTGGGGAAAAAAATTTGAAATCTAAAAAATTTCAATTTTTGAAGGAAAAATTTAATGAAAAATTTTGAATTTGTGCTTTTTTTTTTTTTTAATTTTTTATAATAAAAAGTATTTAGGCATTTTTGATTTGGATTTGATTTTTTGCACGATCAAAAAACCATGTTTTTACCGGGGCTTTTTCACTTTCCCAAAAAAGAAAAAACAGCAAAAAAAATTTAAAATTAAAAATTTTTTTGTCAAATACACCTTTTAAATGAAAAAAAAACAGTTTGGAAGGGCTTTCAAGACGCCTTTACACTCCCAGCAGCTGAAAAGTCTACAAAAACCCCCCCCCCCCCCCCATTCCCCACCGCCCCCTTTCTGGCTTCAACCCTTTTCTTTCACCCCCCATCTTCCCCTACCCTTTTCTTGCACCGGGGGACGTGCGAGCAAGCCCCGTCCCCTCTCAAGGCCGGGCTTTCAATCATTTGGGCCCAGCTTTCCCGGTTTCAGGTAACACTTGGTGGCTCGTTGAGGGCGCTGTCAGCTGAAACCCCCACTGAGGTCACAGAGTCCCCTCAAAAAACTGCGTTTTTGGTTTGGCAATTTTCCCCCAAATATTTATCTCTTTCCTTCATGCTGAGTGAGTCGTTTTAAAAAAAGATTTTTTGTCTTTGTCAAAAATTTCAGCAGAGCCTGCTCAGCTGTGTAAATACGTTGATTTGGTCGCTGGGCTTGTCGAAAGGGTTTCTCCGCCATCTTTTAAGCGAGACGAAGTGTGCTGGGTTGGGCCAAACCGTTTAGTGAGGGAATTTAAAAGGGTTTCCCCTTACGTGTGGTCTTTTTCCCTATTATTTTTAAAACCCCAGACATATTTTGGCTTTTACGCAAACTCTATTTGAGGGCCCTTGAAAAAAATAGTAACGAATGAAAATTCAAGAAAAATGCTGGCGTCAGGGGGAATGCCCCTGGCTCTGGAAAGCCCCTTTTTTTCAGCGGGCAGCTGAATGATAAAAGGGGGTCAACGGGTTAAAAAAATGTTTTTTGTAAAACACTTTAGCCTATACTAAGACCCCTAAATTTGCAGAATGGTAAATCGTATTGATAATTTTTTTTCCCCTCCTTTTTATTAACCCAAAAAAAAAATTAAAATAATCAAAAATTTCGAAAGAAAGTTATGTTTCTTTTTAATAAAAATAATCTTTTTTTGGGTTTAAAACTAAAAATAAAAGGGGTTGGGAATAGTTTTGGGGAATCTTCTTTCTTTCCCCTGTTGGGGGGGTTTATTCCCAACAAACATTTTTTAAGGGTTGAATTTAAAAATATAACACCCGCGTAGGGACTGCATAATTAACCAGCATTAAACTCTTTGGGTTTTTAAAAATATTTATTTTTTTTTTTTTGCTTTTAAAAAAAAGGTTGTGGGCGAAAATTAAAGTGTGAGGAGAAAGGGAGACTTTCCCAAAAGACCATGCCCTAAAGAAAAAATTATAACTCCTTTGGTGGTGTGGAAAAAATAAACAGTATTTAGGGATTGAACTAAATATTTTTAAAAATCCAAAAAATGTCCCCTTTAGAATTTTTAAAAGTAAATACGCTAGGTACGAAAACACAGCTAGGATTTTAAAAAGGTTAGATCAGTGGGTCAGGGAAAAATTAGTCTATATGCTAAGTTAGTAAAATAAGATGGCGGGGGTTTTTATTCAGAAGAAGATTTAAAATTCGACTTATACAAAATTCGGTTTTAAACAAGTCCCCGAAAAATTTGCATGTGAAATGATTACAGATTTTGGGAAAAATGTTTTGTCCTTCATCTGGGTTTTAAATTTCTTTTAATTTTAAAATTAATTTTGATAATATTTTTAAAATTTTAAAAGCAATAAAAAAAAAAGAGCAAAAGGAGAAGAAGAAGGGCCCAGGCAGTCCACAGGAGCAGAAATTTTCCGCAAGTGAAATTTCCCAAGTAATTTTTTACGGGAAAGTGAGTAGTGTTTCTAAGTCTAAAAGTTTCCCGGACGTGTTGGGCTGGGAAAAAAATGGCCTGAATGGGAAAAAACTGGAAAAACAAAACCAAAACAGCAAAACAATTAAATTTTTAGGAAATAATACAAAATTGCCCCCCCAACAAACCTCAATTTAAAAAAAAACAAAAACAAACAATTTAAAATGTATTTTATGTTTTGGGGGCTGTTGTTGCTGGGGGGTGGTTTTTTTTGATAAAATTAAAACCCAACCCCATAACCCAACAAAAAAAAAACCACAAACCCCCCCAGTTAAAAGAAACCGCCTTCTGCAAAAAAGCGCAACCTCCCTTTTGTTGACCCTTTTTTTTATGGAATAGTTTTTTAAAAATTTATAAAAATACAAGTTAAGAACAGATAAATAAAAGTTAAATTTGTTATAAAAGTTTTTTTGTTAAGTGCAAGTAAAAATTTTTCAAATAAAGTACAAAAAAAAAATAAGTTCTAGTTTTTAATTCCCGTTAGGTTCTTAATTAAATACTAGGGTTTGGTTCTTAAAAAAAGTTCTTGTTAGGGTTTTTAAAATAAGTATAGTTAGGTTTTTAGTTAGGTTTTAGTCAAATTTTTAAACTTTTTAAAATTCTCCCAAAGCCTCAGCATATGAAAAAAAAGGGCTGACGTTAAATTCTCTTGTTATTGTTTTAGAACTAGTGATTTTTTTGTTAAAAGCAGGTTTTGTTTACTTGATGAAGAGTAGAGCGTTGATTAACAAATTTTTGTGTTTGGGGAAATTTCTTTGTTTTCAAGAGAGCTTGCTTGTAGTTTTTTTCGTGAGTTTTTTATTTTTTTTGCAAATTCTTTACTTATTGGGCCCTTTGGGTTTTTTCAAATTTCAGGAAATTTTGGTGGCAAGCTGTAATCTTTGACTGCAAACCAAATTTTCCTTTTTTTATGTTTCCCCTTTTTAAGTTAAACCTTATCTTCCCCAAAAACTTTTTGTTTACGTTGAATGTAACGGATGTTTTTTGGGTAGTGCATGGTCGTACCACCCATCAAAATCCTTTAGCTACTTTGTTTTTTAAGTCTTTATAAAAATCTTCGTTGGGCGTTTGAATAAAATATCAGTGTTGTGTAAAGGGATCTTGCTTCTGGGTACGCGGTTTAAAGTAGGTTTGTTCAGAAATTCTAACTTTTAAAAAACTTTGACAAATTAATACAGTAAAACCGATAAACTGGCTTGTCCAACTTTAAAAATCTTTTTTCTTCAAAAAAAAATGGCCCAACCAAAATTTTGAAATTTTTCTTAAAGTCTTGATAGTTTGGTTTAGAGGGAAACTTAATTTGCTTTTTGGTTTTTTTTTTTTGTTTTAATTTTTTTACTTTTTGCGAATTGTTTACGTTTTCCGGGTTTTAAAAAACAGTGGTTTTTCTTAAATTTTTTTAAAAAGGGCTTTTTAAGCAAAAGGTGGCTTTGGGGTTTAAGATCAGGATTCTTTTAATGTTTGGTTTTTAAAAAGGGTCTTGGTCAAAAGCAATTTATTTGTGAACGGCAGTCGCTTTTTTAAACTGTGTTTAAGAAAAACTGTAAAAGTCTGTAAAAGGAAAACAAATTTAGTTTTTTGTCTAAGGGTTAGGGCCCCAAATTTAGGGGTTCGATAGGGTCCCTCTTTAACCTTTTGCGGGTTGGGGATTTAAATTTTGGGGGATCGGGTTTGTTTTTTACGGGTTATTTTAAGTCTCTTCCAAGATTTTGTCTATTTTTTGGGTTATCAGGGTTTAAAAGTGACAACATACTTAAAACAGTATTAAAAATCTTGGGGTTCCCCTTTTTCCAAATTTTTTAAAATTTCTCGTGGAAGCGGTTTTTAATCCTTTGGGCCCCCCATACAGATTTTTGGTTTGGTTTTTCTAAGTCATTAGATTTGTTTGGGTGGTTTGTGGGATCATAAAACGTCTTAAAAATTTGTTATTGGCTTTGCAGTAAAGGTTTTGAAAGGCCCTTTCTAAAACTCCCCTTAGCCCTCTTAATTTTGAAGTGTAAAGGGAGATCAGAAATTAATTTAATTGAATGTTTGTTGACTTTAAAAAGCGTCCCAGAAAAACCTTGGGGGAGGATGTAATGTGATGAGTCTAAGTTGTAATGTTTCATGCCTTTTTGATCTGTAACTGAAAGACATCTTTCCAAAAACACAAAGTCAGCCCTTTTAAAAATGATCAGGAAATCGCCCATCGTTTTCCCGTGTAATAATGCCCAGGGTTTTTTGAGGGTTTTTTTTAGTCAGAGTCGTTATGTCTTTGCCCCTAAGACTAGAAAAAGAAAAAGGGCCCTTTTGGGGAATGGTCTTCGTTTTAAACCGGGCCCCCGAGTTCATGTATTCATAAGGATAAAATCCTTTCGCACTAAAGATGGGTCAAAATATTGTTTTGTGATTTGGAAAAATCTTGTAAAGATCCGGTAAAAATTATCTAAACTAGCCCTCAGATTTTTGGGGGCGAGTCATAAAAAAGGTTTAAAAAGTCAAGGGGTAAAAGTCATGTACTTTTCTGAAAAATTGTGCAAGCAGGTAACCCTCCCTTTTTATTAGAAGTCATGCTTGCTTTATAAAATTTTGGGGTAGCCTCGTTGTTATGAAAGAAAAATTTGGGATTTTCCAATTTTCTTAGGATCAAAACCCTTAAAAATTTTTAATTTAAAAATTTTTGTGCGCCCGGCCCCCCCTGAACTTTCCGTAATGTGATCGTGGTCTTTACTGCGTTTTCCTAATTTAAATTTTTTGTTACAATTTTAACAGTGCGTAGATGAATTTATAACGTTTTTTTGGTCTTCAGGAGTCAAAACAATGTTGAAAGATTTAGTTTGGGTTTGGGGTAGTGATTACGAAGGGTTTTTTATCTGCTCTAAAAAATTTCTAGCTGCGTTGGGGCTCTGTAAATCTCGGGTGTTGTGTGTTGACCGTCTGACCTAACAACAATAAACGCATAAAGAGAACGGTATTATGCCGCTTCTAGCTCACCCGCTCTCAACCGGCCTTGGCCGGTCTCGTGCGGGCGACTCCAGAAGCGGCATAATACCGTTCCTGCTAAGCATGACTTTAATAACCAAAAAATAACGACCCTACAAACAAACATTCTGTGTAGGGTTGTCCGTTTTCAATACTAATTTACTAAACTTTTCAGATTTCAGTTTTTGCTTAATCCTGTGTTTTTCTTGATCATTCTCAATAACATCATTTTCACGCAAACATTCATCAAATGAGTCTCTGTCTTTCATGTGAAATAAAACTACAGTCTTTAACTGCTCTCTAAAGTCTTTTAAAACCGAGTTATATTTCTGACATAAAATCCACACACTTATCCCAGCATGTCTTCCACTGAAACCCAGTTTCGACAAAGCGTTTCTTTTTTAACTATGTCTCTTTCTGCCGAACAGTCATCTATAATAATAGTGTCTGCGTTCCTTCAAACAGTCTATAAAACTTTCTAAACACTCACTCAGTTTATTGCTAGGATCAACTAAAAATATGTCATCATCTGTCCATATAAACCTTCTATCATGATATGCTTTGTTCCATTTAAGTGTTGGACAGAAAATTACTATATGATCAAAATTATAGCGATAAACTGTTTGTAATAGGTCTAGGATAAATATTGTTTTCCCACAACCAGTTTGCCCACAAATTAATGAACAATGAGGGGTTTTTGTCATAAGTTTAACTGCTCCATAGTTTTATAACAGAATTTAATCTAATCCAGTTTTTTTATTTTTATCATACTCTCCGTCAAAACCTGTTCAGTATAATAAAATCCTATGAGGCCTAAATGTGTAAGATTAATCCAATTCAGTTCTGTAAGATTGTTTCTATTTAAGTCAACATTGATTTTGTTGCTTGTTGTTATGATCTTAATATCCTCACCATTGTGAAGAACGACTATGGTAACGTTAAGACGTTTAACGTCTAAGTTTTGCCAGCTAATTAGAATTCCTTTTAAAAGGACGTCACTGACGCCCACAGCTCCATTCCTTGCCACATCTTTTAAGACAGAAATTTCAAATTTCATTGTGAACGTGTCTCCTAAATTTTTTGCTTGGAAAGAACTGTAATTTTGTAGAAGCGTCCTTTAAAAACCGTTTCTCTTCTGTGGAGGATGTACTGTTTATTTCCATTACGGCGTTATTTCAATCTCTTTCCGACTATTGTCCTTGGCATAAGACTTACATGTAAAGGGCCAGAGTTGAATGCTTTTCTGAAACTTTTTTGATGGCTAAAAAATGTAAATGGGCTTATGAATTCAAATTTTATTTCCCATTCTAAAAAATGGTTCTAAGTGCCATTTGAGGTCAGGTTTTCGAACTATTTTATATTCATACTGGCCAACATTATTTGCTTCTAGATTGCGCAGTTGTTCTAGTTTAGGAAACTTTTTGCTGTCGCCAACCTCTTTACGTTTATAATCACCATCTTTAGTGTACTCAAAACCATACAAAGTGCCTATCTCACCATTCTGTTCAAAGTCTGTAACGTCTGCAAGGTCTTTTAATTCTAAAGTTATACACCTCACAGGCGCTAATGTAACTCCTGATTCTTCTGGCCCACGCGACATTTTTAGTACAGCTTATTATTTTATTTCCAAAACAATGTGCAGGTTATCACATTTCACAACTTTTCCTGCTTTGTCTTTGATTTTTATATTAATTGATCCAACCCTCCCACAAACTAATCTTTTAAACTGTAAATTAGGGAATTGTATAATTTCATAATCGCAATATGCAGCTTTCCCTGACGGAAGAGCTCTTAAAACAGTTGAGGGCCTTCCATCATATAAGTTTTCATCAGTGCTCAGCTCATCTAAATGAACATAGAGTAATGAATGTAATGCAAGATGAGCGGATTTTCCCCCTCAAAAGTAGTTTTGTCTGGTGTAACACTAAAAATATGAGCGTCCTGACTGCCAGTTGCAAAGCCTAACATTTTAGCTAGCTCTTTATCAAATAAGTATTTTGCTGCTTCAGGTTTGAATGTTAATATTGTTTTTAGATTTGCATTGTTAAGTTTGAGAGTGATGTCAAAGTTACTCAATGCTTCTTTTAGTGAGCAAAACCCGTAATAACCATCAGGTATTGTTAACAGGCTAATTAAGTTTCTTCCGCCATATTTTCTAATCTTATTATTCTTTTTGGTTTTGCTTATATTAAACCATACAACTTTGTAAAAAATTTCATGAAGCGCGACCATTTTGGTTCCGCATCGTTCTTAACAACATGTTCTAAAAACGAAGGGCGGTCTTGGTTGTTATGTTACAAACATTTTTTAAACGAAATAAAAATGAGTGCATTCAAATATACTGATGCAAAATATTCTGTTGGACCGCACTACAATCTTAAAATATAACAACTGATACTCTTGACATTTCTGTGACTCAGTCTGACGCCTTTCAAGTAAAGGTGAGTACTCCATTGGACAAATATCTTAACCCTCCTATTAAAAAAGACTACATCGCAAAAGTATGGTTTAGTCATCCGATGCAGTTTTACCAGAACCAGTTAAACTTTGCTGTGTTTTGTGCATCAATGGGTGTGGGTGTCGTATGCTGATCACTAAATCACCTGATCCTTTGGTGAGGTCAGTGTTTTTTTCAGATTTGCACCTTTTAATGACAAAA
>CM031595.1:70867315-70904417 GCA_018398815.1 Conus ventricosus | reverse complement strand
GGGGTTGGGGGGGTTTTTTTTCCTGTGTGTTAGAATGCGAATCAGCTGACTGGCGGTTGATTTAAACTTTAATTTTTTTCAAGTTACAAAACTCTACGAGTTGTTTCCCTTAACATATGCATGCTGAATAGGGGAAGAGAACAGATTACTAATTTTTAATGAAGTTTATATTCCGGTTAAAAATTGAAGACCGAATTAGCTACGAGCTTATTAATATACTTTACGAGTTGGATTGGGAGGGAGGGTGATAAAGATCAGTTAAAGAACAGGTTTGAAGAATTAATTACTGATCTCTTTAATCGCATAGACATTCGAGAAGATGTATTGGAAGCTATTAGCAAAATACCAATAATTGGCCTCAACCAATTATAAAGTTATTTGCCATTTTAGTTTGATAATATGGCTCCTGAAGATGTTAATCTGACTGTTTTCTACTACCCCTGAAGGAGTAGCTATTCGCTTAATGAAGATCAGGTTTTACGATTAGAAAAGACAATGAATAACAGCTGAATTTACAAGAAAAACTGATTAATTAATTTTTTATTTATAATTTTATTTGTGTTTAAAAAATGAAGCCCGAAGACATTAAAAAGCTTACTAATATACTTTACGAGTTGAAGGCTGAGAGAGAAGAGTTACAAAACAGGTTTGAAGAATCAATTACTAATCTTTTTAATCACATAAAGAATCGAGAAAATGCGAAGCAGGCCATCAGTGAAATACCAGATTCTTATCCCCAACCAACTAAAAAGTTGTTTGGTATTTTAATTGATTATATGGCTTCTGAACTTAAGGATATTGATCTGGATGTTTCTACTGACTCTGAAGGAATATATATTCGCTTTAATGAAGATTAGGTTTTATGATTAGAAAAGACTATGAATAACAGCTGAATTTACAATAATTTTTTTATTTATTTTAGATTTAAAAATGGTTGCCGAACTCAGTGAATCTGATTTAAAGAATTGTAATGACCTATTTGACGAAACAATGAAATTATTAAACATTGATTTTAGTGAATTTGGGTTTGAGAATGATATAGACAATATAATAAAAGATAATAGTGAACTGTTTAACAAAGCAATCAAAGTGATAAACATTGACTGTAGTGATTCAGAAAAAGCTAAAATATTAGCAGGTGTTATTGTAAGGTTAACGTGTCTTGAAGTGTTGCGAGGCTTGGGTGAAGAATAAAAAGCGCGTTTTACTTACTTTTATATACATTTTTTTTTTTTGATTTACGTAAATATTGTGGTTTAAAATGACGACCACAAGTAAATTCGAGATGAAAACTATATACAATGGAAGAAATATTTGATATTGAAAAAAAACAATTAAGCAATATATTTAGTGAGGCGGACATGGACATCATTAACCCCACAAACGTTCATGAAAGCGTAGCATATGCTATCTCTAAAATCCCAGAGTCTCTTCAACGCGAACCGCCAGTAAAAGTGTTGCTAGCTGTTCTGATTGATTATATAACGCCTGATGACAGTAACATGGAAGTCTGGGTTTCAACTAAACAGAAAGAAGTAATCAGCTATCACGACTTTAACTCTAACTGGGCTGACTACATGCTTACACAGTTTAACCATGCAAGCGAGGAGGCAAAGTTAAGGGGTTCTGGATGGGCTGAAGGGACAGTCCTTGAAATCAGACTGAGACAAACAAAGTTCTATCCTATAGTTTGCAATTCTTACCTTCCTCTTCCAAAAGAGTTAGAGTTAAAACGAGCAGTCTTTAAAAATACATAATTCTGACAACATGTGTTTTATGTGGTGTGTTTAGCGCATCTACATCCTGTTAAAAGTCATGCAAACAGAGTTTCCAATATGAACAATATAAGCAAGAGCTGAACTTTGATAAACATAACCTTTCCAGTAAGTATAGAAAGTATATCTCAGTTTGAAGAGCAAAACAAACCAATCACTGCAAACGTTACACATGGTCTGTTGTAGACAATCTAGTGCCTCTAAGGGTTTCTCCCAACGCCCCTACTTTAGGCGAACCGCTTAACAAACATGTAGACTTGATACTGTTTGCAGACGGCCCTAAGAGTCATTATGTATTAATCAGAACAATAAGCAGACTTATGGGTTTACATCAAAGAATCGTGCTAAGAAAGAGCTTTGAGAAGGTGTTTGGTCAGAATCCCCACTATAGAAGCAGCTGCCAGTCATAGAGCTCATTGTAAAAGTTTTGTAGACTGTGAAACCAAACTCCTCACACCTAAACCGGGCTCTAAAGTTAGTTTTAAGAATGCACATAAAATGCAAATGAGCCCGTACGTGGTTTATGCTGACTTTGAATCAATCTTGCCACAGTACTACGGTCCACAACAGCAAGAACAAAAAACAACCTTATTAACCCACCATCAGATCTGTTCTTATGCCTTTATTGTTGTTAGGTCAGATGGCCAACACACGACACCAGAGATTTACAGAGGCCCCAACGCAGCTAGTAAATTTTTAGAGCAGATGAAACAACTTCGCAATCAGTTATCCAACCAACTAAATCTTTCAGACATTGTTATGACTCCTGAAGACCAAGAACGCTATGACGCATCTACACACTGTTGGATTTGCAATAAAGAATTATTAGGCAACGCAGTAAGAGACCACGATCACATTACTGAAAGTTCAGAGGGGCCGCGCACAACAATTGCAATCTTCAACTAAGGTTGATCCTAAGACATGGAAACTGCCCATCTTCTTTCATAACCTACGAGGCTACGATTCTCATTTCATCATGCAAGCAGTAACTTCTGAATATAAGAGGGTTACTTGCATTGCACAGTCTTCAGAAAAGTACATGACTTTTACATCTTGACTCTTTATCCTTTTATGACTCTGCCCAACATCTGATGGGGAGTTTAGATAAGATAGCAGGATCTACAAGATTTTCCAATAACTAAACAATACTTCGATCCATATTGACTTAATTTCTGATCTACCCACACTTCAGATGATTGAAGATGGGCTGAGGGAGGTATTAGCATGCCTCACATCCTTACTGTAAAGCCAACACAAATATTTAGACGATTATGACCAACTAAACCATCCAACTATCTAATGTGCTTAGACGCTAACAATCTGTACGGATGGGCCATGAGTCAACCGCTCCCACGAGAAACTTTAAAATGATAAAAGGGCCTCACGATGTTAACACTGTGTTAGGTATGTTGTCACAGCTTACGCCTGATAATCCAGCAGGACTAATCTTGGAAGTAGACTTAGAATATCCTAAAGAACTACACGATCTCCACAACGATTACCCCCTAGCTGCAGAAAGCTTAAAGATGAGTCCTATCGAACCTCCTAAACTTGTTCCCAATCTTAGACATAAAACTAAATATGTGTGTCATTACAGACTGTTACAGTTTTACCTAAGACACGGACTGAAACTGACAGCTGTTCATAGAATCATTGCTTTTGACCAAGAGCCTTTATGAGGCCATACATCAAGAAGAATACTGATCTTAGAACCCAAGCCACTGATGCTTCAAAAAGACTTCTTTAAACTGATGAACAACAGCTGCTTTGGCAAAACCATGAGAACGTACACAATCGTAAAAGACGTTAAATTAGTTACAAAAGAAAACCAAGCAATTAAGTTTGCCTCTAAACCTAACTATCAAGACTTTAGAAGATTTAACGACAGCTTGGTTGGCATTATGATGAAGAAAAAGATGTTAAGTTGGACAAGCCATGTTTATCGGCTTACTGTGTTAGAGCGTCAAAGTTATTGATGTTAGAATTTCTGATACGATTACTTTAAACCGCGGTACCCAGAAGCAAGAGTTCTTTACACAGACACTGACTCTTTTATTCTAGACGTCCCCACAGAAGACTTCTATAAGGATTTAAAACAGAAGTAGCTAAAGAGCCGATGGATGTACGACACATGCGACTATCCAAAAACAGTCCGTACATTCAACTGTGAACAAGAAAGTGATTGGAAAGATGAAGGATGAACTCAATGGGACAGTTTATCAAAGAATATGTTGTTTGCGGTCAAAGATGTACAGCGTTGCCAGCCAGACTTCTGTAATGAAAAAGGCTAAGGGCATAAGTAAAGAAGTTGTCAAAAAAAATATATCTCACGATAACTACAAGCAAGCTCTCTTTGAGAACAAAGTGTTTTATCACACAAATGTTAATCTGCGCTCTACTCTTCATCAAGTAAACACAACTGCTGTTAACAAGAAATCACTAGTCTCTAACAATAACAAGAGAATTACGTTAGTCCTGAGTTTTCATATGCTGTAGGGCATTGGAGAACTTTAAAAGATTAACTTGCCAGGTTCTTAAATAAGTTACAAGCCAAGTTCTTAACTTAAGAACCTAACTAGTACTTATTTAAGAACCTAACTATTACTTATTTAAGAACCTAACTAGTACTTATTTAGAACCTAACTAGTACTTATTTAAGAACCTAACAAGAACTTTAAAAAAGAACTTATAATTTACTTACACTTTACTTGTAATTTACTTGCACTTAACTTAAAAGTACTTTCTATAACTAACTTAACTTGTACTATCTAGTTCTTAACTTGTACTTTATCTAGTTCTTAAAAACTATTACAGAGAAAATGGGTCTACTGCAGGAGGTTGTACTTTTTTTGCAGAAGCGGCTCTCTTCTTTTTACTGTGGGGGCTGCGGCTTTGTTGTTAGGTATGGTGTTAAGTATTTGTATGCTAAAAAAACCCACCCCCAGCAACAACAGCAGCAAATACATAATAATACATCTTATCATTGTGTTTGTGATTGTGTTGTTGTTGTTAATTGTATTGTTGGTGGCGGCGATGTTGTATTATTATCTAACAATTTTTGTTTTACTGATTGGTTTGCTTTTTGCAGTCTGTTCCATTCAGCTAGTTTACGCCCAGCCTCAACACGTCCAGGACTTTTAGACTTAGTAACATTACTCACTTGCGGTACATTCACCTGTGGTACATTCTGCTCCTGCGGAGGATCCTGTGGATTGTCCTGCGGCGTCTTCTTCTCCTGATCGCTCATTTTTTTTATTGCGATTAAATTTAATATGATCAAAATTAATATGATTAAAAGTAATTAATCCCATAATGAATGGACATAACATCATCCCAAATCTGTAGTACATGTCACATGCAAGAGTTTCTAGGGACTTGTTTAAAACCGATCTTGCGATAAGTCGTATTTTAAATCTTCTTCTGAATCAACCGGAGCCATCTTACTTACTAACTTAGCATATAAACTAATCATTGTCTGTCCACCGATCTAAACCATTTTTGACCCTAGCTGTGCTTCGTACCTAGCGTAGTACTTCTCAACGTCTGATGTAACAATTGTTGAATCTGTTCAATACTTAGTTCAGTGCCTAAATACTGTCTAGTTTTTTCCACACGCAGCTAGAGAGTATAATCTTCTTTTTTGCAGAGTCTACGAGTAGTCTGCTTGCTCCTCACACTTTAATAGTTCGTCACAATCCATTTTAAAAAGCAATAAAAAAATAATATAATACTTTTTAAAACCATGAGTTTAAAGCTGGTTAATTATGCAGTGCCTATCGTGTGTGTTATAGTTTATTCAACCCTTGCAAAATGTTGTTAGGAATAAAACCGCCCAACAGGGAAAGATAGAAGATTCGCCAAAACTAGTTGCAACTTAATTTTAGCTTTAACAACAAAAGATTATTTGATTAAAAAGCACATAGACAGCCTTCGTATTATGATTATTTTAATTATTTTTTTAGTTAATAAAAAGATGAGTGAAAAAAAGATTATCAATACGATTTACCATTCTGCTGTGATTAGCGTCTTAGTATAGGCTATAGCGTGTTAGCAAAAAACATGTTTAGAATGAAGCCGGCAGATTTAGGAAGGTTAGACATTGAGGATATTGTTAAGGTTATAGTTGTAATCACTGCAGGGATTGCGTCAAAAGACTTTCTTATTACGCAAGGAATTATTCCAGAAATATTAGTTCATAGAAAGATTAATCTAGAAAATATTGATTTATAAAAAGATGGTGGGAGTAGTTATGATGGTGGGCGGAGCTATTGTTAATGCCTGGCCTTCTCTGGAAGCAATTATATGTTTAGTAAATTGCGGTCTGATGAAGAGAGAGAACGTCATAACAAGGCAATGGAAGATTTAGCCAAGCAAGAGACGCTTACGAGAAAAGACGAATTGCTCACTTAGACTTTATTAATAAAAAGTTAAGGGAACAGGGCCATGCAGAGCACACATTTACAGACGTTGATGACGCAATGAATGAGTATTACTTAGTGACAGGAAAGAAGTTTCTAACATCACCCCCGCCAGAACTGTCTGACTTTTATGAACCATCAGAAGAACAGAAAATAGCAGAAATTGGTTTTATTGTGGGCGCTATGGGAGCAATCTATATTCTCGCACAAACAATCTAAAAAACAATTAAAAATAACAGTCCTTCTTATGGACAATACGAAGTACAAAATATATTATTCTCCTAAAGGGTATTGGAAAGGAAAGACCGCTATTGAAAAACTGAGTAAAGCTGCTAGAGTGTCTGAATCAGATGCGAAAGACTGGCTTTCAAACAGGCAATTTGGCAAATATATCTGCCTGCCCCCAAAAGAATAATAAGGCCTAGATTTGTTAATTCAGTTCCTAATGACACCCACCAAATGGACTTGTTGTATCTTCCACATGACAAAGTTAGAAGAAAAAAGTTTAAGTATGCTTTGACGGTTTGTTGACATGGCTTCAAGATACAAAGACGCTGAACCTTTAACAGATAAAAGCTCAACTGCTGTGGCTGTGGCTTTACAACAAATATACATGCGAGGCCCATTAAAGTATCCAAGGATGGTTCAAGTTGATGATGGAAAAGAGTTTAAAGGCTCTGTAAACCAACTGTTTTTAAAACATCATGTCACAGTTAAGAGAGGGATCCCAGGCAACCATCGATCACAAGCCTAGTAGAAAACTTTAATAAGAATCTAGCTGAACGCCTGTTTACCTATCAATATCACAGAGAAATTATGGACAGAGAACGCAACACAGAATGGGTTAGGAGATTGCCATCAGTCTTACGCGCCATGAACAATGAAGAATTTAAAGCAACAGGGTTGAAGCCAGTGAACGCAATCAAATTAAAAAAAATTAGCATTACTGAAGACGTCCAAGGTAATCAAAAACTCTTGCCGTTTGGTCTAAAAGTAAGATACTTGTATGCTCCTGGAGAGGCAGAAGGTGATGTTAGAATTAGAGCTACAGATCCCATATGGAGCGTAGACGTATATGAAGTTGAAAGAATTATGAAAACAACCCCTCCCATATATTATTTAAGAGAGACTCTCTCGTCTAAAACGCCTGCTCCTAAAAGATCCTTTGTTCGCGAAGACTGCAAGTTGTCCCACCAAACACAGTAGGCTAACAAAAAAATAATGTTTATTTTGCTAAACTATTTTTTTGCTCTATTGGTTTAACCGATCATGTGTTTGTTTTTTCAATGTTCTGTTTAATTGCACCAGTGTCTACTTGTCGTGAAGTAAAAGTCTTTCTCCACTCCTTTTGAAGTTCAATTTTCTGTCGTCTGTAATCCTCACTGTCAGCCATAAGCTTCTGAAATTCTTCGTCCGTAATGTTTTTATCCTGTAATGATTTGCTTATTCTTAATCTTAATGAACAAAGTTTTGCTGATGCTAGGGCAACAATGGCAGTGTGTTTTTGTAATTTAGGAGTTAATTTTTTTAAACAGCACTTACAATCATAGACATAGCGCCTAAACCTAAACCAAGGCCTCCTAATGCTAAAGAGACTGGCGCCCCAACCCCAGTGGCTAAAACGGCAACGCTAGACCCCGCACTTACGCTAGCTACAGCCGATGAGCCAGTAATTACATAAGAAAGAGTATTTAAAGCTTTAGCATATTTCTTCTAGTAACCCTATACTTATCCAAGTCGCTTTCTATTTCCTTTTGAGTTCAGTTATTTGCTTTAACCTAAACTGTTTGAACATGCATTTTAAATAAGATTATTTTTATTAATTAATCTATACATATCTTTTTATTAATACTTCTGGCAGCACTTCATCAACAGAGTAAAAACGCAATAAAATCAACATACTTAATGAAAATAAAGTCGAGTACTGTTAGTTTGCTTTGTCAACCTTCACAGTAACCTTGTCAGATGATACATGGGTGTTTATTTCATCTCCATTTTTAGTAATTGCAATAACAAACTTAAGGGGCACCAAGTTTTCAGCCTTTATTTGTACGCCTCTAATTAGCGCATGTTCTGGCAAACTAGTATCCCCCTCTCTCGGAGTAATAAATAAGCGAAAAAACATCGTCATTTGCCTAGGTAGTACCTGTAGCGTTGGGGTAAATTCTAAGCCGACGGTGTCGCCCCCCACTTCAGCTAAGGACTTCTTTCTCTGTAGCATATATTCAGTACCCCTGCCAAGCTATTTCAATCTGTTTTTTTCTGTGTGTTCCTGGAACTAGGCTAACAAGAATGAGCCCTGCATTCAAAGCCTTTCTAAAATTGTTTTTCTTATCATAGTATACATTGGGGCTCCGTAGTTCAACTTTAAATTCCAGTCAATTTCAGGAAGCAACGCCCAAGCATTCTCTCTTTTATGAATTTTGTATTCATGTTTGCCAAAATCGTTTGCCCTTAAATTTCTTATCTCCTCTAGTTTAGGATATTGCTGTCGTTTTTTGTCTTCAATTTCTGTTCGTTTGTAAACCCATCATCTGTGTACTCAAATCCATAAACATTTCCTGGCACTCCTATTAGATCAAACTCGGTTGTGTCTGCTAGGTCTTTTAGCTCAACTGCAGTGCATTTAGGAGCTAGCTGCGATTTTGATTCTGGCCCTCGAGACATTCTTTTTAATATTAAAATAAACAAATTGTTATAAACAATCTACAATAAACAAACGTATTGAACTGGAGGGTCAGTCCGTAAGCATAGCTTAGCGTGCTTAGATGTTTCTAACTGCTCTTTATTTTTTTTAACTCGTCTTTGTCCCTATTATAAATTTTCACTAAACATTCTTCAAAACTATCTTTGTCCTTAGTGTAAAATAATACAACCGATTTTAACTACGATCTAAAGTCTTTTAAGACAGCATTATATTTTTGAGTTAAGAGCCACACAGAAACTAAGGCGTGACGTCCACTAAAGGCTAGCTTTGACAGGGCTTTTCTTTTTTTAACAATGTCTCGTTCAGCCCGAACAGTCATCAATAATAAACAGTGTTTCAGTTCCCTCAAATAGTCTATAGTAATGTTCTAAACAGTTGCTCAGTTTGTCGCTAGGATCAACTAAAATATATTATCATCTGTCCAAAAAACTTCCTTTCTTTGTAAGACTTGTTGTGCTTAATGGTTGTGCAGAATATAACAATGTGCTCGTAATGAAACCTGTATATTGTTTGTAACAAATCAAGTACGAAGACAGTTTTCCCACACCCAGTAATCCCGCAGATAAGAGAACAGTGCGGATCTTTTGGCAGAAACTTCAAACTATCCATCTGTTTTTAATAGGTTATTTCTTCTGCATTTTAAAAAGCCACATCTTTTAGCCTGTTTCTTCAATGTTAACTGGGCATCACAAACCATAAAAATGTGCATTTTTATTGGGCCTTTCCGTCTGCTTTCTGTGAATATTTATTTTATACCATCTTGCCCTACCCTTTCTCCACTTCCAAACAATCTGTTGTCAAATGTGGATCTAAAATCCAGCCACAGCCCATATTTGGTTATTAAGTAGTCTTCAAGTCTTACATCATAAAGGCGAAGTTTTTTACATACGCGATCAACTGCAGGATCTCTTTGCCTACCTCCAGCGAACAACTTCTTATTTCATCAAAGTGTTGGAAGGTAAAAGTCCGCGACCCGAATACAACTGATCAAGACTTACCATTTATTGCGCAGTCAACCTTCTCAATTTTTGGATTATAAAACACTTCTGATTCTCTCTGAAAAGGAGTTGTTCCTTCAGTAAATAAGAACAAAATTCCTTTTAAAGACTTCAGAGACTGATTAGATGTATGTTCCAGAGAGTGTCTCGCTTGTTTCTATTTTCTGTATGGCGTGTATAACGTTTCATAATAAATAACCGTTTTAACTTTTATACTGGGTTTAAGATTGTTCTGGCTAGTCCAGGGTTAGTAACAACATCAAACTCAAGAGAAATGTCACTAACCGCGTATTTAGCTTCAGGATCTTCAGACAGAACGACAGAACCGCTAGGATTAAATGTTAGATGATAAGTAAGTTTTTTTTTAGTGCGCCTTGGTAATATGGCATATGCGTCTTTAAACAGCTCAAAATCTAGAGGGATGCAGAATCTGTTGCCAAATGCTTCTGCTACGCCTCATCTTTAACATCATTCTTTGCATCACCCGCTTTAAGCCTGTGCTTGAGGCGTTTGAGTCTTGTATTCCCCTGATAAACTTTCTCTTTCTTTCTTTTTAGGCAGCCACAAATCAGAATAAAGGGCAAAAATGTCTGCCTCGCTTAGTACAAAGACTTCTCTACCCTCCAGTTTGATTGCTATATTTTAACGATAGCCCTGCCTAAACTGGCAACAACAGTAGCATTAGGATCTGCCGAGTAATATCTATTTTGAATGATAGTTTAGCGGTGCCTGGCATTATAACATCGTCAGCGCCAAGATCAGGAAACTTAACTATTAAAGTTTGTCCAGGCTGAACTGTTGATGGAGTTATTTACACTAATTACAGTCTGCCTTATACCTTTTACGCCGTGGGGTTCCTTTTCTCTTCTGTATGGATCGAGGTCACAACCGTATGAGTTCATTTTTATAAAACAAAAAAGAATATAAATAAAAAAATATGGCTGAAGATTTTGACCCGATTGATCCTGTTGAAGAAGAAGATGATGAAGAACTGGGTCCTTCATTGCAAGAAGAGCTTGAAGGAGCGGGTTCTTTACTCCCTAAACAACGTCAAGAACTATTGCGAGAAAGAATTCAATCATTCATAGAAGCATAGGGCGAGAGCTACCAGACGTGCTTGACCCTAACGATTTTGAGGAAGATGGTGGGCATTTGTATATAAAGGCTGGTGCAAGGAGAGCGCGCGAAGGTTACTTCAACGCAAAACCCAAACAAGTTTTTAAAACTAAGCACAATTAGGCGAAAACATCCCTATTGCTAAGGCAGAACAATTAAGCCTTTTAGAGCTAGGCCCGAAGCCGTTAGTCTTTTACAGAACTTGGAGCGGGGTTGCCAACACAATCTGAAATACAAAACATACCTCTTCAAGATTTAAGTCAGCAAGCAGATGATGCAATTAACAAAACAGATGAATCAATTAGAAGAGCAGAAGAACTAATAGCAAACTGAGACGAGTGTTTAATGAGGAGACGCAATTAAAAACAATTGACGATTCTCCATTGCCCATGCGTGAAATCCTGGGACTTAATGCTGCTCTTACGGACAATAAGGGGTGAACTAACAAACAATTGGCAAAACTTGGTGAGCTAGATAGAGAGATAGAAGAAGAAAAAAATAAACTAGCTGATGCAGATGATAACAATTTAGGCGAAGAAAAGGTTATAATACAGCAGAAAATACAGGATTTAAGGCTACAAAGGGCGGCCAGTTTAGAAGTGCTTTCTACTAACAGAGCGCAGTTAGCATCACAAACAAGCAGAATAAGAGAAACTATAAACAGAATACTTTATGAAAACACTACGCTAGCTGAAAGAATAAGGACTCTGTTCAGGAACAGGGGATTACAATAGTTAGTATAATTAACGCTGTTGGGTTTGCTATCTCTACACTCGTTTATGCTTTAACTGGCAGTGCACCAACAGGGCCAGTAACGCCTCCAACACCTCAGCTGGTAAAAGTTGGATTAGAAACAATTACATCATCTAGCAAACTTATTAAAGAAGTTAGCTGCCAAAGCGCTTGATGCTCTGCCTGGCATAATAGGCAGTGTTGTTAGTTGGGTTTTGTCTACTATAGGCAAAGTTGCTGGTTATATGGCTGACCATCTGTGGACGTTAGGAGTGCTAGCTGTTGATTAATTTTTAGTGAAATAAAGTATAGCTAATCCAGTAAAAGCTAAAAATACGAGGGCTGTCTTTTCGCTAGTGGTGACTGTCAGTGCGAGTACATTAACAGGTGGCGTGCTTTCTGGACTGCTTTCTGGCTGTGGGGTGCTTATAACTGGTGGTGGATCGCTTTCTTCAGGGCTAGGTACTTTTTTAAAATGGATGGTGCGGGCCTTGTGTTTAAACCTTGATTGTGTCCTAAGTTTTGGTCGTCTCCAGCTATGAGGATTTCATTGTTTTAATTCTGTATCATGCCAAACTGTAGTCTAAGGTCAGAGGGTAGCAATGTATACTGAGAGGCAATGAAAACGCAATCCCCATTTTCGTCCCCGAAAATGTCACCTCAGCCAAAATAATGTGAATTATGCACGAGGCATGCAACCTAGCACGCGTATGTGTATTTGCGACGATCTGTATTGACAGGCACAGTTGGGTTCATGACGTCATGAGTAAACCATCCAACACATCTTTTACTGATAACTGCAAAACACGTGCAACACAGGCATACCGTGATTGCATGCAAACAGCCCATGACTGTCCCCTATAAAAACACACATTGGCGTTTTACTGACACTCGTACGCACCATGCCGCGGTTAACTACAGACCAGAGAAATCAAACCATTGGCATGCTGAGGGCAGGCACTGCTCACATCAGGGCCGCACAACATTTCAATGTACACCCATCAACCATAACCCGTCTTGCGACTCGGCACCAAAACACTGGAAGTGTAAACGACCGTCCACGCCCAGGCGTCCAACGTGTGACGACGGCACGACAGGACCGCTACATTGTCACGCAGCACCTCCGGAATCGTTTCCAGCCAGCTGCACAAACAGCCCGCAACACTATTGGGACTAGAGAAAGACCAATCAGCAGCCGTACCGTGCGTCGGCGTCTGGCAGCAGCAGGGCTACGGGCACGTCGACCATACCAAGGTCAGATCTTAACCCATCGCCATCGACTAGCACGCCAGCGATGGGCTGCCGCAGGTGGCTTTCTGGGGAACAGGGTTTGGGGGAATGTTTGTTTTTTTCGGATGAATCCCGGTTCAATGTCTCTTTCCCGGATGGCCGTGATCGTGTGTATCGACGTCAGGGTGAACGTTTTGCACAACCCTGTGTCATTGAGCGAGATCGTTATGGGGGTGGAGGGGTAATGGTCTGGGGTGCCATAAATGCTCAATTTCGATCGGAGCTTGTGTTTGTGCCAGGCAACTTGACGGCAAGGCGTTATATTGACACTGTTCTTGAGCCAGTTCTTCTTCCTCTCTGGAGACAGCATGGTGGCAACAGACTAGTGTTTCAGCAGGACAATGCTCGACCCCACACAGCCGTTCTCACACGAAATTTCCTTCGGGACAGCAATGTGGATGTCATGCAGTGGCCCTCCGTGTCCCCAGACATGAATCCCATTGAACATTTGTGGGACGAACTTGGACGACGTGTGCAAGGTCAGCAGAATCCCCCAACTACCGTTGCTGAGCTCACCCAAGCATTGCAGCATCACTGGAACGTGATACCGATCCGTATCATCCGTCGTTTTGTGCGCTTCAATGCCCCGACGTTTGCAAGCTTGTGTTCGTGCTCAAGGGGGACACACCAGATATTGACAGTGTATTCCTTCTGTCGCGCCTAAATGGGCTTCACTTCAGGCGAATGTGCACCTGTTATAGGCAAACTAATGTACAGTGGTCGCACTTTTGTCACACGTATTTGCTTTGATGTGTGTTTGTTTCATTTCAATAAAATTGTCAGTTGACAATGGAATTGCGTTTTCTTTGCCTCTCAGTATATAATCCATGGCCTACAACAAAGTCAACCTTTGACCTAGCGTGTGCAAGAACGTCTTGATACCTTTGTATGCTGGCAGGCAAATCAACAGCAGAGTTAATAGCATCTTCTAAATTAGCTAGAAATTGTTTTCTAGCATCAAAGCCCGTAGATTGATCTAGTATGCTAGACTTGGTCTGTGCTTGTGCTCCTAATAGACACCAAACATATGTCCGTATGGAGTCATTGAGTCTTTGCACTCCTGGCATTGTTAGGCCTTCACTTTCATCTAAGATAAATGTTGCCCAAGCATTAGGGCGTTTTTGTTCTATTGACATCAATCGAACTTGTTTGTCTTTTTGAACAGAACCACAGCTACACCACCAGGTACTCACCCCTGCTCCAAACCCAACTGCAAAATCTGCCCCCTCACCAAACCAGACACCATCCTACAGGGCCCCAAAGACTCCTTCACAGTCAAACGCACATTCTCATGTCAGAGCCGCAACATTATATATGCCATCCACTGCCAGCTGTGTGGCAAGATCTACATAGGGGAAACGTCACGCACACTCGAAACACGCATCTCTGAACACCTGGCCGATATCCGCCACCACCGACCCAAACCCGTCGCCCTACACTTCAACCACACCCAACACAACATCGACCATGTCAAAGTCATGGCACTCTGGCAGTCACAGAGTGACAGCTTTGAACGCACAACTCAAGAATCCCATCTCATTGCCAAACTGGGCACACTACACCCCCAAGGCATCAATATCCAACAATAACCAAACACACATACTCACCTCTTCCACACCAGTTGGCAAAATCCCCTACCAACACACACACATACACACACACATACACACACACTTACATACACCACCACCACATCCCCTTCACTCACTTCATACAGTAGTTACAGCAACCCTCCATCTATTTAATCTTAGTTTTGTATTATCCTTCCCCTTAAATCCCCCCCCCCCCCCCCTTTTTTTTTTTTTTTTTTTTCCCTTACCATTATTATCAATTCACCATTACCACAACCATCACAAAGATATCACACCATCCCAATAAACTGGACACACAACCCTATCATATCACACACACACACCTCCCCTACGCAACCCCCCCCCCCCCCCCCCCCCCCTCCGTTTCCTCTCCCATAATCCCCCTGGCCGCATGTCTTTTTCCGCCCACCAAACACATGGACAAGAACGGATAAGTCATTTTTCATTCTTTTTTTCGTTTTTCGTTGTTTGTACTGTCCCACATGTTAAATATGATTTATTTTTCGCCTGAAGAAGACCCAAGTGGTTGAAATGCATCGTGTCTTGTCTTGTGCTTTGTTTGTCAATGTCATTGGCGGTAAGTTCTAAACAAACTCTATTCCTAATCTTGTTTGTCTGGTTGAAAAGAGGTGTGGCCAGGCCAGTAGTCATAATTATATCTCTTTTTGCACCCCACAAATACAATGTACCCATCCCATGATTGCGGTCTAACTTTTGTCTAAAGTCAGTTGAAGGATTAATGTTAAATTCGTTGCAGATTCCTTCATATGCATTATTGTCCATTGGACTTTTAAATGGATTAAATGCATTGTCGTTAGGGAGGACTACTTGTAGTTCAGTTAGTATTCGTCTGTACTGGTAATAAACATGAAAGTTATATACTGACCTTACTAAAAAATTGGGGTGGTTTAAATGGTTTGCATATGAAACCCCACAGCCTGTGGTTGCACAGTAAACGGCAAAATTTAACTGATTCTGGTAAAACGTCATAGGGCGGGATGACCATGCTGATGGCACTCTATCACTCTTTATTGGGGGATTTGAATATTTAGTTAGTGGGTTTACAAGCCTGACTTGGAAGCCATTATATTCATCTACTGCAATGGTTAGATTGCTGAAGTCTAAAGATTTGGGATTATAAAACGCTGAAGTCTAAAGATTTGGGATTATAAAACGCTCCTACATTGTAAGTAGCACTTTCGTTATATTTAAAAGGTTCCATTTTTAAAATTAGTTTTTTAAATAGTTATAAAAAAGATGCGCATCTATATAAACCAACAAAACAAACGTGTGTCCTTAACGTACCCAATTGACAATAGGCTCGGTAATTATAGGGTTGCCCTTAAATCCCCCCCCCCCCCTTTTTTTTTTTTTTTTTTTCCCTTACCATTATTATCAATTCACCATTACCACAACCATCACAAAGATATCACACCATCCCAATAAACTGGACACACAACCCTATCATATCACACACACACACCTCCCCTGACGCAACCCCCCCCCCCCCCCCCCCCCCCCCGTTTCCTCTCCCATAATCCCCCTGGCCGCATGTCATTTCCGCCCACCAAACACATGGACAAGAACGGATAAGTCATTTTTCATTCTTTTTTTCGTTTTTCGTTGTTTGTACTGTCTCACATGTTAAATATGATTTATTTTTTCGCCTGAAGAAGACCCAAGTGGTTGAAATGCATCGTGTCTTGTCTTGTGCTTTGTTTGTCAATGTCATTGGCGGTAAGTTCTAAACAAACTCTATTCCTAATCTTGTTTGTCTGGTTGAAAAGAGGTGTGGCCAGGCCAGTAGTCATAATTATATTCTCTTTTTGCACCCCACAAATACAATGTACCCATCCCATGATTGCGGTCTAACTTTTGTCTAAAGTCAGTTGAAGGATTAATGTTAAATTCGTTGCAGATTCCTTCATATGCATTATTGTCCATTGGACTTTTAAATGGATTAAATGCATTGTCATTAGGGAGGACTACTTGTAGTTCAGTTAGTATTCGTCTGTACTGGTAATAAACATGAAAGTTATATACTGACCTTACTAAAAAATTGGGGTGGTTTAAATGGTTTGCATATGAAACCCCACAGCCTGTGGTTGCACAGTAAACGGCAAAATTTAACTGATTCTGGTAAAACGTCATAGGGCGGGATGACCATGCTGATGGCACTCTATCACTCTTTATTGGGGGATTTGAATATTTAGTTAGTGGGTTTACAAGCCTGACTTGGAAGCCATTATATTCATCTACTGCAATGGTTAGATTGCTGAAGTCTAAAGATTTGGGATTATAAAACGCTCCTACATTGTAAGTAGCACTTTCGTTATATTTAAAAGGTCCCATTTTTAAAATTAGTTTTTTAAATAGTTATAAAAAAGATGCGCATCTATATAAACCAACAAAACAAACGTGTGTCCTTAACGTACCCAATTGACAATAGGCTCGGTAATTATAGGGTTGCCCTTAGAGAAATTGGGTTTAAAGTTATGTGGGCTAACATATCTGAAAAGGCTCAAAATAACTGGATTAATGTTAATGACGAACTAGGCAATCAAGTAAGCCATATAACAATACCTGATGGTTATTATAACTTTTGTTCTTTAAAAGAGGTACTTAGCGAATATGGTATATTGTTAACCCAATTGACAATAGGCTCGGTAATTATAGGGTTGCCCTTAGAGAAATTGGGTTTAAAGTTATGTGGGCTAACATATCTGAAAAGGCTCAAAATAACTGGATTAATGTTAATGACGAACTAGGCAATCAAGTAAGCCATATAACAATACCTGATGGTTATTATAACTTTTGTTCTTTAAAAGAGGTACTTAGCGAATATGGTATATTGTTAACAATTAACGAGGCAAACCTTAGAATTACTATAAATTTTCCACTAGAAGAAAGAAGAGAGTACACTTTCCCTAAAGGACTGGCTCGAATTTTAGGCTTTCACAGCGGTGGCAAAGATTATAGATTTAGTACAAGAGAAGATGTTTATCAATTTAAAGGCAATAAACCTTCTGATTTTCTCGTGAACCCAATGTTGTATGTCCATTTACAAGAGTTAAAAACATGTGCTAATTTGTTTGCTGGCTATCCGTCTACAGTTCTAAAGGTTTTGCTACCAACTAGGGTGGGGTTTTGCGATTATCAGTTATATACGTTTGACGGAGACAACCAATTTAAAGAATTAATTAGCGTAGATATAAATTCATTGGATGTAAAAATGACTAATCAAGATGGAAAGCCAGTTGTCTGTTCTGATTTATTAATAGAGCTGGAAGTAGAAGAGCGTATTAGAAAAGTAGGGAGGGCTCAGTCTCGCGGGCGTTAATTAAACCATTAGATTTTATGTTCTTGGAGAGAATGTAAATATCTTTGTTCACGATCATCCATATTATTCTACACGGAAACCCATTTTAATGTGCTAATTACGTCAATATTTGGCAGTTTTGAGGTGTTAATCTTAGTGTGAAACAGGTGTTAAATTTGGTCAAAATTAATATGTGATGGACGTGATTTGTATGTGAAAAAGGGGGTTTTCGGGCAGAATAAGATGGGTGGTCTTGAACTCACATATTTACATTCTCTAGTTTTCATCATCAGGTTATCACGAAGGTCAAGGAAACTGTTCTGAGAGGCTTTTTCTTTGCTGTTGGTTGTGCTCTTGATGCAGACTCAAAGCCTAAGATGCAAGGCAGGATGGTTATTTTTCTCCTGAGTCTGTGACAAATCTGGCTCTACAATGACTTCAAAAAGACCGATGTTGCACACTCAGCAGCTCTCGACTAACCATGATATAAACTCTTCAGAAGACCAGAAATTCCATGAAGTATACGAGTTCATGAATCTCTGCAGTACACTGTCCATAGCAGTCCACATTGAGGAATGCTGAGCCTAGCGCCTGCTTTAAAAGACGACATGAAAGAAGAGGAATCAGCTTTCAGACAAACCTCAAGGTCTCTCGTACTGTGTGTGATTGTGATACTGTATACAGGAGCCGTGCAGACAGACCCACGTCCATATGGTGTGCCTGCATACAATCGCAAAAATCAAATAGCAGGACGAGATCCCTGACAGAAAGGTGCTGTCGCTCACAAACATGCTGTCAATATTCATCACTCAAATTAGAAGTCAAATCAACAGGGCCGACCATGACGTCAGAATGGCAGACATATATTTCTGAACAGCTGTTCAACAGGAAGCTGTCCTCGGGAAAGTGCTTTCATGGTGATCAGAACAAACAGTTTATAGAAAACCACGCGGTTTCTCCAAAAGCCTTCAAAACAGAAGCCAGTGCCTGTGTGCAAACACAGTTCCTAACGCAAAAGCACGCAACAGAGGCTGCCATCTTTTGGGGACGAGCAATCGGTACGGGGCAAAAAACTCAACAGAAAAAACCGGCGGGGGCGCTGGTAAAAAACTTTACCTCTGCCTTCTTTTGTCCCACCTGCCGGGGACTGAAACCCCCAACTAGCGGGACCCCAAAAACCCCGACCCCGCCTCTTCAGGATGTCGTGGTCATCTGCTTTAAAGCTATACAAACTCACACAATCAAACACAAAACATGCCTTAAAAAGAAAAGAAAAACCGAATTTCTGCCAAAACAAAGTTATTGTTATCAAGCTTTTCTGTTTAGAGATGGTTGTTTTTTTAAAGTCTTTTGCTGTCCTCCAATAAATTGACTAACCCGGGGTCAAGGCATAGCAACTGAAAATTATGTGAAGTTCACAGAAATTGATACATTTAAAAATCTTTTCTTCACTTTGTTTTCCTGACGAGACAAGCCCAAAATTTGCTCTGACAATGCATAAACGCTATATCTTCTTCTTGAAAATCTTTCTACAGCTAGAAATATACTCTGCACTGGCAACTTAATCTAGAGCGAGAGTGACTGCCAAGATTTACAAAAAGGCCTGAGTAAGTTGTCAGCATGGGAAGTAATCCGAGAAGCATCAGTTTTCTTTATTGGTTTTTGAAAGGCCACATTTTGGAATGAATCTCCTACTCCAAATGTCTCAGCGTCGACCGGTCACATTCTTTAAGAAGAAAGGATGAAAATTTGTTGTATATGTTTGGCTCCTGTGGATGAGGCCTGCAGCCAAACTGAACGTTCGGCTGCTGAATCGACGGTCCTTAGTTGGAACCACTGGTGGTGATCAGATTTTAACGACTCGAAGACCTTCTCTCCCATCCAGCATGAAATGGAAGTTATTCAGCACGGGAAATATTAAAGTGGCGGAAGAAGAGGGTTGGGCGCTGTCCTCCATAATGCCATGCCCTAAACATGGTGAACATCAAAGGGATCGCAAGCTCAACAGCTTCTAGGCCAATGGGCTTTCATCTTTATCTTTTAACAATCAATCTTCCCACGGGATCTTAAAGCTTTTTAGAAGATCACGGGACAATGCTCACATGCCCCTTAAGATCACATGTGGGGTTATATCAGAAATTTCGAGCCCGGGGAAAGAGGGACCTATCTGAAAGAAAAAATAGGTTTTGTCCCAACACAAAATTTTTGTATCCGGGGAGAAAAATTATGCAGTAAAAGCTATTATGCTATTGAACTAAGAATTATCGGGGGTTAATTCAAAGGTCGGGGGGGAAAAAATCCCCCAGAAACGAAAAATGGAAAGGTCACTTTTGTTTCCCTTGATGAAATATTTTCTAGGGCCCCAAACAATGTACTTACGGTACCCATCCCCCAAACACCATGCTGACGGGGAGGCAAAAAAAAACCCCCCCCTTTAAGAAAAGGTGGTGTGGGGTGGGTGGGGGGGAGTTCCGTTTTCTCGAAGTGAATTCCCAGCCCCCCCTAAAGATTTCTTTTCATGTGTACAAAAAAAATTTCAGCCCTTAACTCCCCAAGCTTTTTCCGTCGGTCAAAACCAGGATTGATACCCCTCCATTCATTAAAAAGCGGGACGGGATCTCTGGCCACCCAAAACGGGCCCATCTTCGAGTGATTCACAAGCCCCCCCAACCCGGAGGGGGAGATTTTCCCACTACGAAGAATTCGGGCCCCAGAGTTTTAAGCTCTTTTTTTTAAAGGGGTGTTTTTTTGTGTGATCGATGAGAATATTTTAAAAAATTGAGCTACGGTTTAAAAATTTCCCGGGGTCTGGGCCAGAGGGGCTGTACTCTTCGCTTTTTTCATAATATATCCGCGCAACCGGGCCCGAAGATACAGACCCCTGCAGGTTGGTCAAAAAATTTTGAGCAACATTTTCAGAGAGAAACCCATTAATTGGATGAAACCGACTGTGTGGTCCCGTTCCAAAACTGAGCCCGTGCAAATAAAATTTTGGGGTAGGACGGGGTCGGGCAAAAAAAAATCCACTTGATTCTGATGGGAAAAATTAAACCCCAACACCTCTCAGCCGGGGGGCCCCCGCCACACTAACCACTTCCCACGGGACGGTCTTTTTTTTTGATTTTGGCCTCTTTCCAAAGTAGGGAAAGGGGGATAGGTGGGTTCGGGGTTTTTATTTCCCCTGAACCCCTGCTGTAAACGGGACAAGCCTGGCCCCGATTTTTTAAAAAACGGAAATTCTCTTTTCTCCCCCTCTTCTCTCTCTCTAAAAGGCAAAAAATTTGAAATTTTCACCTGGTACTAAAAAAATTTCCAATAATCCAGATTCGGGTTTTCTGCAACATTCTGTCCTGTTTCTGAGTCGAGAAAAAATTCTTATTCAGAAAGAAAAAAACCAATTTGCATTTACATATCAGCATAGAAGTTTTTGATTCATGTCTATGAACTAATAGGGGGCACATATTCATGATCGACCCATAAACCCTTGTAGCCGGGAGTTGCCTATTGAAAGTTTTTGAAAAATCTGAAGGGCTGCCCTGGAAACCTACCTGGGGTCCTGTCAAATACCCAAAATTTTTTTTTTGACTTGGGGGAATTCATTCTTTAACCAAATTTCCCAAAATGTACCCGGGGTGTTTAACAGTGTAAAACTTTTCTGGGTTCCCCCTTTGGGGCCCAAAAAATATGTTTTGTTCGAGAGTAATTTTTCCCCCTTACCCCCCTTGGGTTAATGAATTTTAAATTTGTGTGTGTGTGCGTGTGGGGCGTGGGGTGTGGTGCGGGGTGTGGGGAGTGTTTGCGTTGTGTGCGTGGGTGTGTGTGTGTGTGTGTGTTGTGTGCCCCGTGCGTGCGTGCTGCGTGCGTGCATGCATGCGTGCTTTGCGTGCGTGCGTGCATGCGTCCCGTGCGTGACTTTGTGTGTGTTTGTGGGGTGTGTTTTGAAGCCCAAATCAAGTCAAGTATGCGGGCGTGCGTCGTGCGTGAGCGTGGGTGCAAACGTGTGGTGTGTGTTGTGGTGTGTGTTGAAGTCAAACCCCGCCCAATTAAATCAAGTCAAAAATTATTTTTATTGAATGTTAAAGATAACTTTCCAGCTTTTTTTACATCCTGCCTTATGAGCACAGAGAACGGTAAAAATCCCGCTTTTGGCTCCCCCGCGGGGGGACGGGGCCCCTTTGGGCCCCAACCCAGATCCAGAGGACCCAAGATAATGGGGCCGGATGCGAAGGGGTTTTGGGAAAAATGCCTCAAATAGTGGAAATTTTTATATTTGGGTTGCCTACTTTCATTTTGTTTTAATTTTGGGGGCAATTCTCCACCCATTTTCATTTCCCCTTCCCTAGGACCGCCACATTGGGTTTGGGGGGTTTTAAAATACCCGGCCAGTGACCCGGGAACAACACATTGTTGGTTTGGGGGCTTTTTTATACCCGCGCCAGTGGCCTAGACGAAACACAAAAAGGGGAAAGGGTCATTTATGGGGCCCAGAAAAGGGGGCCCAAAAGTTAAGACTTTCTAAAATACACAAACAAGAAAAAAACCCACCGCAGGCATTTTCCCCATTTTACCTTTTTGGTTAATTATAAAACGTAAAAAACCTGAAAGCTTTTAAATTTTTAAAGGGTTTTATCCCTTAAATTGGGGGTTTATTAAAATTTTTTTTTTATTCAAGCGAATAGTTTTAAAGGTTAAAAAAAAACTGTGCTTTAAAGGACTTTTTAAGAAAAAACTACTTTGTACAATATTTATTTTAAAAAACTTTAGAAAATTTTAAACACAAAAACACAATTTTTAAAATAAATTCCCCTTCCTGATCAAAAAATAGATATTTTTTCGGGGGGAACTAATTATATTTTTTTGCAAAAATTTAAAGGGAGATAAATCATTTTCAAAAAAAAAAAAAAAAATAAAAAAAAAAAAAAAATAAAAAAAAAAATAAAAAAAAAAAAAAAAAAATAAAAATAAAAAAAAAAAAATAAAAAAAAAATAAAAAAAAAAAAAATTTAAAAAAAATTAAAAAAAAAAATAAAAAAAAAAAATTTAAAAAAAAAAAAAAATTAAAAAAAAAAAAAAAAAATTTAAAAAAAAAATTTTTTTTTTAAAATCCCCTTTCCCCCTTTTGGTTTTTTTAAATTTAAATTTTTTAACCAAGTCACTTCAAAGTTCTTACTCAAGTTTTTTCCCAAAATTTCATCCTAAAGTCACTTCAAAGTTTTTAATTTAAGTCACCCCAAAAGTTGCCCTCGTCATCCTCAATCACCCTTAAAAGTCCCCCCAAGTCACTTCTAAGTTTTTTTAATTAAGCCCATTTCTAAGTTTTTACTAAAGTAAACCCTCAATTTGGGCCCCTAACATCCTAAAAGTCATCCCTCATTTCCCTTTAAAGTCCCAACCCAATTTCTTTTTTAAGGGTTATTTTAAAAATTCAAAAAACACGACAATCTATTTTTTTTAATCTTAAATAGTAAATGTCTAATATGGGAAACACACACCCCCCAAAAAGGGGTCATCGTTGGGGATTTTGCTCAGCGCCCCTTTTTTTTCCCCCCCTCCGCAAATCGGCAGCATAGATCTTAATAAGTTTTTACATCCTAAGAAACCCACTTTGTTTAAAATTTCGGGCTAGGGAAAATTCCCTTTTTTTGGGAACCCCATACCCTTTTTTATTTTTTTCAACAAAAAAAATACGCCATGATCTATTTTTTTTAAAAAAAAATTTTAAAAAATTTATTGCATTTTTAAATGGAAAAAAAATGATGTTTTGTTATTGGGTTCCGGGCCGTGCTTTGTTTTTTGTTTTTTTGCTTTTAAAAGGGTTTGGAAGATTGTTTGGATTTGGGTTTTTGGGCCCGGTTTTTTATTTTTTTTTAACCCCGGAAAATAACCGCCCCCAACAGCAGAAAAGGGCGCCAAAAATGGCAACATTTTTTAAGGGTTCAAATTTTCCATGAAGTTTTGGGCTGTGGTCTTAAATAAATTTGGATTTTTTATAGCGGGCCCATTAAATTCAACTTTTGGCTTTGGGCGGCGTTTTTTTTTCATGAGATTTTTTTTGTGTTTTGTAACTGTAATTTTTTTTGTTTGTTCCACTCAGCAAATTTTTTTTTCCTGCCGAAAAGGTCCAGGTTTGGGGTTTTTATGACCATTTTCCCACCGTTTCAATTTTTTTCTGATTTGCTGATTTTTTGGCTGGGTTTATTTTAAAGGGGGAAATAAAATCTATATAAATTAAAAAGTAATTAATCCATGATTAACGGTGAAAACCCAATTTTCCCAAAATCTGAAATATAGATAAAACCTTCCTAAGACTCTAATACTTTTTTAAAAAAACTGGATCCGGGTTTTTAAATCATACAAAAAAATTTTGTTCAGAATCAAGGGGAGCAAATTTTCTGACTAGTTTAGTGTACAACTAAAAACCCTTTTTGCCCAACGTTTTTCCCTTTCTAGCCCCCAAAACTGCCCCTTCATCCCTTTTTAAATGATACTTTAAAATGCCCTTGCGGCGACATCTGTTGAATCTTTTCTATGCTAAATTCAGTTCCGGGGAATTTTTGGGTTTTTTCCACATCCGCCAAAGAATACAGTCTTTTTTTTTTTGGGCCCAAAATAGTTTGGGTCTTTCCAACTTTTATTTGTAATCACAATTTTCCGAAAGGAAATTTTTAAAGCGATCGTCGCTTTTTCATGTTTTTTTACAAAATATAATTTTTTTATTTTTTTAAAATGGGGGGCGCTAAAAAAAAACGGGTTCCCAACCTTTTTAAAACCTTTTCGGGCTTTTTATTGGAGGCTAAGTTTTAGGATACAAATGCTTGGTAAAAGCTTGTTAAAAATTAAACCACGGATTTTGGGAAAACCTAGACTTTGAGGATTCAGCAAAGCTAATTGCTGTTTTTTCATTTCGTTCGCTACGAAAGATTTTTAGTCAAGCAAGGAATAATTCCAGACAGTATAAATAGGGTAAAATAAAAAATCACTTTTAAAAAAAATGGCTTAAATCGTATTGATGATGGGGGCCCGCGGGTGGTGAATGCGCTTGTTTTTTTAGGGGGGAAAGAAATTTACGGTTTAGTAAACTGCGGGACGCAGCGAGAGAAAAGACAAAACCCAAAGGGCTGGGGAGCAACTACCCGCAGCAAAAGGGATCGTATAAAAAGGGCAAGAAGGGGAAGATTTAAAATTTTTTAAATAAACAAACTAAAAAAAAACGGGGGCATGCAGCTTACCTTTTTAAAGTTGTGATAAAGAAATTTAAAAGAATATTATCTGAAAAACCGGGAAAAAACCCAATCAAACAGCCCCCCCCAAAAAATTCAGGGGACTATTTTCAACCATCAAAAAAAAAAAAGATGCAAGAAATCGGTTTTTTGTCGTTTGGTAGCCCGTGTTTTTGGTTGCGCAAAAATTTGGCTGAAAAAAAATGAACAAATTATTTTGCCAAAAGGATATTGGAAAATTTACGGAAAAAAAAAGGGCTAACCCCGGGGGGCCCCCGGGACAGTGAACAAACAGAAAAAAATTGGTTATCTAAACAAAAAAATTGGGGCAAATTTTTTCCCCTGCCCTAGACAAAATTCAAAGACCACTTTGTCAATACAACTCCAAACGACCCCCATAAAAGGGCCCTTTCTAAAATTTACCCTCTGATCCGATTGGGCCCCGAAAAAGATTTAAGTACCACTTACAGTCATTGACATAGCTTCAAAAATTAAAGATGGGGAAAACCATTAACACAAAAGAGTCCCTTCTGCTGTTGCTGTTGCCATAAAAATTGATAAAAACCAAAAGGGGTTTCCCTTTAAATTTTATCCTCGCATGTTTCCCAAGGGGCGAGGGTTGGAAAAAAATTTAAAAGGGAAAAGGGTAATCTTTTATTGTTTAAAACTTTAGGGGTTTAAAAAACCCAATTAAAAGGGTTTGGGCCCCTTTCCCCAAGGGAAATTTTTCCAGATACAGGCAGTTCCAAAAAAAAAAACCCCCCAACCCCCAAAGGGGACTTTTTTCCCCCCTTTTAATCCAGCTGTTTAAATTCCAAGCAAACCAGAATTTTAAAAAACCTTAAAAATTTTCCCCCAAAGGGAAAAAAAATTTTAAAAACCCCCCTAAACAGAAACCCAAAATTTAAAAAATAAAATAATTTTTTAAAAAGGGATTCACCCAAAGCAAAACTATTACCTTTTTGGTTTGAAATAAGGTACCTTTATTTACCGGGGGAAGCAGAAGGGGGACCTCGCATAGGGAAAACCGCCCATTTGGGAGTTTAAACCCAAAAAAAAAAGTTGTAAAAAATGAACCCGCCCGGAAATTTTTACGAAAAACTGACAAAAAAATCCCCCCGTTCCCCGGTCTTTTGTGAAAGAAGAACTCCCGAAATCCCACCAGCCCCAAAATTTCCCCTTTCCCTTAGTTAATTTAGGGTAAAAAATTTGATTTTAAAAATGAAAGTAAAAGGGGAAGCGCAAAAACGAAAAAAGGAAGGGTAAAGGAAAAACCCTTGGGAAAAGGGATAGGGGAAATCATTTGAGGCGTGTAATGTTTTGGGGGGAAATTTCGAAGATTAACAATGCATGCAAAACCCATCCAGATCCCTAAAACAAAACCCCCCCAAATTGGGGGAAAAAACAAAAAAAAAAATTCGGGAAAATAAAAAAAAAAATTTCCCGAACGAAAAAAACAAAATGAGAAAAGATTTAAATGTTGGGAAAAAGCTATATTGATCTTTTTAATAAAAGTTGAAAAAAAATATAAACCCCGAAGAATGTAAAACCAATTATGCCGTCCTCCTTCCCCAATTGCATATGAAAACCTGGATTAAACAAATACTCTTTTTGGGTGTTTTTTTCTACCCTAATGATTTCTTTTTTAAAACCTTTTTTTTAAATCTCATGTAGATTAGATCCCCCTTTTTTACGTTGGCATGATGAAAAGTTTTTATTGCCAAAAAAGCTTTTTTAGTTTGTCATGTGATATGCTGGGCCCTGCACAAAAAGGGGGGAGAATTTTTGCTTTTTTTTTAATGTTTTCTCCACCCCAAAATATTTTACTTTTTCGACCAAAAACCCAAAAAAATCCCTATCCCTTTTCCCCGAAAAATTCACCCTTCATCTTTAAAAAAAACCTTTTTTAATTGAATGTAAAGGGACCCCTTTAGGGAATCAGTGTATCATACCACCTGCGTGCCCCTTTTACTTCTTTTTCCCATTTCTTTATAGACGTTTTCCCTGGGGAAAATTATAAAAAAAACTATCGAAATCTGTTTTAAAAGCACTTGGACTCTGGTCGGGGGTTTAAAGAAAGTCATAAAAAAATTTCTAACATCAAAAGCTTTGTAATTAAAAAACCAAAAAACCCAAATAAAACAGGCTTGTCTAATTTGACTTTTTTTTTTTTTTCATCTTTAAAGGCCAAAAAGTGATCTTTAAAATTTCTAAAGTCCCTAATTTGGTTTTAAAGTCAGCTAAATTGTTCTTTTTCCTCTGGGACTTCTGCCTCTTTGCGTTGTGGGATTTTCCATACCCTTTCCCCAAAACAGGGGGTTTTTTTCATCAGCTTAAAAAAGGCTTTTTCTAAAGGGCATTTTGTGGATTTTTTTGGGTCATTTTTCCCTTCATGATGTAGGTTTCATAATGTTCTTGAAAAAAAGCAATTCCCCGATAAACAGCTGTCAATTTAAAAAAACCGTGCCCTTAAAAAATTTTAAAAAGTTGTAGACAGAAAAATTTTTTTTCCCTCGAAGAAAAAGGCACAATTTTTGGGCGGCTCTTTTTGGATTCGTCTTTAGACTTTTTTGCTGCAAAGGGATATAAATTGCAGGCCCAGGAGTTCCTGGGGATATTCTAAAGTCAATTTCTAGAAAAAGCCCCTTTTTTCCGTCAGTGTAAGAGTATGCAGATGTTCTACAAATTCTTAAATGTTTTTAATCCACCATTGTACTTTTAAAGTTGCAAAGGAAAGGGGTTTGCCCCATACCCCAAAAAAACAAAATTTTTTTTTGCTTTCTAAATACATAGATGTTAAAAGACCTTTTACTTGGATCTAGCCGTCAAAGTATTTGTTGTTTGCTTTCCTTTAATGATGCGAGCCTTACAAATTCCTCCACGAAATTTCCGGGTTTTCAATAAATCTAAAGTTTGGGTTTAAATCTCAAAAAATTTTCAATCTGAAAACCCCAAAAAACTTTAAAAAAGCTTTCCCAGTCACCCCGGGGGCCGCAGAAATTTAATGCGCGGGCCCCCGGCTTTTAATTTTTTAAATGCAGGTTTTTCTGAAATTTTTTCAAAGACCCCCGCCAAAAAAAACCCTACATGGGCCCCTTTAAAGGGGGCCCTGTTTTTCCCCCAAATCGTTTTAAAATCAAAATTTCTCCCACCCCTCTTGAGCATGCGGGTAATGGGAAAACACTGATGTCCTTTTCCTCTAAGACTAAAAAAGAACCCCCTTTGGGAGGAAGGGGTGTTTTCGTAAAACCCTTTTCCCCAACGGGTTCATGTTTTTTCGTAAGGATAAACCCCCTTTCAAACGAGATTTTGGGTAAAAAATTTTCTTCCTTTTGGGGCGGGACTTTTAAAGGGGCATAGCCAGGACCTAATGATCCCTCCCGTGCTGATAGAGTCATAAAAAGACATGTTATTTAAAGTGGAAAAAACAGTACTTTTCTATACGGGGGGCAATGCAAACCCACCTGAAGGCATCGCCCCCGCTTTCATTATAAAATGGAGTCTAACCCCCAAGTTTGAAAAAAGATGGGGAAACTTTCCCTGTCTTTGGTTCAAAAATTTTTGAAATTTTCATTTGTTAGCGCCCGCCCCCCTGAACTTTCCGCTAAAGTGATCATGGTCTTTACTGGGGGATTTTTTGCTTCTTCACTGAGTTTTAAAAACCCAAATCCAAAAGTGTGGCCCGAGTCCCTACTGTTTTTTGGCTTCGGGGGTCATTTGATTTCCAAAAAGTTTAATTATTAGAACTCATTAAAGCATTTTCGCATGCGCTGTAAAAATCTTTGCCCCATTTGGTTTTTATAAAAACTGGGTTAATGAGCGCCATCCGACCTGACAATAATGAAGGCAAAAAGGGAACCCAAAAATGATGAATACTCTTTAAAATGTTTTAGGGAAATCTCTGTGGCGGGTGGCCCTTTTAAAGGGAAAAGAGTGATTCGAAATCTGCGTAAAACTAAAGTTGGAGAATTTTGCAAATCGTTTCCAGTTTTTTTAAAACTAACTTTACTGTTCTGGGGGGGTAATTAAATTTTGTATTAAATCAATTTGGGCCCAAACAGTTTTTTCTTAAGTTCACTCGCCGCCCTTTTAAAAGATGGGAAATTTTTGTTAAACATTTTTTACAAATTCTTGTTTATGGAAAGCTTTGAATATGAGCAATTAAATTTCTCATTGTTTGTATCAAAGTGGGAAAAGCCGGTACCCCCGCGGGGAAAACCTTTAGTTAAATCCAAAAATGTTTTGGGGGGGGGGCACCCTTTTTTTTGGGTGTTTTTTTGGCCCTTTAATGGGTTGTAATTTTTTCCTCATCCCATGTGTATACAAATTTAAAAATTTTTTGGTTTGTTTGTTTTTTCCCAAAATTAAACAATGGAAAACCACGCTAAAAGGAAAAAAAAACCCCCCAAAGTTTTGAAACATTTATGTAAGGGTGAAGTTAGCCCCTTAAACGCCGGGTTTTTCGGAATTTAAAGCAGCCCCTTTCGAGAAAAACCCCCAAAAAACCTTTGTTGTCTGAAAAATTCTTTTTGTTTTAAAAACTGTTTTTTTTGGGGGGGGACTAAGGGTGGAGGTGTGGGAAAGTAAATTTGCCCACAATGTTTATACTTACCTGTTTTAAAAAGATCTCTAGGACTTCGCCCTTGAACCCAAACCCGAGCCTCTCATTTTGGCTTCCTTTAGCGGGCCCAAAACAAAACTGGTTTAAACAGTTCGTCTGCCCAAACCCCGGTTAAGTCATTAAAAGGAAAGAATGGGCTGTTGTTTATTTTAACCCCGACTTCTAGATTTTTTTCATTTATTGTTTAAAAGTCGATTTTTAAAAAAAGTAACATTACTTTTTAAAATGGCGGGGCTATTGTTGTTTAACCCCGGGAAATTGAAAAATAGCAGGGGGCAACCCCTTTGGCCCCCTCGCTTGCAGGGTTAAAGAAATTCTAAAACCCAAAATTTTATTTTTAAAAACTCCCTTTATAAAATTTTTTTGCCCTTGCTTTTAAAAAATTCGTTTTGGCCTTAAATGCTTATCCATGCTGGGGTTCTTTTCTAACTCAAAATATTTATTTTTCCCCCCCCCAAAAAAAAAACTTAACAGAATCCAAAAATCGGAAAGGGTTTTTTTTTTTCTTTAAATCATAAACTAAAGTATAAACGCCCTTTTGGGGGTTTTTTAATGTGAGGTTTAGAACAGAGTTTAATGTTTCGTTTACTTTTTTTAAGCATTCCTTTTTTTTCTGCTTTGGGGGTTTGGGTTTTGAAAAAACTTGCCTCGCCTTTCTTTTAAGATCAAACTTTTTTCTTTTATAGTATCAAAATCCCGCCCTGTAAAAGACTAAATTCTTATCCCTGATTTTTGAGTCGGGGTAGTGGGTTTATTTATTATCCGCTTGAAAGGGAAAAAAAGTTTTGCTGTTATTATTTTAACCCTACTGTGTGCGGGGGGGGAGTTTTTTTTTTTTTGCTAAACAGCAAACCCACACCTTGAAAAACAGGCCCAGAGCTAAAGAACCCAAAACCCCCTAGAGGTTAGCTGCGGGTGCGCCTATGGCCCCTTCCAAAAAGACCCAAAACTTTTTTCCGCTGATAGGGGCACTTATTTGTCGATTCTCCAGGGATTAAAATATGTAACAGCATTAAAGGCAGCAGAAAACCTTTTGTTTTTGGGTTTGGGGTATTTTGAAAGGGCTTTCTCTATTTTTTTTTTTGCTTTTTTGGGAAGGTTTTTTAATCTGAAAAGGGTTTTTTTGCCGGGGGCATTTTCTTTTCCTTGGGGACTCCCGGCTCCGAGGTACTTTTTGGGAAAGGGTGAACAGACATGCTTTTTTTTTAAAAAAAAAAAATTTTGTATTGTATATTTTTAATCTGTTATCTTGAAATTCAGCTGCGCATCAATATTTAAAAAAAAAATTTCACATTAATGGTTTAACGGGTTCTTTTTCTTTTTTCAATTTTAATGTTTATTATTCTTGGGCAGTTCTTTTCCCCCCTTCAAGTAATGAATTTTCCTCCGTTGACCTTAGGGGGCAATCCAAAAAACCTTTTTCTTGTTTAAAAAAAAGAAACAAGCTAACACTGTGAAGATTAGACCCTTTGACACCGGGCAAACTGTCGGGTTTCCCACACCCCCGCCTCCAAACATTTTTTTTATTTCATCAAAATGCGGGTTAAGGTTTAAAACCCGCTAGGTAGATTTGGGGTTTGGGCTACCCCAATTGTACAAATTCACTTTTGTTATTTTTTGGGGTTAATAAAATTTTTAGTTTGTCTTTTTAATGGTTCTTCGTTTAACACGCAATAAAAAACCTTTTAAACGATCTTTCTTTGGCACTAAAACTAAAAAAACCATATAAATGTCTGGCCCTTGGGGTTTTGGAATTTAGAATGATGAAAAACACTCTTCGTAATAAATTGCTAATTTTGGGCCCGAAAAAGTTGCTCAATTACCCCTTTTTTAAAAATTTGGGTTGCTAACAACGCAAAATCTAAAAAAGATGTCAGAAAGCGTCTTTGTTGGGGAGAAGATACCCCGTTTGTATTCATTAAAAGTTTGTTCATATACCAAAACGTCTTTTTTTGCTCCCTTTAAAAATAAAGGAGCATGCGAGCTTAACAAAATCAAAAAACTAAGGTAAAAAAAAAGCGATTTCCATACGCATAATTACGGCTACAAAACCTTTTGGGCCCTTCCCTTTTGCATCTGCGGCGCCTATTTCCCATGTTTTTGTGCTTCTACAATTTTTTGTTCCTTGAAACGCAAGTTTACCCTTTTATTCGCGGTTAGCCCTAGGGTCCCAAAAAGGTTTGAAAAAATGTCTGCATTGTGTAAAGAAAATTTTTTCTTGCCCCCCAAGTTTTATAGAAATTTTCTTAACATTTCCCCCCCCAGATTTTTGACAACGGCCTGTTTGGGTCTGTTTTGAAACGAGTTTTATTTTAAAATAAGAAAGTGCCGAGGCTGGCACAATCACTTTATCCGCTCCTGGGCTGGAAAATTTAAAAGTAAGAATTTGATCCGCAACAATAGTAGATGGGTTATTTGGAACAGTAATATTCCCCCATTTTCCCTTCACGCCAAAGGGGTTTTTTCCTTTTCCCATGCGGGTCAAGAATCGAGCCAAAATGTTTGCGACATTTTTTATAAAACAAAATAAAAAAAAAAATTATTTAAAAAAAATGGGAGGCATTGAAGGTGAAAAGTTAAGATGTTTTTAGATTTGGAACGACTTTAGTTAAATTTACTCCTTTTTACACAAACCCTCGCGCTCATTGCGAAAAATTAGCAGAAAATCACTAAATTACCCTTAAGTAAGGTTGAATCATTTTTTCAAAAAAATTTGGTCAAGAACCTCCCGAATTTCCTATTGGGTTTTGAAGTAAATTTAAAAAAAGGGCCTTTGTTTGTAAAAAGGGCCCCAAACCCAGAACAAAGTGTTTTTAGTTTTCCGATAAAAAGATTTATCAAAGTTTGTAGGGATGATACAAATTTTGAAAAAAAGACTCAGTGTGAGCGATCGAAGTCGCCTTTGGGATTGTTAAACCCAAAATTTAAAGGGGGGGGAGTTTTCAAACTTCAAAACCACTGCCCCAAAAACTCCCCAAAAGATAACCAAATACCAAAAAATGGAACTTCAAAAATTTAAGTCAAAAAAGCGGGCGAAAAAAAAAGAAGCAGAAACCATTTTTTCCCACAGAAACAGCGTTAAAAAAAATTAAAGATTCCCCATTTCCTTTTGCGGGAAATAGGGGGGCCCTTGATCATGCTTTTTAGAAGCTCAGAGGCAAAAATTAAAAAAACAATTTTTGCAAAAATGGGTGAAAATAGATGAGCATATAAAAAGAGAAAAAGAAAAATCGTTTTTGGGTTTATGAACCCCCAACTTAGGGCATGATTTAAAAAAAAGAATAACCCCAAAAACTAAAAGATCTTTTAGAAAAAGATTTAGCAAGACTAAAGGTTTTTCTACTAACCAAAAAAAGACTTACGAAAATCAAGTGGGGCGAAAAAGAGAAACTTTTCCCAAAAAATTTTTTATGAAGACACAACGCTAGCAGAACGAATCGAACATTGTTTAGAGGCAGGGGTCACATTTGCAAACGTTATAAAAAAACCTTAGGTTTGCAATAAGTTTTCCCCTGGGGATGGGAATTTACGGGCGCGGTGGGGGCCGGGGCATGCCCCCACCCAACGCCCCCGCCCCGATAAATCAAGGGTAAAAAAAACCTTATCATCAGGGGTTTTATTAAAAAAAAATTTGCCGGTAAACCCATAGCCTTTACCAAAGGTTTATTAGGGATATCGTTAGTGGCTTTTGGGTTTCGGGAAAAACAAAATAGTTGGCTTTTTGGCCCAGACCCCATGGAAAAATTTGTTCTCTTAATGTTTTGGGGTTTCTCTTTAGTAAAAAAAAGAAGGAGTTAAACCTAGGCCCGTTTTAAACCAAGAACAAGTGCTGTCTTTTCCCTATTTTGGTATTATTTTTTTTTTACTTTTCAGGGCCCTTTGGGCTTTGGGGGTTGGGGGGTTTGGTGACTTATTCTTGGGGGTTTTTTATGCCTTTCAATATTTCTGGCTCAGAATTTTTTCGTTTTTTCCCACTTTTTGTCATTGCCTGCCCCCAAGGATTTCATTGTTGTAGTTCAATTTTTGTTCCCCACCCGGAGTCTGAGGTCAGAAAGGGGCATTAAAAAACCATGCCAAAAGCAAAGGTTTCTTTCGATCTTGCGAAGGGAAAAAATGTTGGTACCTTTTAAAAATTAAGGAAAACAACTTAAAAATTAAAAGGCGTCCTCTAAAAATTTGCTAAGTATTGTTTTTGTGGTCAAAGCCCGTTGAAGGGGTCATTATTTCTCCCAAACTCGTTTGTGCTTTCGAGCCTAGCAAACACCAAACTAAGGACGAATAGAGTCGTTTTTTCGTTTTATTCCGCTTTAGTTAGGCCCCTTGAAGTGGTTTTTAATAAAATTTTTTCCATGCTGTTTTTTTGCTCTTGCTCTAAAGGACCGCCGGGGGAAAAAGCTGTGCCTGAAGAGGGAAAAATGTTAAGGAGGGGTGCCAGTCATATTATTTCTTTCTGTGCACGCCCCAAAAAAAAGGGGTGCCTAGACCCCTGATTAAGTCCGGGCCCTTTTTTCTAAAAATCTTCCTTAACATTAATATTGAATTTGTTTCAGGAAACCTTTCAAAAGCCTTCATGTCTATTCTGTTGCTAAATGGAAAAAAACGGTTTTTTCATTTGGGGAAAGGGGGCTTGCAGGTTTTAGTCAAAATACGTTGAAGGGAATATTAAATGAAATCATACACTGACCCCACCCAAGGGGGTCAGGTGTTTAAATGATCAGCAACGCCCCTCCACACCCAGTTGTTGCACAAAACACAGCAAAGTTTAACTGGTTCTGATAAAACCATCGGATGACTGGGAAACCCCCACTTTTTTCGATGTAGGTTTTTTTAATTTGGGGGGGTTTAAAATAGCTCTTCAAGGAATACTAAACCCTTTTCTTTAAAGGGTCAGTCTGGGTCACCGAAAAATTTTAAGGGGGGCGGTTTTTTATATTTTTAAGATTGTAGTGCGGCCCAAAGAATTTTTTTTTTTCAGTTTTTAATTTTAAAAGCACTCATTTTTTAAATTTTTTTTTAAAAAATGTTTTTTTAAAAATAACCCCCCCAAGACCCTCCTTCGTTTTTAGAACATGCTAAATTTATAACAATTGCGGGAACCCAAAAAGGTTGCACTTCATGAAAATTTTTTTCCAAAGGGGGATGGTTTTAAAATAAATGAATCAAAGAAGAATAATAAAATTAGAAGATATGGCGGAAAAAAACTTTAAATTTGCCCCGTTAACAATACCTGATGGTTTTTTACGGTTTTGTCACTAAAAAAAAAAAATTGGGGTAAAATTTGACCTTCTCTCCAAAATTAACATGCAAATCAAAAAAAATATTAACATTCAAAAAACCCAAGAAGCAAAATACTTTTTTGATAAAAAGGGTAGCCCAAAATGTTAGGCTTTTCAACTGACAGCCCGGACCTAAAAAAAAAAAAATTTTTTGTTACAAAAAGGGCAAAAATAATTTTTGGGGGAAAGTCCGCTCAATTTGCATTACATTTTTTACTCTTTTGTTTATTTGGATGAAAAAGGGCATGATGAAAATTTTAAGATGGAAAGGCCCTCAACTGTTTTAATGCTCTTCCATCTGGGGAAAACTGCCTATTGCGTTTTTGAAATTATCAATTCCCTAAATTTCAGTTTTTAAAAAAATTTGTTTGTGGGAGGGTCGGATCAATTTTTAAAATAAAAATTTGCAGACCCAAAAAAGGGAAAAATCGTGAAATGTGATAACCTACCCCCATTGGTTTTTGGGAAAAAAAAATAATTAGTTGTTCTAAAAATGTCCGTGGGCCAGAAGAATCAGGGTTACATTTGGCCTGTGAGGTGTATAACTTTAGAATTAAAAAAACCTTTTTCCGGGCGTTTCGACTTGAACAGAAGGTGGATAGGGGCTTTGTATGGGTTTTTTAGTACACAAAAAATGGTTTTATTATAAACGGGAAAAAGGTTGGCGACAGCAAAAAGGTTTCCCAAACTAAAAACAACTGCGCAATCTAGAAGCCAAAAAAATGTTGGCCATATGAATATAAAATTTGTTCGAAAACCCACCTCAAATGGGACTTTGAACCCTATTTAAAAATGGGAAATTTAAAAATTTTAAAATTTATAAGCCCCTTTACATTTTTTTCCGTCAAAAAGTTTTTGAAAAAACTTCAAATTGGCCCCTTTTCATGTTTAAATCCTTTTTGCCGGACGACAAAAGTCGGAAAAAAAGATTGAAATAAAAGCCGTAAAGGAAAAAACCCGTTCATCCCCCCACAGAAAAGAAACGGTTTTTAAAAAAAACTTTTAAAAAAATTCCCCCTTCCCTTTTCCAAACAAAAAATTGGAGAACCCCCAAAGGGGGGGGTTTTTTTTTTTTTTTTGGGGGGTTTTTTTTTGGTTTTTTTATTTTTGCGGCAAAATGATTAAATTTGAAATTTTCTTCAAAATTTGGGAGGGGTTTGTCCTTAAAACGCCCAAAAAAAGGAATTAAAAAAAATTTTCGAAAACTGACTTATTAAATCTTAACTTACCTATCGGTTTTTAAAAAAGGTTTTAGGATATTAAAAAAAAACAAGAAACAAAAATCAATTTAAAATTTTTAAAAAAAACCCCTCATTGTTCATTAATTTGTGGGCAAACTGGTTGTGGGAAAACAATATTTATCCTAGACCTATTACAAACAGTTTATCGCTATAATTTTGATCACATTGTGATTTTCTGTCCAGCACTTAAATGGAACAAAGCATATCATGATAGAAGGTTTATATGGACAGATGATGACATATTTTTAGTTGATCCTAGCAATAAACTGAGTGAGTGTTTAGAACAGTTTTATAGACTGTTTGAAGGAACGCAGACACTATTTATTATAGATGACTGTTCGGCAGAAAGAGACATAGTTAAAAAAAGAAACGCTTTGTCGAAACTGGCTTTCAGTGGAAGACATGCTGGGATAAGTGTGTGGATTTTATGTCAGAAATATAACTCGGTTTTAAAAGACTTTAGAGAGCAGTTAAAGACTGTAGTTTTATTTCACATGAAAGACAGAGACTCATTTGATGAATGTTTGCGTGAAAATGATGTTATTGAGAATGATCAAGAAAAACACAGGATTAAGCAAAAACTGAAATCTGAAAAGTTTAGTAAATTAGTATTGAAAACGGACAACCCTACACAGTATGTTTGTTTGTAGGGTCGTTATTTTTTGGTTATTAAAGTCATGCTTAGCAGAGAACGGTATTATGCCGCTTCTGGAGTCGCCCGCACGAGACCGGCCAAGGCCGGTTGAGAGCGGGTGAGCTAGAAGCGGCATAATACCGTTCTCTAGCACTTTCCCTTA
>CM031595.1:70807315-70857315 GCA_018398815.1 Conus ventricosus | reverse complement strand
ATGTAACTCCTGATTTTTTCGGGCCCGCGACTTATTTTTTATAACTATTTTTTATTTCCAAAACAATTGCAGGTTTATCACTTTTCACAATTTTCCCCCCTTTTGTCTTTGTTTTTTATTTTAAAAATGACCCGACCCCCCACAAACAAAATCTTTTAACTGTAAATTGGGGAAATTGTATAATTTCAAATCGAAAATTGCAGTTTTTCCCAGATGGAAGAGCTCTAAAAAATTTTGGGAGGGCCTTCCAATAAAGTTTTCATCAGTGCTTAGCTCTCTAAATGAACATAGAGTAATAATGAAAACAAGATCGAGGGATTTTCCCCCTCTAAATTTTGGCGGTGAACCTAATCTTAATTTTTGCCGTAAACCCCTAACATTTTAGCTAGCTTTTTATCAAAATAGTAACCCCTTCTTCTTCAGTTGAATGTTAACATTGTTTTCAATTTGCATTGTTAAGTTTGAGATAATGCCCAAATTTACTCTTGCTTTTTTTAGTGAGCAAAACCCGAAATTTAAACCATCGGGTATTGTTAATTTGCTACTTTTTTCCCCTGATTTGTCAATTTTTTAAAAAACTTATTATTCTTCCGGGTTTTTCATTATTTTAAAACCCTACACTTTGTAAAAATTTCAGGAGCGCGACCTTTTTGGCCCCCCAAATTTGTTATAAATACATTTCAAAAACGAAGGGGGTCTTTGTTGTTATTGTTAAAAAATTTTTTGAACGAAAAAAAAATGAGCGGTTCAAATAACTATCAAAATATTTTTGGGGCCCGCACTACAATCTTAAAAATATAGCAACTGAACCTTGACATTGCTGTGCCCCAGACTCCTTTTAAAAAAGGTCAGTATTTTTATTAAGAGATATTTTAAAACCCCCCTATTGAAAAGACCAATCAAGAAAGCGGGGTTTAGTCACCCGAGCATTTTTTCAAAACCCATTAAATTTTGCTGTGTTTTGCGCATAAACTGGTGTGGAGTGTCGTTTCCCACATTTAAATCCCAGATCCTTTGGTGGGTCAGTGTACAGATTTCATTTCTTTTACCCCTTTCGACTTTTTTTTGACGAACTGCAAGCTCCATACCAATGACAAACCTTTTAATCCACCGCAACAGAAAACATAAAGGCTTTTGAAAGGATCTGTAACAAATTTAATTTTAAACATCAAGACAGACTTTAGACAAAATTTGGATTTTAATCAGGGCCGGGCGCCTTTTTTTTGGGGGGCACGCACAAAAGATAACTATGACGGGCATCCCCTTTAAAAAACTTTTTTTTTTGGCCCCCAACTTTTCAGCCCGGTCCCACAGCAAGACATAAACAGCGGGGCACATTTATCTTAGACACTTCTAAGGGCCTAACAAACGGGAATAGAACGAATAAACGACCTATTCGTACTTACGTTTGGTTTGCTAGGCTCGAAAGCACGGGCAAAGAGCATAACTATCCTTCCGGGCTTTGACGCACAAAAACAATATTTAGCAAATTTTTGGGGACGATTAATTTACATTTGTTTTACCTTCAGATTCAAAAGGTACCAACAGTTTAAAATACGCAAGTCGAAAGTAAATTTGCTGTTGGCACGGTTTAACATGCTGCCTTCTGACCTCGACAATAGGTACAAAAAAACTAAAAATAAAAATTTTTAAGCAGGCAAAAACAAAGGTTGGAAAAACGACATAATTCGGGGCCAGTAATATTACAAAAATAAAAAACCCCAAGTTAAGTATCCAATCCCCAAGTCCAAAACCCCAAAAGTCATTAAAACTCAGCAAAGCTTGCGGACCTTTTGCGATGACCCTGAATATGAAAAGACAGCGCTTGTTCTTGGATTAACGGCATGGATTATTTGGTCTTTTTCTTACTAAATAGTAACCCAAATTTTACAAAATAAGCCTAAGGCTGGGCCATAAACCCAAACTATTTTCTTCAGTAGAAAAAAAGGCCCTGACAATACTCCCCAATATTCTGGTAAAGCGTCCACCTTTACCCCTAATTTTTTTAAATAAACTTGAAAAAGGATCAAGCTGTTTTTTTCCCCAGATTTATCAGGCGGAGGCGAGGGCGGTGGGGATGAACTTTGGCCACCGCCGCCTGAATAGCCAAACCCCAAATGTCTTATTGCAAATCCAAAGGGCCTTTAAAAAACGTTTGCTAAGGACGCCTTGCTCTCTAACAGCGTTGTATTCGTTCTCTCGTTGTTCTTCATATAAAATTTTCCGGATAGTTTCCCTTTATTCTTTTCACTTGATTCGTAAGGGCCCGGTTAGTATCACACTTCTATTTTTTTCTGATCTCTCTTGTCAAATCTTTTAGCTTTTCTTATTCTTTTTTTTAATCTCACGCCCTCAAGCGGTCACAGCCTCAACAGTCTTCTTTTTCTTTTTTTTATATGCTCATCTATTTCACCTTTTTTGCAAAAGGGTTGTTAATTCGCCCAAATGGTTTTTAAAAACATGTCAAGGGCCTTTTTTCGCATGGGACGGTTATCGTGTATAGTCCCTTTATGCTGGTTTCTTCGAAAAAAAAATTTTGGGTTTCTGTTCTATGCATTTAATTATTTTCATCTGCCTTTGGGGAATTTTTTAATTCTTAAAAAAGTTCCATTTTTTAGGTTTTTTAACCCATTTTTTAAATTTAAACTCCTCCCCGCCCCAACCCAACAAACCAACATTTTACTTTAACGACCCCTTTTATAAAGTATTGGGGGTAAAAATTTAGGGGTGGGGTTGTTGAAGGAAAAGGGGTTTTGAGGGGTTTTTTGAAAATAATTTTTATTTTTTGGGGGTTTTTTTGGGGGGTTTTTGGGCCCCAAAAACTTTTGAAAAATGCTCGACCGTACTTTCTGTTAATTCACGCCGATTGAGAGCATTGAGCGTGCGTGTCAAAGGGATCATTTCCTCATATCGTCTCCACGATAAAAAAACTCTAATCTTCTTACTTCAATTCCTGCCAGTTTTAAAAAATTAAATTTTTTTTTTGTTCATAAAAATGCACAAGCATATGGCTCGATTTAACCCCAAGAAGCCTGAAAAAGCCCTTAGGCGGAAAGGGAAAAAAACGGAAATTACTGTTCCAAAAAAACCATCTACTATTGTGGGGGCCCAAATTTTTACGTTAAAATTTCCGGGCCTAGGGGCGGGTGAAGTGATTGTCCAGGCCTGCACGTCTTACTTTTAAATAGAAAATCCTTCAACAAAAGACCCAAACAGGGCCCGTTGCCAGAATCTTGGGGCGGCAATCGTTAAGAAAATTTCTATAAAATTTGGGGGGGCAAGAAAAATTTTCTTTAACCCCAAAGCAACAATTTTTTAAAACCCATTCTGCTTGGCAACCGAAAGAAAGGCTGATCTTGCGTTTCAAGGGAATCGAAAATGAAGAAGCACTAAAACATAGAATAGGGGGAAAATGCTAAAAATGGCAAAAGGTTTGAAACCGAAGTTTTTGCAGGAAATCGCTTTTTCTACCCCCAATTTTTAGTTGTTAAAAGCGCATGCCCCCTACTTTCAAGGGGCATTAAAAAACAGATTGTCATATGAACTAACTTTTAATGACCACAAAAATGTTTTAATTACAGACGCTGGAGCAAAGTACAGATTTCTGACATCTCGTAGATTTGACGTTTTTACAAAACCCCACTTGGGAAACCGAATTTAGCACCAAAACAACAAAATTACAATATTTTTACGAAAGAGGTTCAACATTCTAAATAACCCCAAAAGCAAGGCAGAACTAAGGAAATTTTTGTTTTATGCCACGCAAATCGCTTAAATATTTTATTGCTGTGCAAGTAAGAACCCCTTTTAAAGACAAATGAAAATTTTGTTAATCCTAAAATAACGAAAGTGCAATGTACAATGAGGGCACCTAACCAAATCACGCTAGCGGCTTAAAAACCCTTTCAACTTTTGATGAAATAAGAAAACTTTGGAGGCGGGGGGTAGAGATCCGACAGTTGACCTTGTGCTAAAGATTTGCATCTTCACAGTGTTGACTTGACATTATTAACAACGAAAACGTTTTTTGGATTGACCAAGATCAACGGGGGATAATCAGTTACAGGAAGGGGGAGAACTTTTAGAGACATAAAAAACATCAAATTTATAAAAAAAAGAGCCGATAAACCCCTTAGTGATTTGTTTTTTTAAAATATGATGCGCACCCGACATTAAAAAAAAAACAGATAGAAAATATACAATACTAAATTATTTTTTATTTTATAAAAAGCATGTCTTTTCGGGGTTTTCCAAAAGTACCTACAGAGTCGCCAAAAGAAGGATAGTAGAAAGCCCAAAAATAAAAAAATTCAGATTTAAACCCAAAATTACACAAAGCAACAAAAATAGACAAGACCCTTTTAAAATACAGAAAAAACCAAAAACGAAAGGGATTCGTGCCCTTTAAAGCTGTTTCATATGTTTAAACTGAGCATCGCTAAAGCCTTATCAGCAGGGAAAGATGTTGGTCCTTACAACGGGGATAGGCGCACCCGCAGCTTTTCCTCTAGGGGGTTTTTTTTAGCTCCGGCCCGTGTTATAGCTGAAGTGGGCTGGGAAAAAAAATTAAAAACTAAACTCCAAAAAACACAAACTAGGTTTAAAATAATAACGGCTAAACTTAGTTCGTTTTAAATGCCCCAAAAAATAAAGCGCTTGTTGACCAAACATCACGGAAGAAGAATTTAATCGTTTACAGGCCGATTTTATACTACAAAAAACAAAGTTTTATCTTCAAAGAAAAGGGAGGACAATTTTTTTCAACAGCCAGACGCCGAGCAGATAAAAAAGGAATGCTTAAAAAAAGTAAAAAGACATTAAACCTTTTTAAACAGCTCACGTAACAACATCGAAGGGTGTTTATCTTTTGTTTTTTGTCCAAGCACAGAAAACCGTTTATATTGATTTTGATTAAGCCGTTGTATTTTTTTTTAAATTTTAAATAAATAGTTGGGTTAGAAAAGAAAGACAGCATGGCTAAATATTGAAGGCCCAGATGAAAGTTTTTAAGGGAAGCTTTTGGAGAGAGCGTTTACAAGAGCACTGAAAGAATTGATTTAGAAATCATTGCCCAAAAAACCAGGGAATTTGTTTAGCTATTTCTCAAGTTCCCGGCAAACTAACAATAGGCCCCCAGTTAAAAAAAATGTTAGCTGTTTTTAATCACTATGTAACAATAAAAAGAAGAAAATCAGAAGTCTGGGTTTTTAACTAAACAACAGACTTTCTTTCCGTAATGCTTAACACCCGTTGGGGAGACAAAATGCTTCAAGTTTTCGCTCCCTGAGAAGCCAAAATGAGAGGCCGGTTTCAAGGGCGAAGTCTTAGAATTAGATTAAAACGGGAAGTATGCACCGATTGTAGGCAAGGCTTACATTCCGCTACCTGGGGATTGGTTTTAAAGAGAAGCAGTTTTAAACTAAAAAATTCAGACAACAAATGTTCTTTGGGGGTTGGCCTTGCAAGGTGCTCTTTCCGCAAACACGCAAAAAGGTGACAAACTTGGGAAAATACACCAAAGATTTTAAACTTCAATGAATATTTTTTCCCTTTTTAGGTAGCCCAAATTGCCCATTTTAAGAACAAAAAAAAAAAAATAACGTCTTTTCACCAGGATGAGGAAACAAATCAACACCCGATTAAAGTGTCCAAAACAGTCCAAAAATTTGGCGAGCCAGACAAAAATCAGTGACTTATACTAATGTTTTCACCAGCGGGCTGCCACATTACACATTTACGAACAAGAGAAGCAATGCAGCATCTTAAAAAGAGGGCACAAACAAAAATTGCAAAAAATTTTTAACAAGAATGCCATTGTTCAAGCCGCAAGCGAACTAAAAACTTGTATGGGCCCAGTTGCTGTAATACGAACAAATTTACCCCCCACCTGGTAAAAAGTTAGTTTTAAACGGAAAAAACTGCAACATTTCCCCAACGTTTTACGCAACTTCGAGTCGCTTATTTTTCCCTTATAAAGGGGCCCAGCGCCACAAAAACTTCGAAAAACAGTCTTAATGGAATCACAATTTGTTCTTTTTCTTTCATTGTTGTTGGTGGAGGGCGCTCATTAAAGGGCCCAAATTATACAGGGACCAATGCGGCTAGAAGATTTTTACAGCGCTGCAGAAAGGCGTAATGATTTTTCTAATAATCTGAATTTATCTAAATCTGTGACGTTAAAGCCCAAAACAACAGTATGCCTCACCACTCACTTTTGGGATTTGTGGTTTAGGCCTCTATCAGACCACGAACCCAACAGTAAAGGGACCATGATAAAAAAAAGGGGAAAAAGTTCAGAGGAGCTGCGCAAACAAAATGAAAAATTTCAACTAAAGTTTGAAAAAAAGAAAAAGGAAGGCCCTCTTCTTTCATAACTTGCGAGGTTACACCTCATTTATATTGCAAGCAGTAACCAACGCCTTCAGGGTAGCATGCATGACACTCAGAAAAGTACATGTGCTTTAATCTAAATACATGTCTTTTTATGACTCTATGCAACACATGAGGGATCATTAGAGACTACTATGCCTTAAGCCTGCCAATAACGGAAGAATATTTTTGCCCCCAACTTTTTAAAAAGGGGTTGGTTTTCCCTTAGATACATAAACAGTTAAAAGGTTTGATAAGTACACTCCCCCTAAAGGCGCGTTCTTTTTTTCTTGAGGAAAGGACATTAGTGATTCTGATTACCAACATGCCCAAAAGCGTGGCAAAGTAGGTGTAAACGATGGAGACTATCATGACCCCTACTTTATGGCTGAAATGTTTGTTGGGGGGACGCTTTGAAAAAATTAAAAAAACCAGCATGAAAATTTTTAGCCCGGACCGCGCATTATATTTCGCCCGGAGACTGGGTCTTTTTTAAAATATACTGGATCAATTGATTTTTTGCAGTTTACCAATGATTCGATGATTTAAAAAGGATTGCGTGGGGGGGTTAGATGGCTCGCATATTACTGTAAAGCAAAAAACAAAACTTGGACGACTATGAAAACCCAGTAAAAAGGGCAACTATCTTAGTAATTTAGATCAAAAATCTGTATGGTTGGGCTATGGCCAATCGCTTCATTTGGGAACTTTAAAAAGTCACGGCGGTGATCCGAAAAATATTCAAAAGGCATTAAAGTGGGTTGGGGAGTTTTTAACGCCTGATCAACACGTGGTTTTATTTTAGAAGTTGACTTGAAATCCTCATGAACTCCATACCGCATAAGACACCATTGGGAGCAGAAAGTCTAAATGAATTCCAAGAGAGCCCCCTAAACTTTTGCCTAATCTTCGGGGCAAAAAAAAATTTTGTCTGCCCTTACAGACTTTTACAATTTTATTTAAGACATGGTTTAAAGTTAACAGCTGTTCATCGTATAATCGCTTTTGATCAAGAACATTCATGAAACCATACATCATGAAGAACACTGATCTCAGAACTAAATCTGCAGATGCTTCAGAAAAAGACTTTTTCAAGCTGATGAACAACAGCTGTTACGGAAAGACTATGGGAAAATCCGCACAAGCGAAAAAGATGTCAGTTTAGTCACCAGAGAGAACGAAGCAATTAAGCTGACTTCAAAACCTAATTATCAGGACTTTAGAAGATTTCATGATCAGCTTTTTGGCATAATGATGAAAAAAAAAGAAAGTCAAATAGACAAACCTGTATTTTTGGGTTTACTGTTTTAGAATTATCAAAGCTTTTGATGTTAGAGTTTCTTTATGACTACTTTAAGCCCTCGTATCCTGAGCCCCAAGTCTTTACACAGATACAGACATTTTGTTATAGATATTCCTACTGAAGACATCATAAAGACATGGAAATGAAGTAGCTAAAGGACATGGGGGTGGTATGATACATCTGATTACCCTAAAGATTCGCCTTTGCATTCAATTACTAACAAGAAGTTTTAGAAAGAAAAGGGAAATGAATTATCTGGAAAGGTGACCCAAGGAGTTTGTTGGTTTAAGGTCAAAAATGTACAGTATTTCGAGCCAGGAGAAAATCATTAAGAAAGCAAAGGGAATATCTCGCAGCGTTGTGCAGTCAAACATACACATGACAACACAAAGAAGCATTGTTTGGCAATAAGACTTTTCATCATGACAACGTAAAACTGCGATCTAATCTACATGAGATCAACACAACATTTTGTAACAAAGAAGTCGTTAGATAGAACGAACACAAACGGGGGTTTTTTATTAATCCAGAGTTTTTCATATGCAATTGGCACTGGAGGACCGCATAAACATGGGGGTTTATATTTTTCATCAACTTTTATTATAAGGTCAATCATAGTTTCATCCAATTCATTTAAATTTTTTCTCATGTTTGCTTGACGCGTTCGAATTTTTTTTATTATTTCAAGATATTCTTTTTCCCAATTTGGGGGTTTGAGTTGTAGGTGATCTGGATGATTTAGCATGCATTGATTAATCCCCGAAAATGTTTCCTTAATAGCATTACACGCATGAAATGATCCCGTATCATTTTCCCAAGGTCTTTTCCCTTTACCATTCTTGTTTCTTTTCTGCGCTTCCTTCTGGCCTTCCTTTTTTAAACCAAAATATGTTTACGTAAATTAATTAAAGCGAAACTGTGTCTGGTGGGATTATCTGCAGTTCTTCTTTCACAAAAGACTTTGAGGAGCTGGTTGTTTTGTTGTGCCAGTTTCTCGTAAAATAATACACGGCGGATTCATTTTTAAAAATTCTTTTATTCATATGGATCAACACTCCAAACCGGATCAGTTGCCCTGATGCGAGTGTCCCCTTCTGCTTCCCCCGGTAAATAAAGGTGCCTTACTTTTAAAAACCCAAATGTAATAGTTTGCTGGTTGTCTGGAGGTCTCCTTCAGCAACATTTAATTGTTTTTTTTTTTGATTGCTTGTACTGGTTTTAGCCCTTAAATTCTTCATTATTTATTGCGCGCAAAAATGAGGGCAATCTTCTAACCCATTCTGTGTTGCGAGAATTGTCAATCAGCTCTCTGTGATACTGGTAGGAGAAAAGTTTTCGGCTAACGTTTGTTAAAGTTTTCAACTAAAGCCTGTGATCTGTGAACTCCCGGAATGCCTCTTTTAATGGTAACTCTAAAGTTTTAACAATAATTGTTCACTTGCCCTTTAAATTCTTTTCCATCATCGACTTGAATCATGCGAGTATAAGTTTAAAGGGCCTCGTGGTATATAGTTGTATGGCAACAGGGAACAGCAGAAGCACTCTTTTTTTGTTAATGGTTCTGCATCTTTGTACCTTGAAGCTATGGGCAATGACTGTGAGTGCGTACTTTAAATCTTTTTTGTCTAATCCTATCAGAGGGTAAATAAGAAAAAATCCATTTGATGGGTGTCGTTTGGAGTTGAATTGACAAAGTGTGGTCTCTGTATTCGGTCTAGGCGCCGGTAAATAAATTTGCCAAATCGCTTGTTTGATAACCATTCTTTTGCTGTTTGTTCACTGACTCCAGCTGCTTGGCTTAGCTTTTTGATTTTCCGTGATTCCCTTCCAATATCCTTTTGGCGAATAATAAATTTTGTTCATTTTTTTACTCACCAATATTATGTGCAACAAAAATACACAACGGCATACCAACGCAATAAACCCGATTCTTGCATCTTTGTTTTTCTGAGGGTTGATAAAAGTCACTAAATTTTTTGGGGGGGGCAATGTCCTTTGTTTCCTGTACAAAAAATATTTTTTTTATTGCTTGTCAACTTTTTTAAAGGGAAAAGCTGCATGCCCCTGTTTTTTTCATGGTCTTAATAAACAACTGCTCAATCTCTGCTTTAAAGGGGTCTTGTGCAGTGCAGTTCCTCCATACTTTGTAGTCTTTTTCTCTCGCCGTCACCCCCGAAAATTTTTAAAAAAAAAAAAAATCAAAATTTATTCCGCTAAAAGCAAGCGCATCCCCCACAGCGCCGCCTATCATTATTGCGAGTGAAGCCTTTTTTATAAATGTATTTTTTTTTTACTATTTATATTGGTCGGAATTATTCCTTGCTTAACAAAAATTTTTCGAGCAAACGAAGCGCAACAATAGCAATCAGCTTTTCTGAATCCTCAAAGTCTAGTTTGCCAAATCTCTGGTTTAATTCTTTAAAAGGGTTTTACCAACATTGATACCTACACTTAGTCCTCCAATAACAGCAAAGGTATAAAGTTGGTAACTTTTTTTTTGGTGCTCATTTTTTTTTAAAAAAAAATAATTTTAATTAATAAAAACAGAAAGTGATATCTACACAGCTACAAGGCAGCCAAACCTTCCCCAAAATTAGAAAACCAATTGATGACCCCCCTATTATGCCCAAAAAGGAAGGCTGTATTCCCTTTTGGCACGTGTGGAAAAACAAAAAAGTTTCCTCGGGCTGAATTTTAGCATTGAACAATTCAAACAATTCGCCACAAGACATTTTAAAAATAACATAAAAGGGGATGAACGCAGCGGGGTCTAGAATGGGAAAAATGTTGGGCAAAAAGGTTCTTATTTGTACACTAAAACTAGTCATAGATTTGCCCCATTGATTTTGAAAAAATCTACGTAGATTTAACGCAAAACCATTTTAACAAAGTCATTAGAGTCTCTAGATGTGACTATATACAGATTTGGAACATTGTTTTTCGCCCCAACATGGGGTTAATAACTTTAATCAAAAAGATTTTGTTTCCCCTTTAAAATGAACGAGCTGGAAAATCATCAAATCAGGAAAAATTGAATCAGGTGAGAAAGTAACCAAACCAAAAACCACGGGAAAACACTAAAACCAGGGGGGACCGGGTGAAAACATCCTCATCCGGGCGTTTTTAAAAAGCAGGAAAAAAATTGGGCAAGGGGAACAGAAAAAAAAAAATTAATGTTACAGAATAAACCCCATCATGAAAACATAAAAAGGGCCCAACGCCAGAACAAGTTGTTTCCCTTTCCAGCTAAAAAAAACCCCATGTGATAAAAAGGCCTACACACCAAAGTTTTCAGGGAAAAATTTTGAACTTAAAAACGGGTTGCCATTTTGGGGGCCATTGTGCTTTTGGGGGCCCGTTATTAGGGTTTAAAAAAATATTTTAACCAATTGGCAAAAAAAACAAAAGCAATCAAAAAAACTGAACCCCAAAAACAAAAAAAAACAACAGCAACGCCAAAACCGCCAACAACAAAAGATCATTTTAAATCCATTTATAATGCAAAAAATTTTTTAAAAATTTTTTTTAAAAAATAATCATGGCGAAATTTAAAAAATGAAAAAGTCAATAAAAAAAGACATGGAGTTTTATAAAAGACTTTTTCCATAGCCCAAATTTGGGAAATAAAATGCGGTTCCCTTAGGGTGTAAGAACTTCATTAAGATCTATGCGACCGATCTCCGCAGAGAACGCCGACAAAAAATTTCTCAGGGGATGACTTTTTTTGAGGCGTTTTGGACTATTTAGACTTTTAAACAAATTTAAGTTTAAAAACATAGATTGTATTTTTTGAAAATTTTAAAAGGGATAACTTAAATAAAACTTGGTTGTACTTAGAGGATGACTTAAAAGATCTTAGGTTGACTTGAGAAAAAATTTAAATTTAAAAAATTTAATCAAGAACTTTTTAAAAGAATTTGGAAGAAATTTAAATTTAAAAACCAAAATTAATTTTCTTAATTAAAAATTTGAAACTTAAGAAGCCTTAGAGTGTGTCACGTGGGTGGGGGGGGGGGGGGGTTTGGGGGACGGGGCGGGGTGGGGGGGGGGGCGGCGTGCGTGGGGTGGGGCAAAACAAAACAAACACAAACACAAACAAACACAAAAAAGGGAACAGGACAGTGTTTTGGGGGAAAGAAAAAGGGGGCTTTTTGTTGTCCACATTTTGAACGTCGAAAAATTCCCAAGACAGCCACTTTGAAGCAATTTTTCAGGAAGAATGTTTCCCCAGGGGGGTTTACGCGTAACCTTTACTTTTTTTTAGAACCACGTCCCTACAAACGGGCCCGTAGTTTCCAAAAACCCCCCGCGCCGGTCTGCACGCTGTTAGGCCGTCCCTGTGGTTTTTCTTCTGACTGTACAGCAGACTTCCCCCACCTGCCCACCGTTTTTTATCATTTCTTTCCCCCCAACAACCTAGCCCCTTTGCTGCTGGGCCAGGCGGTTACGCTTAACCGTTACTATTTTTTAGAACCCCGTCCCCAGTAGTTTCCCGAAAACTTAAAAATTTCCCCCCCCCCTCATAAGAACAAAGAGTTTTCCCTTATACTTTTTCCCTTTTCGCCCCCAAAAAAAAGTTCCCTCCCGGGGGGTTTGGGGCCCCATTGGGGGAGTTAGGGGTTTTTTTTAAAAGTAAATACTGCTTTATAAGCTTTTTTGGGGCTCTGGGGCACAGTCAGGAACCATTAATATGAGTATTTTTTTTTTTTCCCCGGATTTCCCTAGGGTTTCCCAACCCCCCGCCCCAGTCCCTGTTCCCCCCGTCCCTCTGCTTTGGGCCCTTGTTTCAGAAACCCACAAGGGAGAAGGGGGTTTTTTGGGGGGTACTAAGGGAGTACACCGGGCACTGAACATTTGGGGCCTTTTTGAATAAATCATTTTTTCAAAAGTTAAAAGCTTTTTTAAAGTTAACAACATCTCTTTTCCCCAAAAATATTTAGCAAATCTTTGTCTTAAATTAACAACTTTTAAAGGGGCTTGTGTAGTTCCCTCATTGTAGGTTCGGGGGTTTTTTTTTTTTTTTCCTCACCTTCCGAAAAAGCAATACTTTCTCTTTGTTTGAAAATTAAAGCAATAATCCGCCTAAATTTTTTTTTTTGTTTAGAATAAACCCCACATACAGTTTTTAATAAAACACAATCACCTATAGCAAAAATTCCTGTGAACACACACAACCGCTGTATTAAAAGCCCCTGAATAAACTGATGGCGTTGGTTTGGGGCCCCCTGCTTCTAAATCGTCATATCCGGGCCCCGATGGGAAGCACCTTGCCGTCATAAGGCCCGACATCATAAAATTTAATTTTTCAGGTGTCAACCTAATGGCGGGCCTCGCAGTATTCTGATATGGGATTCCCGGGGAGGGCCCCAATTTTCAAAATTTAAAACTTTAAATGCTCTCTGTTTTGGGGATGACGCGTTCAGCGATTGCTGCTTTTCCCCCCACGGCTCCAAAGGGGGTTGTTCAGGCCACTGGTTTAAATTTTCCCCCACGTTTCCTCGAAAAGTTTTTTAGAAAAATCGGGTTTTTGAAGTCTTACTTGGGCAGGAACGGGGGGAAAAACCAATCCGGTTACTTTCGGGCCCCAAACTGGGTGAGGGCGGAAGGGCCCAATTGGTATTTTCCCCCTTCTCTAGCATTTAAAAAATTTTGGGGCTTTAAAACCTTAAAAAAAAGAATTTAAAAAACAATCAAATTTCCGTCTTGTAAACAATATTTTGGGTTTAAAAGCCTGTTTTTGGTTGCCTTTCGTCGTCTGTACGGCTCATCACCCATCACATGAGCAAGACCCACCTTTCCCCCCCCCATCTTTCGCACAGTGCTGATTCTGAGAAACGGGCCATGACTGGGAAAAAATTTTTGTCAAAAACAACAATTCCTCCATCCGCCCGGGGCCCCAAACCCTTTTTACCCGGGGACAACCCCCCGAAAGTTGTCAGTCCGTTTGTGGCAAAATGAAGATTTGATAGTTTTTTTGGGGGATTTTAACCCCTTCTCCCTACTTGTGGGATCATCAAACCAAAAGCCCCTCAAAATGGGGCCCTTTTTGCGCGACAAGGACTGTCCCCGATCGAATCCCCTTGTCTTTTTCAGGGGAACTTTTTCAAAAATTTTGGGCAAAAAAGTAACCTCTCTCTCTCTCTCTCTCCTCTCTCTCTCTCTCTCTCTCTCTCTCTCGGGGGGAGTGAACGGAGGTTTTGCGCAAGTAGGTCGCATTTTCCATGTTCCGCAGTATTTAGTGAAGAAGTAAGGATTGTGGCAGTGTACCAGCATAGTACTTTGCAGGTGGCTGAATAGAGGACCATGCCATCGGCTCCTTTAGTTTTTAGGGCCGTTTGTGGCTGCTTTGAGCCGATATTTCAGGCCTTTATGTTGAAGCGGGCCAGGGGAAAAGCAGCTTTGCGCATTGCCATGTTGACACCGCGCTGTCGTGCGGACGGTGTCACCCTGGGCTTGCTCCTCACCCTGATGTTTTGGGGCGGGCTGTTGTTGAGATGTGGTGACGTGGAGCAGAACCCCGGACCTCTGAGGTCAGACAGTAAGCAGCCCAGGACCTCCAGCAGCAGTGGACGCAGGACCAGCGCGGGGAAGACTGGTGGTGCAGCAGGCAGCGGGCAGTCGGCCTCCTTCCCTGTTCCTTCTCAGGATCCCCCTACTCTGGTGGACGTGATGGCCAGACTGGACTCCATGGACAGCAACATGAACAGTAAGTTGGACAATGTGGAGCACAGTGTTAACGAACTCAGAGACCAGTTTGCGGACCTCCAGGGAGAGTTGGGGGGACTGAGGGAGGAGTTGGATTATCTCCACCAAAAGAACCAGGAGCTGATGAAGACTAATGCTGATCTTCTGGATAAAATTGATGCGCTTGAGAAAAAGACTGGCGATTTAGAAGGGAGATCGAAACGCAACAATTTAATCTTCCATGGTTTAAAAAGACGTGCGGGCGAAACGACTGAAGACTGTGAGAATGCTGTTAAAGAGTTGATTACTGACCAGTTAGAAATAGCAAAAGATATTGAATTTGACCGTGTCCATTGCCTGAATGGTAAACCCGACTCCCCTGTAATAGCCCGATGTTGCTTTTATAAGGATAAAGTTCGAATTCTGAAGGAAAAAAGAAAACTTAAAGGGAGTGATGTATTTATTGGAGAGGACTTTCCGTCGAGTGTTCGTGACATAAGACGAAAGTTGACACCACATTTGAAAGCTGCCAGAAATAAAGGTCAGAGGTGTGTCATGGTCTATGACCATCTCATTATTGACGGACAGAAGTTTTATCTGGATGGTAATGATAAACTGCAAAATTCAAAATAATGTTCTGGCCCGCCCATTTCTTCCCGTAAAAACCCTGCACACGATCCTGGTACAAATGGGAGGGGGTATAAAGTTAAACTGTCACCGGAGCAATGTTTATTTGTCGATGTCGCACGTGAGAACTCGTCCGGTCAGAGTGACAGCCTTGAGTTGCCAGAGGTGTGTGAGCACGTGCAGTTCGGATCGACGTCACACAGTCAAGGGGGAGCGCATCTGTGTCTGATGAATACGAGTTTTGTGACACATTACCAGAAATGTCAGTAGCACGTTCTCCCTTTCAAGCGTCGCCTGTAACTGTAAATAAACGCCCCTTCTCTTTTCTGTTATGGAACGTTAATGGATTATCATCTAAAATCAAAGATCGGGACTTTGTAACATATGTTTGTAAATTTGATTTCGTGTGCTTGGTGGAAACGTTTTGGGAGAGTTTTGATAACGATTTATTTTCTGATTACACAGCCTTCTTTAAGCCTGCCTTTAAACTGTCCAAACAGGGGAGACGATCAGGTGGGGTTGTTTGTTTGTTAAAGAGTACATTTGCCCCATTTATACAAATATTAATGTGAAATTTGTAAACGCTTGTGTGTTTTTGATTGATAAGCAACTGTTTGGCACTACAAAAGATATAATCTATTTTTGTACCTATGTTCCTCCAGAAGGATAACCTTTTTATTCTTACTTTGATCTTGAAAATGGAATATTTTTGTTGGAAGAAAGTTTACAGGATTGTCTAATGGAACGGGATGCGCATATTATCTTATGTGGTGACTTAAACAGTAGGATAGCTAAATTTTCTCAGATTCATTTTTCAGACCCTGCCATAGATATACAATATAAAAGTCACTCACTTGATTATGGTCGATGTTCAGAAGACTGTCATATAAATAGTTATGGAAAAGCATTATTAAACATGTGCACTGCTTTGAGTTTGAATATTAAAAGGAGTGTGTAATGGTGACCTTGAAGGTCACTACACATACATTTCTGAAACAGGTAGTAGTGTGACTGATTATTTTATTTTGTCGAATGATCTGTTCTCTGTCGTGTGTGATTCCTGTGAACTTTGTGTTGCTGAGCGCATTGACTCTGACCACATGCCTGTTGTATTTTCTGTTGTTTTTCCTAACGTAAATATGGTTGAAGATAACACTGTTAACAATCAGGTCATTGAAAAGTTTGTGTGGAACAGTGATAATAGCCAATTATTTCAAGATAATTTGTTGTCAGAAACTGCTAGTATAAGATTTAATATAGCTATGACTTTGATTGATGTTGATATAAACAGAGCGCTGGATGAGTTTAATGAATGTATGAGAGGATGTGCGGAATGTATGAAAAAACATATTTATGTTAATAAAACTGATAAAAAGGATGACTGGTTCGACCAGGAATGTGAAGCAAGTAAAAGAAATGTTCGAAAATTGCTATGTCATTGTAACAGACGTCCAGCAGACACTACAGCCTGCTCTGAATATACAATAGCAAGACGTGAATATAAAAACTTGTTGAAAAGAAAAGAAAAGCTCTTTAATAAGGTGCTGTTGGACAGACTTGAGAGTTCCATACGTAATCAAAGAGAGTTTTGGAATAATGTACATAAACTGTCCTTTAAAAGAAAACAACCAAGAAATAGCATTAATGTTGAGACCTGGTTTAATCATTTTAAATCATTATTAGAAAAAGAAACATTGGATTGTAATACGAACGAAAGCTTAGGTGAGCATGATGATGTTGATGGTTTCATGAATCGTCCAATTTCGGTGGAAGAAGTGGTATATGCTTTTAGAAAGTTGAAAAGTCGCAAAGCAGCTGGACCTGATGGTATTATTAGTGAATTATACAAGAATTCTTGTGATCACGTGCTCCAGTTCTTCTTACAATTATTTAACACACTGTTTGATAAGGGTATCTTTCCTCAAGATTGGAGTGAATCTATAGTTTTACCATTGTTTAAGAAAGGTGATGTGAATAATCCCAACAATTATAGAGGTATATCCCTTAGTGATATTAGTAGTAAATTATATAGTACAATTATTAATGTTAGATTGCAGGAATGGGTAAATGAACATAATATCACAGGTGAGCATCAAGCTGGTTTTAAAAAGGGATATTCAACTATAGATCACATGTTTACTTTGTTAGCCTTGATACAAAAACAATTTTCATTTAATCGTAAACTGTATGTAGCATTTATAGATTTTGAGAAGGCATTTGATTCTATAAATAGAAATTTGCTTTGGCCAATCTTGATAAAAAATGGTGTAAGAGGTAAATTGTACAAGTGTATTAGGAGCATGTATGATAACGTTAAATGTAGGGTTAGGTGTGGCTCTCAACTGACTGAATATATTAACTGTACTGCTGGTGTGAAGCAGGGTGATGTGTGCAGCCCCATATTATTCTCATTATTTATAAATGAACTGGCCCTAGAAGTATTGAATAATGGTAGGCATGGTGCCATGTTTTCTTATGATGCATTTGAGTTGTTTATTCTTTTACTGGCAGATAATATTGTTCTGTTGTCTGAAACCATCATTGGCCTTCAGACCCAGCTTAATAACTTAAGAAATTCAGCACTGGCACTTCAGTTGAACGTTAATATGGAATAAAGTAACATCATAGTGTTTCGGAAAGGTGGTTTTTGGGTGCGAGAGAAAGATGGACTTATAATGGTGTTTTAATGCCGGTAGTAAACGTGTATAAATACTTAGGGATTTTGTTTTCCACTCGTTTAAGCTTTACTGCTGCTTGCAAGGATCTTGCTAGTAGAGCAAAGAGGGGTCTGCTTGGCATCATGAAAAAATTATCTTCAATCAATAACAATTCGTTGACGTTATTTGTTAAAATATTTGATTGTCATGTGCAACCCGCAGTACAGTATGGCTCGGAACTGTGGGGACTCAACAGAGCTGCTTTATTTTCTGAATCTGTGCACTTATTTGCTTTAAAGAAATTTTTGGGTGTAAGCATGTGTACACCCAATGATTTAGTTTATGGTGAAACCAATAGATATCCCTTATATTTAAATTCTGCTGTTCAGTGTATTCGTTATTGGTTTAATTTGCTCCAGATGGATGACTGTCGCTTACCTCGTAAAGCATATAATATGTTGTTTGAATTAGATAAGAAAGGAAAGCAAAATTGGGTATCGGATGTACGCACATGTTTATACGAATATGGTTTTGGAGAAGTGTGGATGAATCAGGGCGTTGGCAATGTTAAGGGATTTATATGTGTTTTTCGTCAACGTCTAATTGATTGCAGATGGCAAAAATGGCATGATCATGTTCAAAACAGTGAAAGATTTAATATGTTTAGGATGTTTTGTAATACACATGAAATAAAAACACACCTTTTGTTGAATATGGATAGTCATTTGAAATATATAACAACGAGATTTAGGCTGGGGATTTCAGAGATAGCGGTGCATCATTATAGATACAGAGAACACAATGAAGCAAATCTGATATGTTGTTTATGCAAAAATTCTAAGGAAGATGAAGTACATTTTGTTTTATGCTGCCCAGCTCTTAGTAAAATTAGAGAAAAATTTATTCCCAGCAAATATTATCAATGCCCTTGTGTCTTTAAACTCTGCTTGTTGATGGCATTCCTCTAAACACAGTGATGTTAGGAACTTATCGCTTTTCTTGTGTAAAGCTTTTAAGTTCAGAGAAATTATGACCTCGTAATCGTGTATTTCAAATGTCCTATTTCATGAACAAGTTCATTGTTGATGTCTTTTGTTTACTCACCCCCCTTCATATGGGGCTATGGCCTAATGAATAAACCATTCGCATTCGCATTCTCTCTCTCTCTCTCTCTCTCTCTCTCTCTCTCTCTCTCTCTCTCTCTCTCTCTCTCTCTCTCTCTCTCTCTCTCACACACACACACACACACACACACACACACACACACACACACACACACACACACACACACTTACTTACTTACTTACTTTACTGGCTGCCACTCAAAACAGTTTGCAAGTAATCAAAAATTGTATGTTGCATTTGTCGATTTTGAAAAGGCCTTTGATTCATTTATCAGAAACTTTTATGGCCCATGTTGATGAAAAATGGAATCAAGGGTAAATTATATATTGATGTGTAAAGAACATGCATGTCGAAGCAAAAGCAAAAATATGATCAGGAGCAAAACTATCTGACTTTCTTGTGTGTTCTCGAGGCGTTAAACAGGGTGATGTTTGTAGTCCCTTGTTGTTTTCGTTATTCATAAATGAGATAGCATTAGAAATAATTGAAAATGGTAGGCATGGAGTAACTTTCGATCTTATAGAATTCTTCATTCCGCTTTTTGCTGACGATATTATATTACTGTCCACAACGGTAATTGGACTCCAACGACAACTAAATAGTTTATATTCAGCTACAAACGGACTAGAATTAAAAGTTTATATGAATAAAACTAATATTATTGTATTCCGGAAAGGAGCTAGGGTACTTAGCACAGTCTGAGAGATGGACTTACGGGAATGAAAGAGTTGTTGTAGTTAATGCATACAAATATCTTGGAATATAATTCACAACGAAACTTAGCTTCAATTTTGCATGCCAAGACATCGTAAACAGAGCAAAGAAAGCAACAATAGCTATCCTTCACATTTTGTATAAATTAGATTGTAGTTCATTTAGTGTTTTTACTGAGTTGTTTGACTCTTAAGTTCAGCCAATTTTGCATTATGGAGCTGAGATCTGGGCTTTCGAAACAAGTGTAATTATAGAGAAAGTTACGCCTTGGCTTAAGGCTGTGTCAGACCAATTGACATAGGCCAGAACACCAAGGCTACATCAAAATGTTGTTATGCTCTGCATAGTTATGTGGGGATTGTCTTCAGTCGTGACAAGCTCCTAGCATAACATTATCAGTCCCCCAAATCCCCCGAAGTCGGAGTGTGGCTGCCCATGTGGCGGGGTAATCAAAAACGGTCACACACGTAATGTTCTCATCCCCAGCTGATGCATTTGTGCCATAGTGTTCAAATACTTCGGCTGTTCGGATGATCCCTGGAGTCTTTTAGCCAGGGTACGGACAACAACAACAACATAGAGAAAGTTCATTTGTATGCATTAAAGCGCTTCTTACATGTTGACGCCAGAACTCCAAATGACATGATTTATGGAGAACTAGGAAGGTATCCAATTTATCTAAACTTGTATGTTAAATGTATTAAATATTGGCTGAAACTGGCTAGAATGGATGAATATAGGATACCTTTTAAAGCGTACAGAATGTTGTTGTTTCTAGATGAAAAGAGTAAGAAGACATGGGCTTCCAGGGTACGACGGTATTTAAATCATTATGGGTTTGGATTTGTTTGGGATAACCAGGGTGTTCAGAGTGTATCTGGGTTTTTGAAATGTTTTAAAGAAAGGATTATTGGCTGCAGATGGCAGGATTGGCATGATCATGTCCATCATAGTGATAGATTCATACAGTACAGATATTTTAAGAATACTCATTAGTTAGAATCATACATTAATATAAAAATGAATCGATATATTATGAGCATATTGGCTAAATTTAGATTTGGTGTTTCTGTCATTACATGCCTTCGTTTAAGATATTCAAACCCTGCCGATGTTACATTGGTTTGCCGTTTATGTGGTTCAGCAAGGGAGATGGAAGTTCATTTTCTGTTAAGTTGTCCTACACTACATAATCTCTGAGCGAAATTTATCCGGCCAAAGTATTTTATTGAACCATGTCATTTCAAGGTAACATTACTGTTGTCAACAAGAAACGAACACTTCCTTTCAAATTTGGTTGTATATATTCATGAAGCTCAGAAAAGACTGCATGCGGCTACCTAATATCCCAATTAATGATGTATTTTAATTATTGTCATGAATTTCTTTACAGTTTTTTTCTACGTGTACCTTAATTTGTTTTGTTTGAATGTATGTATGCTCCTTCAGAATGGGGCCTTGGCATTTGCATTTGCATTTGCATCTCTCTCTCTCTCTCTCTCTCTCTCTCCTCTCTCTCTCTCTCTCTCCTCTCTCTCTCTCTCTAATGTGAATGATTTTCCTGTTCATGTGATGTATTCCTAAGAGCTTTTTTGTGATGATATCATGACCCATTCTGAAATGGGACATCTTAGAAGAGTAGAGCAATGTAAATCACGTATAGCTCATATTCACGCAACAAGAAAATGAATGCGGAATGCAGTTATAATTAATCGCTATATGTTTTTTCTTATTATTATCATTATCATTATTATTATTACTTTTGTTATTGTTATCATTATTATTATTATTAATAATTATTTCAGAATCGAATAAACCGACAGTCTTTGAGTTCTGTGTATATTACAACACATTATCCAAAATGGTATCCAGAAGTATATATCAGTTATGCAAAATCAACTATTCCTTCGTTCTTTATGCCCAGAAAAAAATCCTGATTGACAGGCACACTGTCCTTATTGCTCGCATATCAACATTGTTCATCTCTAATGCGGTCAGTACTGTTGCGTCTTTGATCAGTATCTACACATATGCTCTTGGGGCAGGCCCAGTGAAAGAATTATTTTCGTATTGAGTCTGACGATACTGAACTGGAGTTATCCAACTTAAGAGTGTGTTCGTCTGTTGATCAGGAAAATAAAACTGAGTTCTCTGGAACAGACTTAAACCAGGCATATAGTGCCGTAAAAGTAAAGAATCTTCCAAGAGGCTACTGTTTACACATGTCTGTCAACTACAAGCAATAAAGCTGAAAAGGTCTATTAATTTCACTAGTATTACTATTCTTTTAATTTGCTGCTCTCGCTTTTTTTCCCGGAATGAAGGGAACAATTACACCCTACCTTACCAATCACAACCCTTACTGGCAGTGTTCCCACATGTTGTTCATGACTGTTTGTGCACTGCCATTCCCGGAATTATTCTGGGGCTGTCTGAATTCAGCAGTGGGCAAAGATGACATCAATATCAGGCCATCTTCATGCCACATTTCACAATTCCTGAAAGCTTTGTTTACGATGACACAACAATGCACACGAAAATGGGACATAAAAAATGGGACATTTTACAGTATTTGCTATAGAGAGAGTTACACAGCAGAAGGTCTTCAGATGTGAATCCCTGTGATAAGAGTTGGGAGTGGGTAGGTGGGTCCTCTAGGGGAAGGACTTACAATATTTTCTCTATGAGAATTATGTTAAAATTTCACCTCCACCCTCTCTCTTTCTAGTGGTGGAAGGAGACAGACTCTGAGAGAAGTTCAAACATTCAGTACTGATTGAACAACAAAGACTTGACACAAGCTAAGTGCACTTCCTCACATCAACTTTGCTTGCTTACACATAGTGCAGTAGTTCAAGTTTGTATACAGTGGACATGTCAATATTACTTTAACTGCATGTTCTTTTGCACATCAACTTCACTTGCTTACACCCAGTGCAGTAGTTAAAGTTCATAACAATAGACATGTTCTCACTGTTTCATCATTAAGTGAGGGAAAGCTCTGGATGGGTTGAATTGAGGTCCCATTGGAATAACAGCCTTAACGTATATTGGAGAGGATAGTTGATCTCTCTCTTGTGGATTGTGACTGATCCTGCCGTGTAGACCTGTTGCTGTGGTGCTGGGCTGTGGTGTGTCTTCACAACCTCTCTGGCCCTGGGTATGTAGCATAACCCCAGTTTATGGTGTAGCCACAGTTTATGGTGTAGCCACTTTCCCAGGTATTTCTGGGAGAATCAGAACTTAGACTGGGTTAGAGTGGAAGAGATTACCGTGCCTCCGCTCTGGTTTCCCTTGGTGTCTGTTTTGTTACTTAGTTCTGATCTACTGCTGGTTTCGAGGAAAAGTCAGTAGTAAGAACTCAGTGTCCTTATTTTAAACGCTAGACTGTGTATTCTAGATTATTCCTTTGAGACAGGCTGTCACTCAAGGTGGTGAGAGGGAGGGGATTTTTCTGTCATCTCCCTCCCCCTAGCGTGGATTGGACTAAAATGCGAACGTTTGAACTATACAAAATAATACTGGTGCCTTTGGCACCTAGATCAACGTATGATAATTCACGAACGCATCTGTATAACGAATGCTAATTAGCCAAGCGCTTGGTAAACATGCTTGCATCATACACCCAGCTGTGCGCGACTGTCTGCAAGCGGGTGGGTGAGTATTAAAGAGGGGGATGGAGTGGGAGGGGAGAGCAAGGAGAAGGAAGGAGGTTTGCGAGACGAGGGCCCCGTGCCATTGTGTTAGGTGAGAGGGGAGGGGGTGGAGAGAGAGGGGGGGAGAGATGGGAAACATTGTTGCGACGCAATGTACATTTTTCACTGAGGGGGGGGGGGGGGGGAGATGGGGAGGATGATGAGGGGGAGGAAGGTGGGAAGAGAACGACGACGTAGTCGCGACATGATGTAAACTTTCTGTCTTGACTCGCTACATCTGGGAGAGAAGGAAGGACAGAAAGGGTTGGCATAGATTAGAAATCTGTGTGTGAGACATAGGGGATAGAGAAAGGCAGGGAGAATGGTGCCTGTGCTTGTACAATGTGTACAAGAGGGTGGCTGCTTGGGACCCGTCGGGTGGATTTGTCAAGTGACTTATCACATAGGCCCCCCCGAAAAATCATTCTCTCAAGAGAGAAGCTCTTACTTGACGATCCACACTGATCCTGGTCCATTATGCTTTTGGGGCTAGCTCTGGGGTCACTAAGACACCGATGTTGCCTCAGAATATATTATTTGGCTCCTGTTGGCTTGTGGTTGGGTTGTCAGGCTGGCCCGAGGAGGAATCGCCCACTGACTTGGTGACCAGTGTTGGCACAGGGGGCAGGAATCGGCATATTTCTTAATATCCTCTGCCATCCCTGGCCAGTAGTATTGATTCATCACCCATTGTGAGGTAGGCCCTACGCCTGTAGCCTGTATGGCCAGTGGAGTAGAGTGAAATGTCCCACTTCCATTACTCGGGTCTGGTGTGGAGCCGGGACCACAAGCTGCAAGTGTTGTTTTTTTTTTTTTATCCTACGGTATAAAAGACTGTTTGGCCTGAAAAATTCACCCTTGCAAGTGGGGTGACAGGTTTTGTGCTGCTTCTCGAAGCATGCAGCTAATGTTGGGTCAGCTCAATGTGCTGCTTTCATTTCCTTTTTAGGTGGTTTGAATTGATTCAGAGCCCTCGCCTGAAGTGTGGATACAATTGCAGGCTCAGACGGGTTCCCGAGGATGACATAACGGCCCCCAAGGATGAGGTCATGTATCAGATTGTCCATGACTGCTGCCTTTATCTGTCCTTTGATGTACCTACTGTCAACCGTAATTGTGGCTACAGGTAAGGTCGAGGGTGGCAGAGTCAGGTCAGCCCCACGTAAAGGCACTGTCTCCTCAGTGATAGCAGTTGGCTCAACAAGTGAAGCTCTTGCTACTGCATCGTATGACAATCCTGTGTCATACAAACATGTGGCAGGTTTGTTATTTACTAACACCTGCTCACTGATGGGTGATGTAGTGATGCTGGGTACCATAGATAGTGTGTCAACTTCATAAGGTGTAGATACTACCTGGTACTTTGCAATTGTTTGGAGTCTTGGTCCAAAGATTTCTGCATTCTGCAGTGTTGTGAGAAGTCATTTTATAGTGCGAGCAGTAACACTTCTGTGCACTGTTTTGACCCACAGGGACTGAGTTACCACTGTGTTGTTTACCAATTTGTTGTTTCTCACTTTGTGGTGGTTTTCCACTTGGTGTGGGGTTTTGGTTTTGAGATTGCTGTGACGGTGGGGGGTTCGAATCCCTATTTTGTTTGTCACGCATCCTTTTGTGTGAGTTTGCTTTATCATGGGCGTTGGGGTACCTGTCAGTTAGCTTGATCAGGTCAGCTAGTGTGGCAGCACCTTGTTCTGGCGTGAAAGCTTGTAGCTCAATGGACATGGTGTCACGCAGCTGCTCACAAGGGATGAGCTCAGTTAGACCATCAAAAGTCTGTTCTTGGTTTGACAATGTCAACCGTTTTTGACTTATATTACGAAGAGAGAGAGAGAGAGAGAGAGAGAGAAGAGAGAGAGAGAGAGAGAGAGAGAGAGAGAGAGAGAGAGTAGTGTGTGTGTGTGTGTATGTGGTGTGTTGTGTGTGTGTGTGTGTGTGTGTGTGTGTGTGTGTGTGTCTGTGTGTGTGTGTGTGTGTGCACGCGCAGTCTTAAATTCAGCAATCTACAAGGCAATACCACTCTCAGATCATCTTGACCCCCATCCCCATCCCCTTCCCTTTCACCCATCCCTCTTCCCTGGAGAAATACCGTGGTGCCACAGACTCACTTTGGAGATGTTTAGTAGTGCCTGTTCTACCAAGGTACTCAAGACACCACCCACTGAGCCCCTGTTGGTGACAACGCTTGCTTGATCCGGATCCAGATTGAATGAATGGTCCCATTCATGACTGCCTACACCAAAGATTTTTAATACGATTCTTCCGCTGCCATAGATGTGGAAGCGCACACAATATGATAGAGTATGGGAGAATAAAGTGCTAGGGTAACAATTCTTTCGTCATTATATTAATGACTGGCAAAGATTAAAAACAAAGATTGGGGATGGGGTGGGAGGTAGGAGAATGGAACTGGAGGAAGAATAATTGGAACGAAGATGTATATATGATACAATAAACTAATAAATTCCAAGGAATAGTACCGAGCACCATTCAGCAACTTACAGAGCAGCTTGGTGTGCAATGTCTGCAAGAAATATTCATTATAAAAAAGCTTGCTCTATGCCTTAGATTGAAGAAATAGTGGAGATAAGCATTCATATACTGCAGTGGTAGATAATTCTGCCTAACTAACAGCATGTGCTTGATGGGTGAATTGGGATTAATAAATGCTTCTCAAAATAAAGCCTTCAGTAAGCTTGTATGTCTCCAAGGGGTAGATATCTCAATGCGGGAGTAACTCACAAACATATAACTCCTGGTCAGATACCAGTATTTCGAAACCTGATTGTTTCTCCTCAGTGACTGCAGAAAGTGGTAACATGCCTCCTCTGCCTTTTCGATTTTAAGAAGAATGCTATCCCAGAAAAAGGCTGGTGTGCAATACCATCGTATGTTTGGTGAGTTTTCAACAACAAAACAACAACCAAAGGTTGGCGTTGCATTGACTGCAAGAAATATTCAATTATAAACAAAGCTTGCTCTTATGTCTTAGATTGAAGAAATAGGGGAAGATAAGCATTCATATCTGTGATCTACTGTGATCTACGCTTTTTTTTTTATCAAACAAATCCCAGAATGAACCATGTCCCAAGGACAAAAACATTTGTATTACTGATTTTTAAAGGAAATTCATAATAGATTTATTAAACAAAGGGGACACACAAATTACAGACACAGTCCTCTAACCTTCTCCTTTTTCCCCTTCAGTGATATAGTCTCTTAATACTACAATTCCTATTGTCATATTATTACCAAAAGTGGTAGTTCCCTCTTTACTGCTGTTTGATATTCTTATCATCATCATCACATCATCATCATCATCATCATTATTATTATTACTATTATATGTACTATTGACTATCATGACATTATCTCATTATCTTTCAACTCGCATTGTCTGCTTCCCAACGGCCTCGTTTCATTTAACGCCATCTTGCGCCGAATTCAGAAGATAGTGACTGCTCGTTCTTTGTTTTCATTGTCCTGATGTTTTTCACTGGCTGAAGAAGACTTGAAGATAATTCCTTTTTGAAAAAAATGTTCAATTTTCGTCTGCAGTCACCGCACTTTGAAATTAAATGTGTATTTGAAACTAAATGTGTATTTGAAACTAAATGTGTATTTGAAAACTAAATGTGTATTTTGAAACTAATGTATTTGAAACTAAATGTGTATTTGAAACTAAATGTGTATTTGAAACTAAATGTGTATTTGAAACTAAATTTGTATAAAAATTTGAGCAACTCTCAGAAACGCGCTCTTAAATGAATGAAATCCGACTGTGTGGTTACATGTAATGTCCACAGCACATTTGGCGAAGTCTGGATAATGTCTGTCCAGGGCTTAAATATCCATAATGAAATAACTACAGGTTAATGGCATAAACATCAAACAATGACATAAATACAGATTAATTACATAAACACCAAACAATGAAATAAATACAGATTAATGACATAAACACCCCACAGTGAAATAAATACAGGTTAATGACATAAAGCACCCCACAATGAAATAAACACAGGTTAATGACATAAACATCCCACAATGAAACAAATACAGGTTAATGACATAAACACCCCACAATGATTTAAACACAGCTTATGACATAAACACCCCACAATGATTTAAATGCAGGTTAATGACATAAAACTTCAATCAAATGAATACAGGTTAATGACATAAACATCCCTACAATGAAATAGATACAGGTTAATGACATAAGCACCCCCACAATGAAATAAATACAGGTTAATGACATTCGAACCAACGACCTTCAGACCTCTATAAGTGATACTGTCATGGTGGCTGGTTCGTCTCTTTGTCCTACCTTGTCTACATGTACCGATCTGTCGCACTGTACGCAAACTCACGACAGTTCCTCTGTGTGACAGTCTGGCTGTGTCAGACACAGGGTTCCTGCTGTTCCTGGTGAGCGGCAAGTCCTACGCCCTCATCGGTTTGGTGGATCAGGCGGCTGGCCGTTACTGGCTCCAGGCTCACAACGGGCCAGTGTTGGGCAACTACCTGGCTTTCCTCGTCATCTCTAATGTCATCACCGCTCTCATCGCCATGGAGAGGTGTCTCTGCGTCCTCAGTCCGTTGAAGGCTGCCCAGGTCTTCAGAACAAAGTGGGCAGGCACAGAAACTGATCTTTTGTTTACGCGCCCTGTATCTTTTTTGTTTGTTTTGTTTTGTTTTTGTTTGATTGTTTTTGTTGGTTTTTTTTTGTTTGTTTTGTTTGGTTGGTTTGTTGGTAATAGTGGTGGTGGTGATGGTGATGGTGTGTGTGTGTGTGTGTGTGTGTGTGTGTGTGTGTGTGTGTGTGTGTGTGTGTGTTTGCCATTGTGGGAGTGTTATTGTAATTCTGAATGCTGCCTGTGTTACACATCATACCTCGCATACTTGATGTGATAAATGTTAATACATTCAGACCTAATGTAACCACTAATGTGCAGTCGGCCGGGCTTCGAGCAATAAATGAGTATGAACATGGTTAGACATCAATATGGCTGCATCCATGATAAGGCTGTACTGGGACTATTGACAGTTCTTTGCATTTGACTGTGGACTCAGACTCAGGCTCAGACTTACATCAGACTCAAACCTATTACCTATAGTAAAACCCATCAAAAGAGTTATGGACACTTGATAAACCAACAAAGCTGAAATAGATAACAGAAAGAAAGTAAAAGGTGAAGTGTACGTGTTTCTGTTTCTGTATGTGTCCTCTTTAACCTTCATCTGGAAACATGTCTCCGTTCTCTCCTCTCGCTCATAGTCTCCTTCCTAGGCATTTCCATGCCCAACAAATGGACCTTAAACCGAACTGGCTGTTTTTGTTGTGCTTCGTTTGTTTGTTCGGGGATTTTCGTTTTTGTTTGTTTGCTCGCTTGATTTTACTTTCACCCGTTGCTATTCCCTTGTTCTTTTGTGAGTGTGTGCAGCATTTCTTTTCACAACTTTCCTGATCCTACATTCAAGGTTACTGTTTGGTCGAGTTCAAGGTTGTGTATGCGTTTTACTTCCGGCTTATTCTTCCTACAAATGCTTTTCAACAATTCCACAATGCTTCCTACTCCTCCTTCCTCTATCTACCGTCTACCACCTCCACTTTGTGTATAAACAGACAGACAGACAGACAGACAGATACAATCATAGATAGATAGATAGATAGATAAATTGGTTGATTTATTGACTGATAGATAGATAGATAGATAGATAGATAGATAGATAGATAGATAGATAGATAGATAGATAGATAGATGGATATATAGACAGACCTGAAGAAAAATAAAAGGGTGAAGGGGGGGGGGTGAAAGCATTTGAAGAGTACAGTTTTTTTATGTTGTTGTTGTTTATGGTGGTGGTGGTTTTTGTTTGTTTGTTTGTTTGTAAACATTTTCCAAATGTCGGTTTGTAATGCCTGCAACACGCGTTGGTGTGCAGTAAAATAATCGGTTCCCATCCATAATCACTACGGTATGACGTCAACACAAAGCAAGAAATACCATAAGATCCATGCCAATTGAAAAGTAATATGAAATGTATCATATAAAACAGAGCATACTACAAGGGTTAAAAAATAGGGGAGTGGGGTTCCATTTCTACACACGCATGCACACACACAACACACACACACACACACACACACACACACACACACACATATATATATATATATATATATATATATATATATATATATATATATATATATATATATATATATATATATATATATATATATAATATGGACGTGTGTGTGTGTGTGTGTGTGTGTGTGTGTGTGTGTGTGTGTGTGTGTGTGTGTGTGTAGATAGATGTAGATATATATATATATACACGCACGCATGCACACACACACACACATATGCATGCATGCATATGCATGCATGTTTATAGATAGACTGACGGACAGACATACAGACACATACATACATACATACATACATACATACATACATACATACATACATACATACATACATACATTCATACATACATACATACATAGACAAATGCATGTTAATGTATGTCTACATAATCGAGGGAAATACAGAGAGACAGAGACACAGAAAGACAGAGAGAGAGACAGACAGACAAATAGACAGAGAGAGAGACAGAGAGAGACAGATAGACAGAGAGAGAGAGGGGGGGACACAGAGAGAGAGAGAGAGAGAGAGAGAGAGAGAGAGAGAGAGAGAGAGAGAGAGAGAGAGGCTCAAAAAGAAAACGTTGATTGTGTGCCTTTTGTATGGGAAGGAGGACGCAGAGGAATTGAATTCGAACACACTTTGGAAGTTGGTCACCTTGTGACAAAAGAGCACACAGACAATCGGCAGATCTTGATAGAGCGTAACGAAGCTATGTCTTTTGATGTCCGAGTCTTCTGCCGTTCTGTACAGTCTGAAGGCCAGTTCGCCCGGATTGTCTTTCCAGATCACATTTTTATGGTCAAAGAAAGGTTGTGAGAGGAGGGCTTTTTACAGGTTCATTTGATAGTTGGAGAAGCCGTGCACAAAACAGTTAGTCCCTCTGCCCCTGGCGTTCAGCCATGTTGAATGTACCACGTGGAGCCTAAACCAGAAGTCAGCGCATTTCCCTTATTGAGCAACAGCAATGGCAGCTTGTATAAGCTTACTTCATTTATTTTCAGCAGCCCAGGAAAGTTGCGAATAATCCGCCCTATTTTATACTCCTCGTTCTTTGTTTATTTGCACAGGATAAAAGCTGAGTTACTGGGCCGCCAAACGAATGGAGGAAACATCACAAAGCAATACACTTGTGTCATTTGTTTCAATTGTTTGGCGGCGTAGTAGTTCAACTTTTCTTTTACTGCTTTGGTTCCCGCCTGCTGTCATTCGCCTCCGAAACTAGCGTGGAGAATTGACAAAACCATGACTTTATATGAAATCTTAAGGAATATCTTTCTTTTTTCTTTTCTTTTTTTCTGCTCATCTTCTGTGCCACCCATTCGCATTACCCCCACGCCTCTCATTCTGGCAACCCTGACACAGCCACACCGTGGATTGTCCTGCTGGAGCCCCTGCGCCAGCAATCCAAAAGGAGCAGTCAATATCAAGTCTTCATGAGGCAACCCTGAGGACACACTACCGAGTCACTTCGCTGGGGTTCACTGGTGCCTGTTCTAACACAATGTATTATACTCGGGACACTACCTACCAAGCCCGTCATTGACGACAAGAATTGTTCAGTCACGGAGCCGGTGTGAGTGAGCGTCCCCCTCCGCAGGTGTGACGTTTTTAATAAGACCCCATTCATAAATGATGGTTGAATGCTCAGGCAAGAACGATAGACCGTAGTAAGAAAGTCAAGCTTTCGTCCACACCCTTCACTTCCTTTCTACAGATGGAATAAGAGGTTTGATTTTTGATAACAACAACTGAATTTAATAAAGTATGAATAAAGATGATGATGATCTGCAGTGAATATGTCGTATGGTTGCTTTGAATGTTGATGTCCGTTTGTTCCCTATGAAATGAATTACACACAAAAGAAATTGATTATGCACATATACTAATAACAACAAAGTCTCCGTCCTTCTTCACTTCGCTTCTTGCAGTAGCACAAATATCGATTGTCCGCTTGTGCTACAAAAATATATCTTCCGGAGAATAGACGCAGAATATAGTTATACACAGAAAAAATATACAAGAAAAATGTCTGAGTGTGTTGTAGCGTGCTTGAATGTGGAGGGATGTGTTTATGTGATTGCCACTCAGCTTCACGGAGTCGTGTAGCGTTCCGGAGTTCCGCTGACGTTCACAGTTTGCTTCCTGATCCCGGCAAGGTTGATACACCAGCACGTTCCTCCTGGCGAAGGATGTAGTAGGAGTGGTAGTGGGAACAGGAACAGGAGTAGGAGTGAGACGTAGGGGTAAGAGTAGAAGTAAAAGTAGAAGTAGAACCTGCAAGATAACAATTGTCTTAGATCTTGCACTATAGTGGCACATCACTATTCCACCCATTACACGCTCTAGACACACTTTACAATTGCACTAGCTTGCTCTATCATTTACAATTGATTTCCTTCAAAAATTGCTTTACGATATAACTCGTTAACAAAGAAGGAAAGTGTACATGAATATTCCAATCTGCCTTGACTGAGTTATTCGCCAAGGCTTAATGCTTGATGAATTACAATTATATTTAATCCTTGAACAGATTAAATCAAATGGCGTCAATCTTCATATTATACAGATCACTTAGATCCGAGAAAATGCTTCGTTCATAACTTGAACTCGTTTGCGATTCTTTAAATAATAAAACTGCATTCACACAAATATCACATCTTCTAAATATGGTTGCATACAACGGTGAGCTGAAATAGAATTTACATAATATGGATTAGTACATGGCAACACGATATGATGAGAGCAAACAGATGAAAATGACAGCTCTACGATCAATCATACGTGTTGACCGGTAAACCTGAAATATTTAATTCAGAACATATTAAATGATCGCGCGCACAAAAATATTATTGAACTGGTAAATATGCCTTAATGCGATTATATTGAAATAGATTTTGTTGCTCTATACGGAAAAAAATGATTTAGACCTATTTACCTCAACACAGCCTTTTGCCCACAGCTAACAGACTCGCCCACGGAACGATGAGACTCGTTCAGACTTTCCCCGTAAAAGTTGTGGATATCGTCCTAATGCCCTGTGGTGCCACTTCAGTCCGGCCTCGACTGATACCTTCAAAAGGTTTCTTGCTCTCGAATAATTAGACCTTTTCTACGGAGCCAATTCCACGACGTCCGGGCTGTCCAAGATGGTAGATGCAACCGTTACTATTTACTGCACATGCGCGGACAGAGACACCACTGACACTTGGACAGTCGCGATTGGTCAGTGTTATGATAATTGAGTTCACTCCCTTGACTGATCTTCTCTTCAAGAATACAAGCGGGTTACGTTGCTAAGTGACGAAAACAACAGCCATCATCAACGATCGTCGTTTAGCTTCGTGAGAGATCGTAGCACGAAAAGCCCAAGACTATCACTGATCTTATAACATGGTGGCAGCAGAAAATTGATCAACACCATGGCGAAGATTCCAGAGATGAATTGGCAGGAAGAAAACCTAGCAGAAGCGCTAGGAATTTTTCAGCAAACCATGCAATACTTCTTTCAAGACGAAGGCATTGACCAAGTAGAAAAACAAGCCTTGAAGATCTTGAGAGGACTGGGTGCAGAAGGTATCAAGCGTCTTCAAGCCTCTGGCCTTTCAGATGCAGACAAAAAAGATCCCAAGAAACTGTGGGAATTTTTCGAGTCCCAGCTACAAATGAATGTAAATTTTAGAGTTCATCGACTACAACTCATGAGCATGAGGCAATCTGAAACGGAATCATTGGATGAGTTCTGCATGAAAGCCCGCACAGTAGCCCTCAAATGCCAGTTTGAAGAACAAGAGCTAGAGGAACGCATCATAGAGCTGATCATAGCATCAACCCCTATTGAACCATTCCAAAGAGAACTTTTGAGCAAAGACAAAAACTACACCCTCAAAGAAGCTCTAGCTGAAGGAAGAAGATTTGAGGCGATCATAGCCGGCAAACACAAGCTGCAAGCAATGGCAGCACCACTGGTCAACATTGATACACAACGTATGAAACCTGCATGTGGCAACTGCGGTCTGAACCACCCACCACGACTGTGTCCAGCATTTGGAACTACGTGTGATGCCTGTGGAAAGAAAAATCATTGGAAAAAATGTTGTCGTTCCAACCAATCGGGAAAAAACAAAGCACCAGCTCAGCGAAGGAACCGACAACATCAGCAACCAAGACATGATACTGAGCCTGAAGAGGACATTGATAGCATCCATTTTCAGTGCATCCAGATATCAAGTCAAACAGTACGGCATGAAGTCTATGCGAATCTTGATGTGAAAATTCCAAACATGAAAGGCATTCACACACTTAAACTCAAAGTGGACACAGGAGCAGCTGGGAACACATTACCGATACGCGTAATCAAACAAATGTATGGAAAACAGTTCAGATCAATACTTCAGAAAACGGAAAATGTACGCCTGACAGCATACAATGGGAAAAGAAATACCATGTATTGGGAGCATCCAGATCCAAATTCGAGACAAGGGCGAATTCCAGATTGCAAAGTTCTACGTTGTAGACGTCCCTGGGCCAGCAATAGTGGGACTGCCTACATCTGAACAACTCAAGCTGGTGACCATCAACTGTGTGGTATGCAAAAACAGCATATTTCAGAACGCATCACAAACACGAAGGAGCTGAAACAGGTTTTTCCAAATCAGTTTGACAGAATTGGGAACTTCAAAAAACCAGCAACTCCCATGTAAAAAAAGATGCAAAACCTTTCATAGATCCACCAAGAAAGTGTCTGATTCACGTGAAAGAAAAGCTCAGGAAAGAACTCGAGAAGATGGAAAATGATGAAGTCATCAGACCAATAACAGAGCATACAGACTGGTGCTCGAGCCTCGCATTCGCGACCAAGAAAGATGGATCTCTCAGAATTTGTATTGACCCAAAGAAACTGAATGAGTCACTCAAGAGATGCCCTCAAAAAAATTCCAACCTTGGAGGAACTGAATGCTGAATTTGCAGGATCTCGAGTATTCAGTAAACTTGATGCCAAAGCTGGTTACTGGTCAGTCCATCTAGATCCAGAGAGTCAACCTCTCACAACATTCCGAACACCGTTTGGAAGATATTGTTGGAGAAGATTACCATTTGGACTTAATGTTTCTCAGGACATCTTCCAAGCCAGAATGGATGAAATCCTTGAAGGACTACCAGGAGTTGTTGGCATTCACGACGACGTCTGTGTGCATGGCAAAAATGATGAAGAGCATGAGCACAATCTGAAGGCATTGATGAAACGTGCTGAGGAAAACGGATTGATTTTCAACTCTGAAAAATGTGACATCCGAAAATCAGAGATCTCATTTTTTGGAAATATATACTCTGGTGAGGGTATCAGACCTGACCCAGCAAAGGTACAAGCCATCCAAGAAATGCCGATGCCTCAGAACAAAGAAAACATGCAAAGATTTCTGGGTATGATGACATACATGGCTTCATTCCTGCCAAATTTCAGTGATAAATCACAGCCACTGAGAGACCTTCTCAAGAAAGACACACCATTCCTCATTCAAGAAGATCATATTCACTGTTTTGAGGAGCTGAAAACGAGTTTGTCAGCTGAAGCCTGCCTGGCATTCTATGATCCAAAGAAACCAGTGACACTAGAAGTGGATGCAAGTCAAAGAGGTGTAGGTGCAGCCCTGCTCCAAGACAACCGCCCAGTAGCATTTGCTTCCAAATCACTAAACCACGCTCAAAGCAACTACCCAAACATAGACCGTGAAATGCTTGCAGTTGTCTTTGGCATCACACGCTTTCAAACTTACCTGTATGGAAGACCATTCACCGTGATCACCGATCACAAGCCTCTAGTCATGATCGCAGAAAAGCCTCTCCACAGAGCTCCGCCACGCCTACAAAGAATGCTGTACAAGATTCAGGGCTACAACTTCAAGATCATGTACCGACCTGGAAACACAATGACTCTGTCAGACACACTGTCTCGACTTCCAGACCCCCAAGACAAGGGCAGCATCCCACTGGACATGAGAGTGGACGGCATTGAGCTAACGCCAGAAGAAATTGAAACAGATGAAATCGCATTCATCCATTTTTCCAGAGAAAAACAGGAACAGCTGCAAGAAGAAACTGACAGAGACTCTGTCCTGTCTACCCTGAAAGAAATAATTATCCAGGGATGGCCTGCAAATATCAAGGAGCTTCCAGCAGAAATCAAGAGTTTCTGGTCCTTCAGGGATGAACTGGCGATTGAAAACGGGATTATTTTCAAGGGAACGCAAGTTCTCATTCCACCAACACTTCAAAAAGACATCCTTGAACAACTCCACAGAGCACACCAAGGGATCGAGAAGACACGACTCCTGGCACGAGAGTCTGTATACTGGCCTAGTATGAACAAAGATATAGAAACAATGATACAAACCTGCCACATCTGCCAAGAAACACGGCCGGCAAATCAGAAAGAACCCTTGACTGCTCACGAAATTCCATCTGCACCATGGAAGAAAATTGGAACTGATCTGTTTGAGGTGGACAACACAACATACTTGATCATTGCAGACTACTTTTCAAAGTTCCCAGTCATTAACCCCCTGACGAAAGCAACCAGTGAGGCAGTGACAGAGGAAACAAAGAAAATTCTTGCAATATTTGGAAAACCTGATACTATAATCAGTGATAATGGTCCCAGTTTACCGGAAAGGCCTACCAGGATTTCACTAGGACATGGGGAATACAGCACACAACTTCATCACCCAGATATCCACAGTCCAATGGTTTCATTGAAAGACAAATCCAAACTGTGAAAAACACCATCAAGAGTGCAAGAGAACTGGTCAAGACATCCACCTCGCTCTCCTCAACTTGCGTGCAACCCAGTGAGTCACCAGATTCCATCGCCTGCTGAAATGTTGATGAACAGGAAGATGCGACTCTGCTGCCTTCACGGAAAGAGCCAGCACTGCAGGAGCAAAGAGAACAGCTTTCCAAGCAAACTGAAAAGATGACTGAAAACTACAATCATCATGCGGCAACAAATTGTCTCCTCTTCAACAGGGGCAAGCAGTGTGGATCACTGACCAATATACTCAAAGATGGAAGCCAGCTACAGTTATCCAGGTCTGCAAAGAACCCAATTCCTTCAGAGTGATGACAAACACTGGCCAAATCCTGCGAAGAAACAGACGAGACATCCGAGAAAGATGGAACAAAGAGAAGGCGCCGCAAACATCATCACTTCAGGAAACCGATGCAGATGCGCACAGACAACCTCAACAATACAATGAAGATCAAGAGGAAAGACAACAACAACATCAAGAACCACAGCAGATGGATGAACCTGGACAACATTCACATCGTGACAACAGACCACAACAAACACAGGGAAACGCACGTGTAGTGCACAATCAGCAGCAGAATGAAGACACTCGCACTGCTAATCCACAACCAACTTTGGAACAAAACCCGCACATGTCACGCTCTGGAAGGGTCATCAGAAGACCTGCACGATTCTTAGAGTAGCAGTGTATCTGATGTGCTTACTACCTACATTGGCTTTCTTTGTTTAGTTTGTTTTTACCTTAATTAAGTTACTAGTTAATGTTACTTATATGTTTGTTTCAACAAGACAATTGTTTTATAGAGCTACAAAGGAATCCGAACAAGGGACACAAATCAACTAAAGAAACGAAAGGAGAGATGTTATGATAATTGAGTTCACTCCCTTGACTGATCTTCTCTTCAAGAATACAAGCGGGTTACGTTACTAAGTGACGAAAACAACAGCCATCATCAACGATCGTCGTTTAGCTTCGTGAGAGATCGTAGCACGAAAAGCCCAAGACTATCACTGATCTTATAACAGTCAGTACGACGGTTTTCGATGCCCTACAATTGTAAATTATTTTATTATTAATACGAATGCAAGTCTGCATGACTCTTGAAATTATAAACGTACTGCCGTAAGGCAAAAACTAACAATTCGTTTTGTCGTTTGGACATAGAAATATTAATCCAGCGCAGAGCGAATAGACGTCATGTATCGATTGCGTCATTTTCTTAATGAAAATGAACCGAGCTTATGAATGAATGTCACAGCAGGGCACCGCCACACCGGTCCAACAACAATCCCTCCCCATGAACTTGCCGATACTGCTGACCTCAGCACGATCTGACCAAAGGTACAGGTGTGGAGAGGAAGTCGAAACCGACGTTACGATGAGAGCAGAACATGAAGGCCACAGAATTTGAGCCTTTTTTTTTATTATGCTGATCGATGGGGATGATGAAGATGATACTATGGAGTTTTATTACAGTCTTATTGCATGACAGGGCTGTAGTCTACGCTTACTTTCATATGTTCTGGCTTCCACCAGGCGCCGAGAGATACAGACACCTGCTGTGTTGGACAACAACAAAATTGAGAAAACTCTCAGAGACGCATCCACTAAGTGGACAAAACTCGGCTGTGTGGTCCCAGTCTTTTTTTCTGTTTGTTTGTTTTTTGTTTTGTTTTTTGCTGTCCCAACCTCTGCGCCACCTTAGAGGCAGTGCACCCACGCCGCTCATTCCGACACCCCGTCCACAGCCACAGCCCGGTCGGCCCCGCCGCACCCCCGGCACCGGCAATCCACAGGGAGCAGTCAATGTCAAGTCGTCAAGAGGCAACCCACCGGAGAAGACACTGCACTGCTGCCGAGTCACTTCGGTGGTGTTCAGTGGCGTCTGTTCTGATCTAACATACGCAGGACACCACCTACTAAGACCCCTACTGACGACAATAATTGCTTAGTGGCGGAGCCGGCGTGAGTGAGCTTTCCCTCTGGAGGGCACCACCACGTCCGTCCAACGACAGCCCCCATGGACTGGCCGATACCGGTGACCCCGACGGAACCAAACCAAGACCACAGACGTGGAGAGGACGTCGAGACTGAGGTCACCATGAGAGCAGGGCATGAAGGGCCACAGAATTTGAGACATTTTTCTATGCTGATCGATGAGAATGAGGATGATTAAGATGATGCTACGGATTTCCATTTCGGTCTGAGACTACATGACAGGGCTGTACTCTACGCTTCCTTTTATAATATAACCTGGCGTCAACCAGTCCCGAGAGATACAGGCACCTGCAGTGTTAGTCAGGAAATTTGAGCAACACTCTCAGAAACGCATCCATTAAGTGGATGAAACTCGACTGTGTGGTCCCAGTCTTCCCAACTGAGTCCGCAGCAAACTCAACTCGGTAGGAGCCGGTCGGGGCAGAACAACCCACATGACTCCGATGGGATTCGAACCCACGACCTTCCAGCCGGGAGTCCGTGACGCTAACCACTTCGCCATGGCAGCTGGTTGTGGTCCCAGTCTTCCCAGCTGACCCCATAGGAGCTAGTCAGGGCAGGAAAAAAAATCCACAATAAAAGTGGCTTTCGTGGGATTCGAACCCACGACCTCCCAGTCGGAGATCCGCGACGCTAACCACTGCACCGCGGTGGCTGATTTAATATTATGCTTTCTTCACTTTGGTTGGCTGTATTAATGTCTTTTTGTGTTTATTGATTTTGTTTTCATCCGCAGATTTTCATATGCTTCGTGAATTGTGCTCGTTCTTTGTGCGCTGGTTTAGAAATACAATCCTTAAAATGTTATTCCCTAGTCCCTGTCTCATAAATGGTTGGTGTATTGTGGTGATGGTGTAACTAGAGCAACCCTACTTTCACATGGTCAACATACAGTGCAATACGATACAAGATATGAAATTCATTTCTCTTTCCTATTTCGGTTTTCAGATACATGGGGTTTGTGATCCTAGTGGTGGCGGTGTACACTCTGGCCGTAATGAACACCGCCCTGGGTATAAAGTACGTGAGAATCCAAGTCACTGACCCCCTTACCAACACCTCCACCTTCATATCCCGCCTTGCCCCTATCTACCTCCGTCATAGAACCCTCGTCGACATTCTCTACCTTCACGTCCTCCTCGTCATCATCCCCTTCATCACCCTCGTCGTTGTCATCGTCTGTACCACGGCAATCATTCTCCGCCTCAAAGTCACAGCCAACTGGCGTCGCAAAACCGTGTCTTCTATGACGTCAGTGGAGAAGCAGGAAGTGACGTTGACGCGGATGTTGGTGACAATGTGCTGTGTTTATGTAGCATGTATGACGCCGTCTGTGGTGCGGGCTTTGGTATTGTTCAGTCGTCTGCCAGGGTTTCTGAATACTGGACATTTGTGTAACGCTTTCAAAGTGACCGTGGCTTTGACTCACATGCTGGAAGCCCTAAATTCCTCCATCAATTTTCAAATATACGTCAGACAGAGTTCTCGATATCGTTCCACACTTCAGCAGTTGTGTTGTTGCACAGCTCTACGCCAGACGAGGGAGAAAGACAGGAGTTAAACGCTTGAGCACAAAACAAGAAGACAGTAACAAACAAAGCAAGAAGAAAAGGTACTTGCTGGACCTAAGGACTACATTTTTGTACTCCCAGATCTAAAACAACAGGGAGTATTTTACAATGAGAACGAAGAAATGCTGTCTGTGTCTGTCTGTCAGTGTGTCTGTCTGTGTGTCTGGCCGTCGTCAAAATGTGTTCCACTCGCTCCAGACAAAACTTCTGGGCCGATCTTTCTGAAAATTTGTAGGTATGCTCATTGTGGGTCACGGATGATGCCCTTGTTTTATTTCACCAGAATAGCCGTTACTAACGCAGAGAGAGAGAGAGAGAGAGAGAGAGAGAGAGAGAGAGAGAGAGAGTTAAACGGCATGCACACTTTCAGAAATGGCAGTTTATCTCAGTAACGAAATACATTATGACGCATGTTTGATTGTGACGCTTTTTTTATTTCACACATATCTGTGAAAGTGCTATATTTGACGGAAATTAAAATAGCTTTAGACCTAATAACTGACTGGTAGATCATGGGTATTTTCATAGTAAACATGCTCTTGATAGGTACACGCGTATTCAAGATAAACTAGGAGCACGTTTATATGCTTTGCATCTTGTTTTTTTCTGGGTACTGCCAAACACACACCCTGTTCCCAGCTGCAATTCCTATTTTACAGCCCCCTCCCTCTCGTCCTGCACTCCCTCCCCATTCCCGCCCTCATTTTAACTTGGATTTCGCCCCATTGTGTGACGGACATTTGGACAGTAACAACAATACGGTTTATAGTGTATCTGGATGTACTTGCGTCTCTGCGACTTGTTAGTCAGGGAATGATAGAATCAGATAACAGAATACGTAGTTCACACACACACACACACACACACACACACACACACACACACACACACACACACACACACACACCACGCACACCACGCACGCAAGCACACATGCACGCGCGCGCGCGCGCGCACACACACACACACACACACACACACACACACACACACACACACACACACACAGTTAAAGAAAGCATAAACGATGAGCCCTTTACACGAATGAAAATAACAGGAAAGGTGAAGGAAGTGGGACAAAAGAGGATGAGGAAGAGGAATGAAGGGAAGAAGAAAAAGGGAAAGGCATTGAAAAGAAGAATGAGGAGGTGAATTAAGAAAGAAAAAATAAATTGTTTAAGACTGTCAGGGACAAAACAATGAACAAACAGCAAAAGTGCTTCGAACTCCTCAATACTGTGCATGTTTTACAAAGATATTCATACATTACTGGATCAATGATACAGTGTGTTTGTTGCCTCATAAGAGACAGGGCGTAGGACTGAAGTGCTCTAGGTGAAATATCGTTGGGAATGCAATGAGATGAGACACCTTTTACTTTCACTGTAGCTCAGTTGACCACACACGACCGTGTTCAGACCTGTCATCACACAAGGAACAAAAGTCTCATCCGAAAAAAACAAACAAACAAACACGGTTTTTTCTGCCCCGACCAACACTGCAGGTGTCTGTATCTCTCGGGCCTGGTTGACGCCAGGATGTATTATGAAAGTAAGTCTAGAGTGTAGACCTGCCATGCAGTCTAAGACCTGAGTGGAAATCCGTAGCATCATCTTCATCATCATCCTTCTCATCGATCAGCATTAAAAAAAAAAAAAAGTCTAAAATTCTGTGGCCTTTCATGCCCTGTTCTCAGTGTGATCTCAGTTTCAATGTCCTCTTCACGTCTATGGCCTTGGTTTGATTCAGTTGGGGTCACCGATATCGGCAAAATTATAGGGGCTGTAGTTGGACTTATGTGGTGTCGCCCTCCAGAGGGAGAGCTCACTCACGCCGGCTCCGGGACCAAGCAGTTACTGTCGTCAGTAGGGGACTTAGTAGATGGTGTTCTGCATATGCTGGATAAGAACAGGCACCACTGACACCCCCGAAGTGTCTCGGCAGCAGTGCAGTGTCTCCTCCGGTGGGTTGCCCCTTGACTTCTTGACACTGACAACTCCCTGTGGATTGCCGGTCCCGAGACTGCGGCGGGCTGTGTCGGGCTGTGGCTGTGGACGGAGGTCGGAATGAGCGGCGTGGATGCAATGTCACTGAGGTGGCACAGAAGATCGGACAGCAAAAACAAACAAACAAACAAACAAACAAACAAACAAAAAACCCGCGTGTAGGATGCACAAATATGTGTACCAAATTTGTAACGTGATCGGCATGGCAGCCTATTGACGCACAAAGCTGTGCTTAGGAAGCCAGCCACTCCACTTGAGTCATCTCCCGGCATTTTTTTAGAAATTTATTTTCAATTTCAAGGAAAATATTTTCAAAAATCAAAACACACCAAACGCCACAAAAAAAAAACACCTTAAAGTCTTATCAACAAATGAAAATGCGGAATGCACAACTGGAGTCCACTCGGAACAGTGTTATGTTCACAACCTATCATCATACAGTTAAAACAACAACAAAAAATTGACATGTTAGAAATTATGAAGACAGTAAACCAGAGTACAAACTTTGTGAAACAAACAAATGTCAATGGCCCACACAGACAGAAAACTAGTGGACGAGCCAATAAAAAAAAAAATCAACAACAACAAAAGAAAAAAATGCGGAGCTCGAGCCGATGATGGGTGGGGATGGGGTGGGGGCTAGGGCACGAAAGTAAAAGAGAGTAAAAGGAAAGAGGAAATTAACAGCACATAATTTCTAAAAGGCGTGGGTAGACTTTTAACTGAAAGAGTTCTCAGGAAGCTAACGATGGGTAAGAAGAAAAAAACTTTTTAAACATGGAGCAAGTAACGTTCTTTGGCAGGAAACAGTTCAACGAAGTTAAAACTATACGACTTTGACAAGAGAGTGGCATTTCAGTCTCTGAATCAAAATATGAAGTGGAGGTCATAGGAATGGATGTGTGACCTCCATTGCATGCTGTCTTCGCAGCACCTTTCTTTCTTTTTCTTTCTCTTTTTCTTTCCTTTCCTTTCTGCCCATTTTGTATGCTTTAGAATAATCTCTATTCAAATTGTGTTCGTTTTCTCCAACGTTTCACGCGATAGACTTCACTGTCCAAACCATCCTTAAAGTTCCGCCTCCTAAATTTGTTTTTCATTTTGTTTATACATGATTTTTTTTTTTATTCCACATTCTTTCTTCCTTCTAACTGAAGGACTAATTTTGTGTATTCTTTGGTGTTATGAAGTACATACTTGCGTGCTTTTTTCCTTGTTTTTCTTTTTTGATTCTCAACTTTGGTGTGTACTGCAGTGAAAAACAGCGCCAGACAGACAGCAATAACTTTTTAACGCTTGCCAGCCTGCATTTTGTTTTCATCATTTTTCATTAGGATTCTTATCACGACATTTTGTGACCACCACCCCCATCCCCCAAAACTCACTTCTCCACGCCTCTTTTCCCTCATATTTGTTGCTTTATTATACAAATTACACTTGGATTACGAGTCCAATATTCATTCATTTGAAAAACCATCTTCAGATTCTCTCTTATCTGAAAATGGCATTATCTTCAAATGTTCACACCCGAACTGCATAACAAGTGAGTTTTCACTGAAGCACAATAACTCAATAATAATTACAATACAGCTCCCAAATCTTGGATTCTCCTGCAAAAAATTCTTAACAGAAAGTCTCAAGTTTTGGGAGGTTGCATTCAGACATATTGAAGATAAATCCTGGAGAACACACACACACACACACACACACACACACACACACACACACACACACACACACAAAACCACGAGTATTAGTCCGTCCAAGCTGCCGCCAAATAGTTAATATTGGACTGGGAAAGAGGGCACGGCTGAATGGGGGGGGAGGGAGGCAAACTGTGAACTTGCAGAAGACACATTTCAAGACGAATACAGGTGGAGCTGGGGAACGAATACACATAAACTGTCTCTCGGATTTTCAGACATCTAAACCAATGGTTAGGACGCCGGGCAACCAACAAATAAAAGAATGGAAGAGGAAGAGTGGGAAGGAGGTAAAAGGGTAAGGGGAGTGAGGGAGATAAGTGATCGGCCGTAAGGAACATCAACACGTCATTCCTGGTTCAAATGCTGATATTTTCCGTCACGACATAATTGTACACGTTTCTGTTAGTAATGACAGACATGCGACAGCCAACATTAATGGTCATGTAATCTGGCGGAAAGGCAGACAGGCCTCACTTTCAAAATAAGAAACATACAAGACTTAGAATTCTAGACGTCATCTCTTATATAGCCTATAGGCTAAAAATAAACATACTAAAAATAAAAACACATCATATCTAACTGATATATACAGAAAAATGTTCGCCTGATCAAAAGACCATAAACGTCATTGACAAATACTCAACATTAAAAAAAAAATTGGTCCAGTATTCATAAAGGTTAAAGCTGACATCAAAGGGAACCGCAAAAGATCACCCACACTGGTGAAAAGGATTGCAGAGTAAGTGTGCATAACGTCTCAGAAGTCGACGATCTGTCGACAACACAGGCCATTTTAACGTCCAAATGAATAAAATCAATGGGAAAAAATCCATAAAGAGATAAGTAGGGTTGTCTGTTGCGGCTGCCTAACACACATTCCACAGATTCTTCTTCATTCAGTAAAGAGCAAGCACAGCGTAGAACGTAAACATCTGGAAAGGGGTCTAAGTTCCAGGGGTAGAGCCTAACCAAAAAATCGTCGTGGCCTTACAAAGTAGAATTCCATACTGACAAGCACCACAGACGTAAGTATCAGCACAGCAGTGTCTCCTTCAGCGGGGAGGTTGGGTATCATGACGGTCTGATATTTACAGCATCCCCTAACTGGTGACAACCGCCCACACTGTGACAGGACGACGAGGCTGGTGTGCTGCACTGTACTGAGGGTGTAGAAATGGGTGGTGTGTGAGGAATGCCACTTCCCTGGTATGTCCAAGACACGGTGGCCACTCATCTGGCCTTTGACAGCTGCCACGGTCCAACGAACATTCGATCTGCAGTTCTGATTTGTTGATTATCTTGGTTCGGTCCCTGACAACTCTCATAACACACGTCACTCTATCGATTATCTCTACTTCGTCTGATGGATCTGAAACAGAAAATGCAAACGTGTGAAAAGTATGCAAACAGTGTTAGAAAATAGTATATTTAAAATTTAAAAAAAAAAGATGCCAGCAGCAGTAGCTGGCAGCATTAAAACAAAAACTTGAACAACAGGCTGACAATGTATTTAACAGTCTCAAACAGAAACTACCAGGCCAGTGAACTGAATCCAATCACTAGCAGTTGCAGAAGTGGAAGTGGTAGCAGCAGTGGGCAACAGCAGCAACAGTAACGGCTGTAGTGGTAACACTATCCATTACTAATCAGTTCAGCATATCTGCATCAGCAGCAACGATACTAACCGTCATAGTATCAGAGCAGTAACAGCTGCAGCAGCCAGCACAGCAGCAATGATGATCAGCTCCCAAATAGAGTGAGAATTCCTCTCATTGTCGTGCACCAACGAGAGGATTAAAAGGTCTGTTTAGAGGTTTTCGATAATTGTCACTTAGCAGAAATAGAAATGTTGATAAATTGGTAAAATAAACATCCGATTCACTCCCGATTACACGAAATCGATCCGCGAAAGTGGGCATTTTCACCTTGTTTTCAAGAACACGGGAGGTAATCAACTAAATCGTGGCATGGCTTAACTGCTCTTGGATGTGACGTCACATGATGGTCACGACGGCGACAGAAAGCGATTCTGATGGTTCTTGCACATCTCGCTCGGTATTTAATTTATCATGTAAAAGCGGTGACTATGATTGCGACAGCCAATGTGACTCTGGGGATGTTTTGCAAGGCCGTACCTTATCAGTTTGAACGCTAAGTTCTTTTACCACGGGCAGTCAGTTCAGCTGGACGCCCGAAACACAGCATTCGGAAGGCGTACGGACTTTACCGAAGTCTCGGGGGAGGCTAACCGACTGACTTCTTGATGCGATCACGCGTGGACGGCGAGCGGAGAGATTCTCCTTCCTCAAGCCTTAACGTGTTCATTCAATTTAACAAGTGTGATCTGTCCATAGATAAGAACAGAATAAACGTGCGACTATCGTACTCATCTGTACGAGCTTACCACTCCGCCTTCAAAGTATACGCGCACAATGCAGACGAAGTTTTGAGCCACTCGAACGGGCTCGGCAATTGTCCGGAATAGCTCGTTTCCGCGGTTCAGCTGGAACTGACGTGGTAAAAAGAACTGTAGCTGCCCAGCATGGTTGCACGAACCGAATCCACTTCTTTCGAGTATCTGGATCAGATGGAAATGTGTGCAAAGAATATCCGTCTCCTGCTGAGCTGCTGCACTCGCCTACAGCACAATATCTGCCACCCCCTCGTGACTTTTTTGGCTGTGGGGGATCGCAACTCGTGTTGATTTCACTTGGCGCTGGCTTGTTGTGTAGTCGCGGCTGACGGCCAGTCCATCAAGTGACGTCACGGTTTTCGGTCTATCGCGCGGGGTTTGAACAGGTGTGCAAAAGTCGTTTTTTTATCTATTAAATTCTTCCGGCGATTTTTTTTTTGAAAAATGAATACCACACTGTAGTTATATGACATGTAGACCCGTTTTTTAACAATTATCGAAAATCTCTAAAGTAGACCTTTAAGTTTCCGGAGCATGAAGGAGGAGAGGAGGGAGAGGGGCTGGACATAGGGGTAGTACATAGTTACTTTCTGAACTCCAATCCTCAAACACAGTATCACATTTTTGTTGTTTCAAAGATTTAGTGGTTTCTACACAAAAACTCAATGAAGCACGACTACGTCGTGACAGACTTCGTCTTTGTAGTTCGATAGAAATAAATGGGTGTGTCGTGTGTGTGATGCCTGAATTCTGTCCTCTTCCTTTCTTACTTGTTGAATGACATTTTTTCATCGGTCAAGCGGTCTCAAAAAGGATTGTTGTTGTTTGTTGTGGGTTGTTGCCCCAATGGGGGGAGCTGGTCAAAGGGTTTAGAGGAAGGCACTAAGGATCCAGGTATGGAAAGTTACTATGTCACTTGCTCCGACTCGCTTGTTCTTCTAAACTCGGTTCATAGTGGGGTGTGTGGGGTGTGTGTGGTGTGTGTGTGGTGTGTGTGTGTGTGTGGGGTGTGTGTGCGCGCGCGCGCGCGCCGCGCGCGCATGTATGTGTGTATGCGTTTGGGGGCTTTGTGTGTGTGTGTGTGTCTGAGGAAAGAGAGAGACACAGACGACACAGACGACAACAGACAGAGAAGCCCAACAAACAAAAAGGAGACGACAGAAAGAACAAAGACAAAGAAATGTCGAAGAAAGAAAAATATTAATGAAAGAGAGTGTGGGGGTGCATTTTGCCTGTCACCGCATCAACGTCACATTTGGAAGAAAAAAAAACAACAAAATGCCTCAAAGTTGTGAATGCGAAGGAATAAGTCGCTTGCATTGAACTCCGGACACGGCTACTGTCAACGCCAACAGGAGATAAGAAAGAAAGTTGCTTAACCCATCCGCCCGCAAAGGGCCACATCGGGGCTGTCACCACTTTTAAAATCAACTCACCAGCCCATTACCAACAGGAGCTCGATCGATTACAGAACTGGCATTTTAGTACCTTAGGAGCAAAAATAAAATAAAATAAAAAGAGAAAGAAAAAAGAAAAAAAAAGCAGTGGAGGAAAACAAAAGCAGATAAAACAACTCTTGGTCTTTATGACAAAGACCAAAGTATAGATTTATCACACACACACACACACACACACACACACACACACACACACACACACACACACACACACACACTCACTCACTCATTTCACTCACAGGGATAGACACAGAGACCATTGTACACTACATTTTCATTGTGTGTATGTGTGTGCGTGGGTGCGTGCGTGCGTGGTGTGCGGGGCGTGCGTGGTGTGTGTGTGTGTGTTTTGTGTGTGTTGTGTGTGTGTTGTGTGTGGTACGTGGTTGTGCGTGCGTGCGTGTGTGTGTGTGTGTGGGGTGTGTTGTGGTGTGTGTGTGTTTTGTGCGTGCCGTGCGTGCGTTTTTACAGACAACAAATGAAGGAATCATTGGGCAGGAGAAGCATTCATAACTGCCACTATTGTATATGACACAAAATTATGGACAATAATCATTCTCTACGAACTGATGGCAGGCGCACACACTTTCCCCAGTGGCGAGCAACGGAAATAGCGCCAAAGATGCAACAACAAAAACAAAACCAACAACAACAACAACGCTCTTTACCTGCCATTTGACGTAAGAGCCCTCGCTGACGTCATCTCGCTGGGCCGCACATGTCACTGAACACGGGTAGACCCTGGCGAGTGACCGCAGTTCTTGAGGGCCGCGTACAGCTCGGGACCTGAGGGGGACGAGCACGACGAGACAGACGATGACCAGAAGGGGACGAAGCCGATCAAACACCCCTCCATCAGGGTCAGCGGCACCTCTTCCAGTTTTTCGGATACGCGGCACCCGCGTGACTTGATGTAGCCTGGGAATCCAAGAGACAGAGAAAAGAGAAAAAAAAAAAAAAAAGGTGTGATGGGTGGTATGGGAAAAGGGTTTGGGCAGAGGTGAAGGGGGGAGGGGAATAATTTGTTCCTTCTCTCTCTCTCTCTCTCTCTCTCTTCCCCCTCTCTCTCTCTCTCTCTCCTCTCCCTCGAAGGGCGGAGGGGAAGGGGGATAATTTATTCCCTTTGTCTTTTTTTTAATTTAAATCTCTCTCCTCTCTCTCTCTCTCTCTCTCTCTCCTCTCTCTCTCTCTCTTACTCTCCTCCCTCCGCTCTCTCTCTACTCTCCCTCTCTCCTCTCTATCTCTCCTCTCTCCTCTCTCTTCCTAGGAAGGAGCGGAGAGAAAAGGGAAATTTCTTCCCTCGTCTTTTTTTCAATTTCATCTCTCTCTCTCTCTCCCTCCCCTCCTCTCTCTCTCTCTCCTCTCTCTTCTCTCTCTCACTACTCTCTCTCTCTTCTCTCCGTTTCCTTTTTTTGCACCCATCCCCCCACCTCATTTTAAATTTCTCAACTGACTTGTTGAACAAAAAATAATAATAAGATTGACACAAAAAAAGGTGTTTGAAGGACGACACAAACAGGATTGGGGAAGACAGAAGTGAATGTGGGTAGAGGGAAAGATAGAGTCCTTGAGCGAAATACAAAGTACCTCTGTGTGGTTGTGTTGTGTTGTGTGTTGTGTGGTTGTTGTAGTGCTTGCTCGCTGTTTTAGGAAAGACATTAGCTCGGGTCCAAGAAATTTAGTTGGGGCAAGCACAATATCTATGGAACCAAGTCGCGCTTGATTTTATTGCTGTCATTGTTTACTGTGTTCTTTTTTGCTGGTGCCTGCGGCTGCTGCTGCTGCGCTGCTGCAATGTTTGTTTTGCTTGTTTCTATTCATACCTTTCTTTCCTTCAATAATTTTCCCGTTGAGTAAACCATGAATCCCTTACCTGGGCACATCTGCAGACACCTGGATTCTGTGAAGCTGACGACAGTTCCGTTGTCATATTCGAAGCAGGCTGTGTCGCAGTGCTTGCACGCTCCCGCACTGTCGTCATAGTACTCAGATACGTCACACTGTGACGCCGAGCTCGCAGCCATCGCCACAGTTCTGCTGATAAGTCCAGCAACAGTCGCTGTGGTCACACAAACGCATTTTGCCATCGCTGATAAAAACATGTCGTTTTACCATGGCGATAGAATATTCCAGCTCACCGTTCGTTCTGTCAATAACGGTCTGTTTGGTTTATCAGTGGAACGTCTGCCTTTAGATTGAAATTTGCTTATGCCACGCCTACTATTGATTCTGGTAGCTCTTTCTACAGGGGAACTGCGCAGCGAGGCTGTTCTAAGAAATGAATGTCCACCCGATTTCCTTCATAACTCAGACCTGATGATGGAAAACCTTTGTACTGACTGATCGCTTCCTCGGAGAAAGTCTGATGATTTGATCGTCCTCTGCGTGAGGGGTCAAACAGTGTCGGTCAATGAACAGCTTGACTGGGGTCCACAGGGAAAAGTGAGAGCTAATCTGTCCTCTTCCCGTTCTGTTGGACACGGCATAATTTCCATCCAAATGGCTGAATTTCAGTGAGTTTTTTGTTGTTGTTTGTTTTTTCAGTGGTCCGTACAGAGTAACCATCAGCATTGAGTCAAAGAACGCTCATCAGAGCTTTCTGTAAAGCGGTTTCTGCTTGTCTTGTTTTTCGTACTTCTACTGTGAGAAAAAAAAACCGTCAACCGTGTCGAACTACGTCATTTTTTGACTTCCTACTATTTGTAATTCCT
>CM031595.1:70789815-70792315 GCA_018398815.1 Conus ventricosus | reverse complement strand
GGGGGGAGGGAAGAGAGAGAGAGAGAGAGAGAGGAGAGAGAGGGGAGATCCCCTTTAATTATTTACCTTCCCCCTTTCTTTGTTTTTTCCCTTCTTTACCTTTTCATACACACCCAAATTTAAAATTTAAATTTAAATTAAGCGACAATCCATCGAAAAGGGCCGCCTATTTAACGACAAGAAAAGAGAGAGAGAGAGAGGGGAGAGAGAGGGGGAAGAGAGGGGAAGGAGAGAGAGGAGGGGAGAGGGGAGAGAGAGAGAGAGATTAAAAATTCCATTTTTCATCCAAAATTCCATGCTAAAAAATTTCCTAAAAATTTTAAATTTAAAGGGAGCAATACATAAATTATGACCCAAAGAAACCCGGCACAAAAATTTACCCAACCTTTGCAGTTACATGTTTCAAAGAATAAAAGTTTTTAAGACATAAATCAATTCGTGACAATGCACCAATAAAACCGCGCCCAAAAATTTAGTCATTCATCATAATATATTTCAATCTTTAAATAAAACCCAATAGAACCATATCTCAAAAATTTATTTTTTAACTTTTTTTAAAAAACATCAGGGGAAAGGGAAACGGCGTATCAGTTTAATATGCAGAAAAAACCGAGGGTGGGGCCCTGGTATATGTATTTTTTTTTAATAGCAATGGCCCTGCTGTGAAAATTGTGTGATTATTTTTTTTCCCTGAAGGATTCGGAATTTTGGGATCCCATGGGAAATTGTAGGGGAAAGTGAATTCCAAACCACGCTTCCCCTGATTAAAGAAAAACCCCTTGTTTTAAAATAGTTTCTATTCAATTTTGGGGAAAACCCGGGAAATTTTGGGTTGAACCCCCTTGGGGTTTAAATGCAAAATTTTGGGAAATAAAGGTTTTGGGGTGCAAAAACCCAAGGGCAATTTTTTTTTTTAAATGAAATTTGGGTTGACAGAAAAACATTTTTTTGAAAGGGAAAGGGCCCCCCTTTAGTAAAATTCCCCTTCACTAAGACGGGGATTTTTTTAATGGGAACTGTTTTAAAGGGTGCTCTTTTGTAGCCACTCTTAAGGGTTTAAAGGGCATTACACTAGCAGAATCAAATTAGTTTTTGAACAATAATTGTTTGAGGGGAAAAAGTGCGTGTAGGAAAAATTTTCCTGGATTAAAGGTTTAAGAAAAAAGCTTAATCTTGCACAGCTGTATGTTTGTCGGGTTTTGATTTACATAAAACTCGAAGGTGATGGGCCCCAAAGAAAGCTTTTTATAAACTTTATACACCTAAAAACTCAAAGGGTTTATCCACCACTTAAATTTTCCCTGTTTAAATGAAAAAAAAAAAAGAGGGGGGCCCTTGTTTTGGTTATTTTTTGTCTTCCCCTGCCTTGTTGTTATCGATTTTTTTTGGGTTTTGTTGGGTTTTCCCAGTGACATTTGTTTTACATTGAAACCAAAATTAATTAAGGTTTATTTTTCCCTTTTTTTAATGAAGTAAAAAAAAGCTTCCAAGCTGGGTATTTATAGACAGGGGTTCATCCAAAAAATTTTCACATGAATCCTCAATAAAGGGGAGATCATTATAAAAACCTGAGAACAGAAAAGGGGCCCAAACCAAAACCCGGGGGGTTACGCCATGTTATAAGTAACTTTTCTGATAAATTGTTGTTGACACAAACGAATTGTTGACGGGGCTTCTAGGAATGAAGTTATCAGTTGGAAGGTTTTCCTGTTTTTCATAATTAAAAGCTTCCTGCATAACAATTTGTGGGCCAAAAGACAACAAAAGCCTTTGCAAAATCAACAAACATTTCGCCCAATATTTTTTCCCTTTAAAACTGGTAGCCATTGATCTACTAGGGTTTTTAAACGCTGTTGACAAAAAGATTTTTTTTTTGAAACCCCCCATTGATTTTTATTTTTGTAGGGTTTTTGGAAATCCCAAAAAGGTGGCAAAAGGTTATTTATGTTTTTTCCCAAGGGGTTTGGGCCCGAACTGGCCCCCCCCCCTGGATTTGGGCTGTAGTTCGAAGGTTTAGATTTTTCCCAGATTTGAAAAGGGTAAAACTTTGGGAACTTTTAACGGGGCGGGGGAAAATTTACATTTAACAAGGGATAAATTTTAAATGTAGGTAAAGTTTCCCAAATAACAGGTTGCGGGTAGTTTCAAAATTTTTCCATCAAAAACCCCTCCCAAATCCCCCCCGGATTCCTGTCTGTTTTTTAAAGGGGATAAAGCTTGGCCCAAAATTCCCTTAACTGTCAAAGGGGGAACTGGTGTTGCTGGACGAATTTTTCATAAAGCATTGAAAAAAGTTTTTAATTTTTGTAATTCATTTTTAGTCAGTATTTTTTTCTTTGACAAAAGTGTTTTGCAAATGTTTTAAAGTGGTTTTGGGTTTATTTATTTGGTGGTTATGTGGTTTAAGGGGCTTGTTTTTTGACTTTAAGTTTTTTTTTGTAAGTTCATTTATTTTCTTGCCTATGGATTTCGAATTTTTTTTGTTGGCAAAAAGTTAAAG
>CM031595.1:70737315-70784815 GCA_018398815.1 Conus ventricosus | reverse complement strand
TATCACTAAGGCACCCACCCGACTAAACAAATAAAAAGATCAATCACTAGACCTGTCAAACAAACAATAAATAGTTGCGATTAAAATGCTCTCTCTCTCTCTCTCCTTTTCTCTCTCTCTCTCACCATGTGTACACACTGACATACGCACTCGCACAAAAATGTTTGTGTCCGTGTGGGTACACACACACACACACACACACACACACACACACATTGACGCATACACACTCACATGAATGGACACCTCACACTACAGAGTTGCGTCGCCTCATTGGTGTACACTTACCAGTGCACATAGTTGAACGTTTGCAGGGGATCCTGAGCGATAAAATCTGTTATCTCAGTTAACGTGTGTTCAGTCATTGTCTGCTATTGGAAAAGCCCAGTATGAGTTGCCCCATTCTCTGGGTGTCTTTGCAGTGTTTGGCCTTGTGATTATTCCAACATTTGTTTGGTTGACAATGTTTCTTGCTCTCCCTTTAAGTCTGATTGTGCGGCTACTTCCTCTCTCGATGTTGAGCTCTGCAAGATGGTCTTTGGTATAGTGTGTTCGATCTTGTTTTGAGGCGATTCTTTAGATTTCACATCAACTCAGCCAAGCGCAATCCAGATTTTATCGTTGCTTTGCCTGCAAGAGTGACTGCTCGTTCATTTCCTTTCACACCTGCATATCTTGGGCAGTACATCCACGCAAGTATTTCTGATGAAAGGCTGCGCATTACTTCATGCAAAGCATGGCTTCCCATTTCAGTTTCACTTGTTGAAGCAGGTTCATTGTGTCGGTATCATGGTTCGAGTTTGAAGCTGGTCGGTGGACGAGAACCAGTGGACTGCTTGTGTTCACTGTTGCTACTCCATCGTTAGACTCACGAGTTGTTCAAGCTGTACGCACCACGGTCTTCCTGGATTGTTTGGCCATTTTGCTTCACTTTGCATCTCCAGCCCGACTTACTTTTGGTGACCGAACCGTCAGAATGAATGACAGTCTTCTTTTCTGCCGAGTTTTTCCATCTCACACCTGAATTTCTGGCGTCTACTTCGACCTCTGGCCAGTCTCGGCAGTGTCTTCCAAGCTGTGGAGCAATGGCAGTTTGATAGAGCTGTTTTTAGTGGTCAGGATGCTTTTCCCATTTCTTAGTTTCTTTTTTTGAGTTTTAATAACTGGCACACAAGCTGGATATTGTCTGCCATCCCATCCATTTTTCACATCCTAAACCTTTTGTTTCCTTGCCTGCCAGTGGGTTTTGGAGATTTTCAAGTGCTCTAAAGTATGCCTTCGCCAGTACCAGCTTGTGTCTGACCTTCACTGAAGGAATGTCAAGCAAGTAACGCATTGTTTCAATCAGTGTGTCTGTTGTAGACCTGAACTGTCTATGGGACTAAATGTTCAAACACACACTCACGCATGCATGTGCATGCACACACACATGCACACACACACACACTAAAACACATATGCCAGTACTGATATATCTGTACGATTTATTCATAGAAAAAAGTTCTGTGTAAATGTTAGTAATATATGATATGGATTTCCAATAAACCATTATTGAGGTGAAAACATGAAGAAAATTCATACATCTGAAATCACTCCAAAAGAAGTGACTGAGCAAAAATGAGTTGTTACAACCGTTTCTGAATCATCATCAACAAAATGATATGCATATCATGCTCACAAACTTTAACATGACACACACAATTGGATTATGCATGGAATGAATCATGGGTATAGGCCTATGTGGCTTATCCATTTTAACCATTAGCCGAAAATTGGAGTGTGTTCAGACAGCAGTACTTTTTCCTACATTGTTACCCTTTTTTTTTTTTAACTATTCCTTTTCTATTTCCCCCTATCTGTTATTTCTTTTCCAATATTTTGCTTGTCCTACTTTCAGTGTTTTCTTTCTACTCTTTACTGTCTATACTACGTTTTATGACATTTCTCTTTCCTACTTTTTGATTACTATCCCTGCTTCTTGTGATCTCTTTCTTCTTTGTTTTACCTTTTCCTAGTAGTTTGCTATCTTTTCCTACTTTTTCCTCATGTTCCCTACTTTGTACTACTTTTTATTACATTTTGCCACGTTTTACCACTTATCCCTACTTTTAGCTACTTTTTTCTGCTTTGTCCTACATTTCCCCTATTTGCACTACCGTTCCTACTTTTCTTTTTAATTAACCTTTTGTTATTTTCTACATCCTTTCCCTGCTGCTTACTATTCTTATGCTTTATTACCTTTTTTTCCATTTTTTGCTAGCTTTTCCTATCTTTTGCTACATTTTCCTACTTTGTACAACCTTGTCCTACTTCTTATTGTCTTTTGCTACCTTTCAGTACTTAAGTCCACTGTCTCTTTCTACTTTTTCAAACAATTCCCTACCATTAAAAATATTTTCCTACTTTTACCTTTTCCTACACATTTCTCTCTTTTCCAAACAATTCGCTATCCTTTAACACATTTTTATACCTTTTCATACCCTTTCCCATATGTTTCTGTTTTCTACTACTTTTCCCCACTCTTTCCCATCATTCAAAAATTTTCCTAAGATTTCATACCATTTTTACATGTCTGCACCTTTTAACACCTTTTTTTTTTATACAGTTTGCTATCCTATCAAGCATCTTCCTGTCTTTCTCACACACTTAACAACATTTTCTTTTTCGCCTAATTTTTCAAATCCCTTCAAAACATGTCACTATCTGATCCTACTTTAACATACACTGTCCCACCATTGGCATTCCCTTTGCAAAATTTTGTTGTGATTTTCTTTATCACAGCATTGACTACAAAACATGTGTCTAAACAGGAAAGACAAGTTACTTGGAGTGGCATGATGGCAAGATACATAGACACAGTTCCAGTGGAGGTTTCTTTTGACTGCCATTCAACATTATCATAAACCTCCAATGCAACTGCAATGACGAAACGTACCAGACAAAGTTTGTATGATCAATGCCCAACAGTTCAATTCATTTCAATCTCCCATGGTCACACCGTCGTGAAGAAAACCCAGAATGAGAACTTGACTTTCTACTCTTGGGCTGCAATATCGGCCTTTTTCTATCCCAAACAAAAAATAGTTCACGCTTTTGTTTGGTCAGAAGCTAATTAGGGGATGCGTTCAATATGTGTTAAGTAAAGAATGTGTAGAACTGGTGCTTGTTGAATGATCCACTTAGTAAATTGAAGCAAGCAGCACTGGCTGAACAATCCAGGTAGAAAAAGACAGACAATGTGCTGGTTGAATCCTCCATCCATGCAGTAAAAAGTATAAAGAAGTGGTGTTGGCTGAATAATCCATTAGTAAAAGTATAAAGAAATGGTGCTGGTTAAATAATCCATGTTGTAAAAAGAACAAGATGTGGTGGAGGCTGAATACTCCATAAAGTAAAAAGTAAAAAGATGTGGTGGTGGCTCAACAATTCATGTAGGAAAAGAAAAATATCACATGATTTGCTCATTAAGTGGTCATGACTGCAATATTTGTTGTCAATCGATTACATGTAAATAGCACAACATGTCAATTTATGTCAATAACAGATTACGTCAATTTACTGCTTGTCTGACGGCACAGTAAAGACTAGTTTTCCTCTAAAGTGTTAACAAGCTGGTGACAAATGAGTTGACTGACAGTTTCCAACAGGTAGCTTCCATGTACTGAATATATACAATAAGTATTCATGAATAATCGAAAGAAATGTGCTTCAGCCTTATAGCTATGTGCAGTAAACACTGCCCACAATAAATTCAACCCTTGCATCTTAGTTCAAAGAAACCTCTTCTTGGGCTGGGATGAAGAGGGAGAGTTTGGGGAAATGGGGGGGGGGGGGGGGGTGTGGCTTAGGGGAGAGGGTCGGGGAAGGGGTGGAGGGAAGGGACGGAAAAGGAAGCGGGGGAAGGGTCGATTGCTAAGAGCATATATCATGGTTTCATTTTTCTAGTTATGGGTGAAGCACAGTTACGAAAATGTGACCTAGACATTTAAAATCTTCTCTTATTCAAGTCATGAAACTGTATAGAAAAGGAACATTTTCCATTTGAGAAGAAGATAAGACCAACTTATGAAAATAATAGGCAGAACACACAAACACACACTGAATTGCATTGGTTGGTGGGACACCATACAAACAGATCTAGATTCTGCTGCGCAGCATAATAGCTACTGGAGAGAAAGATAGACAGACAGAGAAAGAGACAGAGAGAGAAAGAATGGTGGATAGTCTTTATTCCCAAGGGTAATAGATAAGGAAGATGCTTTTTTCCGTCTGGCCCTCGTCTCTTTAAGGACCAAGGATGCTAACATAGAACACTATTACACAATACAGAACTAATTCTGACAAGACAGTGATCTCTCTCTCTCTCACTTCTAGGGTGAACACTCTTAAACTAGGATAAACGAAAACAAACAAACAAAACCAAAGGTGGTGGCAGGGGAGGGCGGGGAGCAAGAGAGTTAACCATGTCTCCAAACATGTTCAATTCAAAGGGTAACTGCCCTTGGCATAGGTCGGTTCCCTTTGTCAACTCTAAGTTTCTTTTCCTTCCTTGCGGCTGAGGTTTAAGGGCATCTCTTCATGCCAAGTAGAATTAAAGCATTTGCTTGGACTGGTAAAATACGCATGAAAAAAGTGAAAACGAATTCCGACCCACTTTTAAATTTCATCGAATCAATATGTCTTCTCCTTTATTGCACCATTCTGTCCCTTGTCTTTTGACAGATTCTGTGTCATTTTTTCCTCTAATCATCATGAATTTCTTTCTGGCGATATAGTAAAAAGAATCAGGAATGTTTTCGATGCTCAATAAACCCTAAACCCTGTCTAAAATAATATATCAAAGAAAAATAATCCATAAAGCCATGAACATAAATGTCTGGGTACAGGGATGGGGGTGGGTAGAGGGAAAGGGAAAGCAAGTGGTATTCATGCAAGACCACTTCTGACTTAGATTCCAACGCCAACTTTGAACAACAACAAAAAATCGAAAAAAAATTTACAAAACTCTCAATCGGCACTAGAGAATTTTCTTTGAAGTACACAATGTAATGCACAATTTTGCATGACAAGCTAACTTTTTACCCATTTCTGTGAATTAAAAAAACCCCACTTATGTATTGGTTGTTTTGTTGTTAATTTAACACTGAAGAAAACAGCACTCAAACTGCTGATATGAAAAGCCTATTCACAACACACAGTAGAAGCACCCATGTTATCACATGCAGGAGTGAAATATGTTGAGCAGTCAATGAGAATCTGGATAATCACAAACATAAAATTTTAACATTTATTTATGAGATTTATCCCACGAGACATATCAGACTATAACCCACACGGATTTTATCAGAATATAAACAACTGTTATCCAATATATGTGCAATGTCTCCTGGTTAGGATTTATGTACACAATCAGCCGATGCTGAACACAAAGTTACAAAAACTATAAATGAAATAAATACTAAACCACAACTGGCAAGAAACATATGGTTCTTTTTTCTACATCAGAAGCAATTGATTAGGAGGGGGGAAAAAAAGAAAAAAAAATGCACCATCACACAACATGCACTTCAAGTATCCAAACCAAAAACATTTCACAGACAGAAAGAGTGACCAAGCAAGGAAACAAATAAAAAGGAAAAAATCTTCAGGAACCTGGTGTCTCCACGAAATGTTCTACATAGAAAACCCCAAAATATTTCCAAATTCCAGCAGCTATCAACAGTGAAAAAGAAAAAAAAAAATTACATAAAGTTCAGCGAGTAAGAATTTTACATTTTAACTGAGTGAAAGGACACCGTCTTGACCAGAAACCAGGCTCTTATCACCAAATGAAAGACAATGTGTCAACGATCGTAAAAAAAATCATTGCTGGCAATAGTTGATATTTCAGCCTTTTGTCTCTTTTTTCCTTTGATCCTTGTTGTTGTTGTTCTTGTTATCGTTGTTCTTGTTTCCAATTATTTTTTCAAGTTTCAAATCTCAGTTGGAAAACACCATTCCACAAAGTAAAAGACACCACAAAAAAAACACAAGGCAGAAAGACAAAGAATGAGTTATAATTATTCAGCCTTTATAATGACATCATTTGCAAGTGTAAAAATATACTGCGAAAAAAAAAATCATCACATTAACAATGAAATGAACAAAATCAATCACAGATGTACACGTTGTGACAGATCATAATGAAAAGGGCTTTGTGTTATGATTTTACGGTCCAGCTTCCAGTATAAAACATAATATATACATATAAACATAAATTCATATGCTTGAGTAAAGAAATGTAAGCAAGTTTAGCCTCATTTAAAGAAGTACAGCTGCCTGATCATGGATTTCTGCACAAGGGACTTTCCAATCAACATTTTGGAGATCTATCTTGCTAACTTGCCTCTTATTCTCAAAGAGGATTCCATGACCTCTTTCATGACTTAGTGAACGAGAAGGGAGATGCAGAATTTATTTCACCATGAATTTTACGTCCATTGTATAAGTCATTATAGGATGCGTTCAGACACTGCAGGTAATGTTAATATAGATAATAACTCTGTGTTACTTCTCAATCAATTACAGTGATATTGGCTAGACAAAACCAGCTGCTGTTCAGAAGGATCTGACATGTTCATCTGTCTTTCCTTCACCTAAACATCACAGGGGTTCTGATGGGAGGTCTTCCAGGTTTACTGTTTAGTCCTTCCCCAGCTCACGGAATGCTGAGGTTGCTCGGTCAGTCTCAAAGAAGGCAAGGACAGTGAAGTTTTTATCTGTATTTCCAAGTTTAATTATTACTATTTTTATAGGCAGTCTTGTCTAAAATTATGAGACTTTGTTCATTTCAGTGAGAAGGGCCTTCTCTTCAGTTCTTCATACAGCTTGGTCTATATTGGTCTGTACTGCTTGATATATCATGTCCCGTATTCTGGAATTTACATGAAGAAAACAAATTTTGGTCAAAGTGTATGCCTGCCTAATAATTCTTGTAAAGTACATTTCAGCAGTGTTTCAGACTTGCTCTTTCTACGGACATTGATATGCAATCATGTTTTGTTAGTATAGTAAATGAACAGTGCATCACAATTCCTCTCATGTATTAGTTAAACACAAACAAAGGCAGAACAATGGTAGATTGAATCTTCACTGAAATGGCAACAGTCTCCTTGCTCTTGTGAAAGCTACATTCACAAATGAATCAAAATGATGGTGAAAATGCCGACTATCAACATGGACATGTAAACATCACTCCACAAATGCAAAACAATACAGGAACTATGATCATAAACACAACATGTTGGTTTTCATAAAAACATCTTTGGTATGAAGGAAAAATAAACATAAAAACAGTCATGTATCGCAACAAAATTGAACTACCATTTCTTTTTTTAAAGTCTTTTAGTCCAACGATATTCAAACATGTGAACTTTTACATCACTTGTAATGGTTTACCTTACCACATATCTGTGACTAGTTTCTTGTTGTATGTGATGAGTTCTGAAACGGTCCTGTGTGGTCTGCTGGGCCACAATGACATTAAAACTGACACTGGTAAGCTGCCTGTATACCTGTTTACAAGATAATAAAAGAAGCAATCATATCTCCATCCATTTTTTCATTATCAGCAGTTTCAAAATAGCCCGGTAATTTTTCTCACATCTGTTTATTTCTCAGTATTTTCTAACCCACTCAATACCATAAATGGTTACATATTTGGAAAGATATGTCTGTTTACAGCAAAAGAATTTTTTTTCCCTCTCATAGGTAGTGCCACTCCTGTTGTTCTTCATCTCTGCATTTCAATTCCAAAACCCAAACAATTCCATGAACTCACAAGGTAGCTTCAAAAAAGCAAACATCCAAAGGGAAAAAACTATTTCTTGTTTGAACCCACCCTGGATATCCAACAAGAATTCACTTTTATTTAATCAACTTTCAGCCTGAAGAGCTCAATCCACTTGTTCCTTTCCTCCTCGCTTTCTCTCTGTCTGAGTCTCCTTCATTGGCAGGCACTGCCTCTCTTCACCACAGGCATGGACCCAGACAACTAGAACTTGTTGTAGTTGACACCTGCGCCTTTTCCAACCTGCAAGAATACAATGGCACCTTTCCACAGACAAAGAATTATTTCACGTCATGTGATTGAACTACTGCTAAAATCATACTGCATTTAAAGTATAAAGAATGTGTTTCGATTTAATTTGACCATAAACAGTCATGATTTTTACCAACATTTTCTGTTTATTTCACTCTCTTTCAACACAGTAAACTCCCAACCATTCCATCTCAAAGTCAAAACTTGACATAGAAAACAAATGCTTTGTCATCTACCATGTGAATCGTGACACATATGGAGAATGACTACACAGATAAAACTCCATAACTAATGGGCATATAAATCAAAGAAAAAATCAATACCAACACAAACTTGTAACAGCATTACATGGGAGGGAAAAAATCATTACATTTTCAGCAACAGAGATCAATTACTCTGAGACAAAACTGGGTACAGCCTAAGATTTTGCGCATGGAAAACTAGCTAAGAATTGAGGACCAGGGATCTGCATGTAACCCCATCTTCAATTGCCAGAAAAAACTCTTAGGTACACTTCACAAATTAATGATGCAACGATCAATCATTCCAAAGTCAGAATTGTTATCATATTACTTCTGGCTCTCTGCCTTACGATGCATAAAACTGATCAATGCACCTTACCTGCACTGGCTATGGGTTCAACTGATCAAGTTTTCAAAGAAGAAACTGTTAAAAGATTTTCATCGATTTAATTTGATATGACCCTCGTCTCTTAGTTACTCATTACTTACGGGAAGACAATTACAAAAAAGATATTAATATAAAACTTAAGAACCTCTGTGTGTGTGTGTGTGTGTGTGTGTGTGTGTGTGTGTGTGTGTGTGTGTGTGTTTGTGTGTGTGTGTGTGTGTGTGTGTGCACGTGCGCACGCATGCGCACACATGTTATACACATCCAAGAACATGCAGACACCACAACTTTCGCTAATATTTTCCTTTGTCAAAAAAAATAATGCTCACAACAGCAAAAGCAATATAACAAACATCAAATCCAAACAGAAAGAACTCGTATCCACATCAAAGTAACAAAACAACAACAACAGACTTACGTGCACTGCATTGTCATAACCAGCATTCTCAAATTGAACCGATTCCATGAGCTTCTGTTTACCATTGTTTCTCCTGTACATAACCACAAAAGATATTTTCAAGCATTGTAGGCAAAGACAAAATGCTTCCCACACACACACACACGCATGCACACACGCATGCGCACACACACACACACACACCACACAAACTCACACAAGCGTGCACACAGGCAGACAAAGAATACAATACTTCTACACTCTACCAGATAGACAAACAACAAGCCAATACTTCTACACACCTGAATATGTACACAACAGACTCAATAATGCTTCTATACGGCTGATTAGATAGACTTATACTTCATATACATCTCACTAGATCAAGGACACATACACCACCACCAAGGTTACGATGCTTCTACACACCTGATCAGGTACACAAGCAACACAACCATGCTTCTACACACTGATTAAGTAGACAATCAACGCAAACAACCACTACGGTAACAATACTTCTACACACCTGATCAGGTAGGCAGCCACCCCTATGATAGCCACCAGGGCCACAACACCTATCACAATGCCAGCTATGGCTCCTCCAAACAGCTCCTCTGCAAAACACACAAGCTGGAGCTTAGACTCAACAATCAAAGTATGATTGCTGATGAAAGGTTAATGTAAGATGGAAGAGTGGAATAGAGGGCAGAATTAAAAATGTGTGCATTCCTCAGTAGTAGCAGATTAATGAAATGTACAATGGAAATGTAGAAAAGTCCACATGGAAATGGATGATAATTATGAGCGATGAAACAAGTGTACTGGATTGTACTGCTGTGTCTTATTTTGAGTATCTCACAAACTCGGACATCTGTTGATGTTCCCTGTGGCTCTCTGAGAGGTGGTGAAGGACAAGCCTGCCCACTCCCTCCTGCAATCCATCTTTTCCTCTCTCTGTCTCTTCTTCATCTTCCCAGTATGTTCCCTGCAGAGTTGTTTTTGCCAGGCTGATCTTGAAATGTGCCCATTTCAGTATGAATCACAAACAAAGCAGAAATCATCCATTTGGATCTTTTCAAAGAGACCCTCTACCATTAAATTCAGAAGAATAAGGTGCTAGGGAATGTAGCAGCTACATTTTTTTTCACCACCAGATTGGGCTACCATGGTGTCCCCCCTCTTCTCCCCAACCTCCGTGAAGAGACTTACAATGATATCTGACTGTATCTTCAATAGCGCTTGCCCAAAGTTTCCAATGCCTATCGACTGGTACAGTTAACATTCTAAGACAGAAATTCATGGACTTGCACTCCATCAAGGTAATGCATTGTTGTATACTGCTTCCATACGAGACTTTTTGGCTTCTGTTGGATTGTTGTTATTGTCTCATCCTCCATACACTCCAGATCTCTCCGCATAGGACTTCTTCACCCATACCTTAAAAGCAACTGCTTGAGAAAAGCACTGTTTGAGACTCTGCAAAGCCTGTTTCGACCAACATTAGGAAAGTTAATGAACTATAAGGTCTTGGAAGAGGTCATGTTTGTACATTGGGAAGTTAGGTAGATCAATGTCAAAGTGTGCATCCGCTAATGAAGATTCTTCAAGATAAACCACTTGGCATAACTGGACAATAGGTTAGCACTTTCAGAGCATACCTAATCTTTCACCAGTTCAGGATGTAACCTACCATCAGCAATTTAGTTTTTGCATGCTTTTAAAGCTATGACACACCTTTATTCTATTTTCTTCTAGCTCAGGATTCATCAAAAACAGCATAAGTTTTGAAACACAGTCAGCAATAACAAGCACAATAATCAAGTCAATACCCCTAAAATTAACACTCTCTGCAAGGACTCTGTTTCAGAATTTACATCTTCTTGATCTGACAAATAATAAAGACTGCACACGCGCCTGCATCACACCAACACACTGACCTGACGACTGAAACCATTGTTACTTCAGATTAACATAGTGTTGTATCTACCGTAGAACTTTTTGCTTCTATTGGATTGTTGTTATAGTCCTCATCCTCCTACAAATTGGTGTCGGCGTGGGGGATCGTTGTTAAATGTCGGACAGGTTTTATCAATCCTGATGGAAAATGCCAAGTGGGTTTTTTTTTATACATTTTTAGATGTTGTACTGACGAGATTTTTGGCTTCTGTTGGCTTGTTTATTGTCTCATCCTCCATACACTCCAAAATCTCTTCGCGCGCACACACACACACACACACACACACACACACACACACACACACACAGATTTCTTCTTACTTTTTCCTCCTCCTCTGTTGACCAGCGCACCCATGAACAGATAAAAAGCTAACTGACCCAGTTAGTTGAAAACATGGAAAAAGTTAAGACAACATCACCGAGAAACAACAACATGACCCAGTCAGTGACTACATTAGATCCAAACTGAGTATGTGAGGGTAATGGGAAATTTAAAGGCAATATTCAAGGTTCATGAAACTTTCATATGTTAAAAACAATCATGACAGAATTACTGACAGCATTGACAGCGTCCAGGACAGCATGACACAGCTGTAGACACATACAAGTTCCAGGTTTTGTCACTTGTGGCCCACTTGAACACACTATGTATCAGGACATAAGAGTCCCCACCCCGCATCCGCCACCACCTCTGCGAGCATGCACCATAACCTCTATATGCACTGTTATTTGGCTGTCAGCAAGTTGGCACCCTTTTTTCAAGAGGACAAAAGCACTGTTATGTTGGGGCTGTCAGCAAGTTGCACCCTTTTTCAGAGAGGGACAAAATGGCACTGTTCTAGGGACATGGTTTTTATCATACTTGATGGACAATGCCAAGTGATTTTTTTTTGGTTTGTTTTTACATGTTTTAGATTCTGACCTGTTGCTGGTGATGGAGGAACAGAAAGGATGGGTAATTTAGATTTCTGTGTAGGACATCCTGTCGAAATTATGTACACAGGAACACACAGCATACTTTGTCTCATCCAACACAACACAAAAACACACACAACGGTCATACAAAATAAGGTGTCAAAAAAGGAACTACCAGCAAACACATGGACACCATGTCATCAACAACATGTCCCAGAAAACAAACAGATATTGTGACAAAAATCAACATGCCCATGAAAACACAAACATAGTTGCCAGTCGCTTGGAGTCAAGATTTTGAAAGCAGGAAGTAGGGGGATGGGGTTGCTGAAGAGGGACTTTTAGACAAAAGCAATTCTAACCCCTTTCATTTTAGCTATAAAGTGGTTTGAAAAGAAAATGCATTTACATACAAATGATTTGCCAGCACCACATAACATCATGTTTATCGCTTCTGTTTAAAAAATGACCACCTAAACCACCCCCACTTTAGAATATACAATTTTGAAATTCTGGATTTTTCACTAAATTCAGAAAATTTGGGGAGGGTTCTTGTGAAGGTTGCACAATACTGCGATTCATCCAACACAGTCACAAAACAAAAAAACAATTCCAGAAAAAACACAGCATGCTTAAGCTTCATCCCAACATCAAACAACTAATCAAGCAGTTACATCGATAACAGTAAGTCATCTAATACAGTGAAAAAAAATACACGTACCCTGTGACTCCATGCAAAAATAACAAATACAACATACCAGTAAACGTTACACGCAATGCATCATCACCACGGCAAGACATTACTCCAGTAAAACACAAAGCACGCTGTGAACTCACTCACGGCCGAGACTGACCGCAGGCGGTGGCCTGACTGCGACCCACATACTGGTTATCTGCCTCTCCAGACATTGTGGTAGTGCGCTCACACATTGGTCAGCTCATGACTTACCTACCACCAACAGTTCTGTGCAGAACGAGGGAAACCCCTATTACCAGCCTACCCCCGCTCAGTGAGAAACCACAACTTCCAAAATATGTCGACATGTTACACACCTTCAGCCATTTTACACCACTAGAGTCAACTTGTTTTGACTAACAAAAACACCCATGAGAGGAGGCACAAACAGCTGCTCTGTTTGACAGTCGTAAGTTTCCATACCTGTCCTTTTAGTCAATCACCTTTTTTCAAGCTATGGTGGCTGAATACAAGTCAAAATCAGAACAATATTAACTCCTGAATTCCCAAAATTAGACCCCTAACAAGCAAACTCTGGAGAGACAAACAAAATCAATGCCACCAAGATCCACATCTGGTCAGATCTAATCAAAAAGGAATTTTTCCTTGCCTAAAAGCAGTTTTTATATATACTCACCAGTCGCAAAAACAAATGCATAATCTACCAATAAGCGAACACAATAACATTTGAATTCCCCTTCCCCCCCCCCCCCCCCCCCCCCCGCGCAAAAAAAATCAGTGGACAGCCGGGAGTTAAATCTACTCCCAACCTACAGGGATATAAAAAACCTTAAGATGACTCCCTGAATGACAGATGTAACAACATCGCTTCACTCGCAACAATTCAACCGACCAATACGTTCAAGTCTGTACGACATATGCAGCATCCATAAAGGAATTACTGCCAAACGCCGACAGCAGTGGAAGCCAAGTATGTACGCACCCTGTATGAGCTGCGATAGGACGGCAGCCTTCATCCGAGGACACCGGGGCTGCTCATCTAAGAGGATGGCGAACGAAGGAAGAAGAAGGAAAATCACCCAAACAATTCAGTTTTCTCCCTTTTTCCCCCAAACTGCAAGAAGGCGAGTGTCCTAGCCATTTAGGACTAGGTAGGTATATCATAAGCTACTTTTTAGTAGGAAATTCCCTTTCTTCATGCTTACCTGACCAAACAAATGCCAAATATCGAAAAGGATGGTGGGGTCTCACCTGGGAGACAGAAGCTCAGAAGTTACCCCCCCCCCCCCCCCCCCCACCCTTTCAAGCTGAAGTTCAGATAAGGAATTACAAATTCTGATCATGAAGGAGCTGTAGTGAAGTTTTCTCACCATGACCTCCACAGTTTTTCTCATTCTCACCTGTCCAAAAAGAACAGGAAGTGCATCCAACTGAATTGATCTGAGCAAGCTCAAATTGTTCACCTTCCTCCAAAGTTTGTCATGGAGACTGTTCCAAGGTTCCAGCCGATTCTTCCAGCATTCCATTTTCATCCTCTTCAGGGCTCTTCTTTTCCACCGCTACCCCTCCAGTCGGTGGCATTTACGAGGGTCTAGGAAATTGGTCATAGAGAACGTTGGGCTCTGGAACTGACTCCAAGTCCTCAAATTACCTGGACAATCTCCTTCAGAAACATCAAGACCAAACAATCTCACAAGGGACCTCTCTATTTTGGAGCAAACCCATTCGAACACTGGCTTATGTCAATCTTTGAACAGTCAGACAGCTCCTTCCCAGATGTTTCATTCACCTCAGGATGCCCTGCAAGACCGACCAAAACCTTGATGTCTTCCCAGAACCCAAGAGCACAGAAGAATCATTTCTTTTGGCCCAGTCTCAGTCCCATACTGGCAGTTGACGTCCCCGCAGCTTCAGACTATGATTGTCCTGGCCTCAACTGCCTCAGATCTGATTCCTTTGTGCTGTCTTCATCAGACCCCTTGCCAGTTGGCACTGAGTGAAGTCTGAACCAAACTCAGCAACTAGGGACATCTCTATTCCACTAATGCCCGTCTTTCAAGGCTCTTCACCTTGCTAATCTATAAGTGTCTGACCTAAGAAGTACCACGTGATTCCCCCTCGCACATATGCCTGTTTCAGACTTCCTCAGTGCAAGTGACTACGGAAACCCCAGAACACAGACCACACAAACCGTCTGGAAATGCGAGCCGTTTTGTTAGCGCATTGCAAGTGGTCTCATCTCTAGAAATGAGAAATGGTGACAGTGTGCTCTGACATTTCGACAGTAGTAGCAATGGTTTAAGGTATCAATGGAGAACACACTCCAGACAGAGCTGAATGATCTGACATTGGGACTCCTATTTTGCAAGGTATGGAAAGATCTCTTCTATTAAGACACAATCCGGTCAAACACAATGTTCAGCAGCCGACACCCTTATTTCAGATATGGGGGGAGTCCGGAGTTGCCGTCCGAGTGGGATGCTCAACCAGAAGGTTACAATGTCGAGGTCAGCCAACTTTTGCAAGATCTACAGGAGCAGATGGTGAGGCAGCTGTGCTGAGACACAAGTTTTAACGCTGGTCAAATAAAGAAATGGCTAGTTGACAGTGACACAAACTCTTGGATGACCGGGGAGAAAGGAACACTGGTCCCCCCACCCACCTGGGAGTTGGTTGCACCAAGTGCCATACAAAGAAGGTGATTCAAGAGAAGAGCGAGGTGTGAAAGCTCTCCTAGAATTTTCAGACTGGGAAGGCCTAATCCTGTGATACAGGCCAGCCAAAACACGTTTCCTGAAATCCATGATTAACACTTGAACTGAAAGAAATGTTCCATGAAGAGTAAAAGGAGATAACTGAATTGTTATAGGGGCGAAGTAGAGTTTGATAGATCACTAATGGGAGAACCACTCTGCTACCCCACACTCCTCAGATTTACAGCCCTGAATATGCCTTTTGGCGTCGGCATGGGCTATAAGCAACATTATCTTATCTTATCTCCTCAATATTTTGTTCTGGCGTTAGGCATTATGTTTGGACAGGTAAGTATGAAGAAAATCGTGATTTTGCTGTAACACTAGTAAAACATCAACACGGTCTTCATGGTGTCTGCCTGCTGTCATGTAAATTCTAACCAACAAAATCTTGTACATAACACTCAGCAGTTAACCACTCTTTGTGCACTACGAAAACTTTTTCAGCCTTTAAAAGATAACTATGGTGTGAAACATGGTCATCATCAACAGAGCACACACAACCCCATATGAACAACAGTAAAAGATCTCAGCCAAAAGGAAGGAACAAACAAACAGACTATCAAGTCTTCATTCTGCACACACCTACAAGAAATGACTGGCCAACCATCTCTCAAAACCTAAAAAGTGAATTTTCAAGCTCTTAGGGTTGCCTAATGAACCCTCTGAAACTATCTACCACTTGGGGGAGTGGCAACATGGCACTTTCCAGATAGAAAAACTCTCACACATAGCAAGCTTGCTGATGTCTGATTATTGGGTCCCCTCTGGAACGGATAATACTGTCAGTTTGCTATCAACCCCAAATAAAACGTGACAGCGATAACAGAATTTGTAGCAATCTTTCATGTAGCATGAAATAAGCATGGTCATAGAACGAACCTTATGGGGCACTGGATCAGACACCAACAAAACATGGACCATTACTCCATCGCTATGGTATTCACATGCTCAACATGTCACGCCACGAACTGACACAGGTCGCCTTCAAGACAATTGTGGAGTGAGGCCTGTCTATTGCCAGGATTTGGCTATTGCCGAGAAGTGCGTGATTCATGCCGGGAATTTGCTTACCGTCAGCTCTGGAGGGGGGAGGAGGACAAAAAAAAGAAACATCGACACGCCGAAAAATGTGGTTTTACCGTGTGTAAAACACAAACGCTCGTGAACTGGGGTCTTCGATGTGAGCGAAATCGTGGATGTGTGAGTGCTGTCTTGTGAGTTTCCAATAGATAACTCGGAGTGTCGTCGGTGTATCTGCAATGTTAGTACGAACTGGGCGAAATCCGCGAAGGTGGGTTGGCCTCGTGCTCAATTTGTTTCTGCCGTTGGGGGCAGGGGTTCACTGGTATGCCCTCGACCCGACTATAGAAGTTTGGCTACCAGAGTGAAACGATCGATGTTTCGGTGTTCAGTGACGGTTCTGCACGTACCAGGTCGTTTGCTGTCGCAGTGTCCCGGCGACTGAGGTGTCCGTCCCAGTGTGTCGTCCGTCGTCTTGACTGTCGTGTTTTGGTGTTTTCAGCGACGGGTTCTGCTACGTAACCAGGGCGTTGGCTCGTCTGGCAGTGTCCCGGCGACTGATTTGTCCGTCCATTGTGTGTCGTTCCTGGTTGTTGTCTAAGGTGAGCGGGTTAAAGTACGGAAATTTTTTGGAGGGCTGTTAGCTGGTTGTTTGTAGATATCATGGTTTCCCTCAACTTTTTTGTTTCAGTTCCCGGAACTGGAGGATTTCCTTTTAATTCGATTTTTATTCGCAAAGATTCTTTTTATGTGGAATTGACTACGAGTAATGAACTATTTAAATGTGCGGAAGTTTTGGAAGAGGAAGAAAAGAGATAATACTTTAACTTAAGGTCGAGGAAATACGTAAAAATGGGAATGAATATGGTGCATTCCGGTCTACACTGATACAGATAGGTGGGATGTGTTAAGCGGTGTTGATGAGCTAGAGACAATATGCACGTGGTAGAGGTCCTGGTGGTACAGAAATATTGTTTCAAGTCTTGATTAAAGATTGGTTATTTATTGAGAGTGTAAAACGTTGGTACGGGGACCGGGAACTTTTTAATATCAAAAGGATACTGTCACAGCGGTGCGTGCCAGGTACGGAGCAGAATGCATGTAGAAGTTCTGGGCGTTGTGGGGGTGGTTTTATCGGTAGGTGTCGGGTGTGGTACCGATCATAGACATGTCGTGTTTTATGTTTTGGCTGGACTTGACTAAACCGGGTTGAGGGGCGGAAAGGAAAATGAAGGTGATCTATTATATAATCAGAGTTGTTCTTTTTTTCAGTTATTGTTAAAGATTTGCAGGTGAATCATTATGTGTTACTGGTATAGTTTTATTACGATAGAAAATAAAGAGAAAAAATAGATGGATAAATAATAAAGGAGTCTAAGATATTTAGGAATTGTGGCCTTCAGAAGCCTACATTAATGGAATGTATAAAGTATATATAGGTATATGTGTTGTTTTAGTTCGACGGTGGCGTGCCAGTATTCAAAGATGTTTTTCCGCAGGCATTGTGGGTGTCAGTAGAAATGTATAGCAGCGCTCGGAAATCCTTGTCGAGCTTCTGTACTTGGTGATTGTCATAGCGCTTAATAATTTCTGATGACATGTCATAGGTTGATGTTTTGTGCCTGCTAGGAAATAGGATAACCCGGGTTCAATTCTATTATTTTTGGTTATTGCTTGAAAATGTGTTTGATTCTATTAAAGCATGTTACTAAGTAATCGATCCTGAATTGTGACCGTTACTGTGGTCACTAACGGTCGGATTGTTCGTTTGTACGTTGGAGTAATATGACTAATCTATTGAATCATTGTCAAGGAGACCTCGATGGGGATTGAATCTTGGGTAAGTATTCAGTGTAATCACTTTATGAAGGAAACGGATATAATTATGTTTTGTGGCTGAGGATGGGAAATGGAAAGTTCAAAGAAATTGGTTAAAGTGTAATGAATATTTCTGTGAGAGAATTTAGATGACAAGGTGCTGGTGTATAGGTTAAATGATTTAAATTCCAGTTAGCTGTCCTCTTTTGAGTTGTGACATAAAACACTCAGAACCGTTTACTTTAGTGAATAACAAAGTTAAAAACATGAAATATGCTGAGGGAAGTAAGAGTACATTTCCTTTTCACAGGTTCCGGCGAGTTTTCGTACCTCCCTGACACAGCAAAAGCTGTGAGGGTCGGCAGTTCGGGTCGTGGCAGTTGTCACCGCCATTTTCACTGTCATCCTGCCCACTCTCTGCCTGAGTGGGACGCACTGGGAGCCGCAGGGTGCGTTCCGGTATCGGGACGCCGTCTCGCTCCACCCGTCCGAGGGTGATGCAGTTTCCTCCTACTTCAACTGACTTCAGGTTGGGCAAGCGTCTTGAGCATTCGCCGCAGTATACCATTGCTGCGTGCGACTTGTGAGGTGGTTGTGCCCTGGATGTAGGGGACAGCTGCTTCTTCGCAGTCACGACTCTTTCCTACTTCATGTCAAGCATCTTCAGTGAAGTTTTGCTTTGTGGCAGTGCAGTAGTGATACGGCGTAAAGCAACCGACTTCTACGAAATCATATTGGGAAACGCTGTGTCGCCGTTGGTTTTTTTGTGTGTGTTTTTTTTTGGAAGGAGTTTAGTTTTTTGTCTCTTCCTTGCATCTGTCAAGCACCCGCCAGGGACTTTCGAATGAAATATTGGAAGTGCAACATTGGGTTTCGGGTTACTTGAACAATCTGTTGTTGAACGTTTTTGGGGTTAAGTGGGTGTCCGGTGAGTTTGACACGCACATTTAAAATTAGTAATAGAGTACTTTTGGAAAAGGAAAACAACAGTTGGCATCCTCGGTTTTATGAGATATATCAACCTTGCATGATATTTACAGCTCTGGATACCAGGAGGATGAGATTTCAACCCTTGTCCCTTCTGTATTTGCCTTCATGGGCTGAGTGTGTCTGTGCCTCCTGAGGAAGGGGTCGATATATCAAGATGTGCAGACATGCGTGCACTGGTAATGCCCAGGAGGGGCCATGTGTTGATAGGGTCTGGGTAATGTTGTTAATAGAGTTGAATTGTTTTGGGGTTGTTTTCCTTTGCCTGTTGGTGTGTATATATAGAGATCAGGTTGTTCATCTGCCATTCTGCGGGTGAGAGTGCTGTGTGAAAGTAAATCAAGCCATCTGTTTGTGCAACCGTATTTTCTTTTGTGTGTTTGTTGTGTGGCGTTCATACTCTAATAAAAGGGGGAAAGGGGTGTTATAACGGGGATATAAATAATACATATATCCCGTCATACTGTTCTTATACAGTGACAATAGGTGGAGAAGCAGGGTAAACGAAATAGATTATTTAGGACAATGGATCTGTTGTGTGATAGTTGGGGATAGAACATGATATAGGAATAGAGTTGTAGCGCGTGGGTGGTTGGCGGGAGCGCAGCCGTCAGGTAGGGGAGGAATCCGGTTGCTTGGCAATCCTAGTAACATAGTTGCCAGGTAACGTTGTCTTGGTGTTGTCTCGGGTTGGTTGCAACCGATGTATGAATGGTTTGTTTGTGTTCCTCTTTCTTTTCCAATTACATGGTTTATGATTGTTGGAAGGTATTGGTGTCACAGAGATATTTGACGTGAAATGTGAAATGAAAAGTTTCAAATTTTTGTCATAAAATGTGATCAGTAGTTAACCGTTCCTAGGGTTGGGGAGCCCAGGTGTTTAGAAAAGGCACTGTGGTTGCCCAAGTCTAATTGAATTTATTCACGCCTGTGGACGATCAAGATATTCGCTTTAACGTTGGGAGAGTGAATGTTTCTCTTTGTTGGAGTTCTGAAGTTAAACGAAGAAAAAAAAAAATCTTTTTGGTTTAATCCCTTGGGTTAGAGACTTGAAGTCCTGTTGGTAATGGCGTCTGAACCGATTCGCAAGCTAAAGCAGTCCTCAAGGGACCGAAAGTCCAGTGATCTGTCAGGAGAAAGGATTGTCGACTCTGAAGAAGCAGCCAGGGGTACTCCCTATGTCCCGTACGCTTTGCGGCTGGTAAGCCTGGGTTAGAGAGTCCCGGGGTGGTTGCTAATTTGTGTCGCTAAGCAGTCCTGTTTTTCAGTACTACTACTTTACACCCGCCTAGCCAGAGATTGGGGGTTGATGTACAGGTGAGAATTGGGGCCCAGTTTCATGCTGATAAGTACAAAGGAATGCGAGAGAAGTGAGGGAAGCTATCGTTAGGAGGGCACAGGTGGCTCGGGAAATGACATGAAGGAGAGTAAGGAGCAGGAAAGAGTTGGCCGAGTTAGCTGCCAGGAGAGATAACCTGCTGGTCAAGCATAGATAGAGGAAAGATTAAGCTGCTGCCAGAGAAGGAGAGCTGCTGCCAGCTTAGAAAGAGGAAAGAGAGGAGAGCTCTGCCAAGAGAGAGGAAGCGCTGCCAGAAGAGGAGGTCTGCTGCCAGTTGGCTATCCTAGTGGCAGAGAAAGAATAAGAAAGAGATGAGATTGTGTTTTCCAGAAGACGAGAGAGGTCCAAGAGATGGCTACAACAAGAGGACGGCGGATGCCAGGAGTTAGAGCAGACCTCAAGCAACTATAACGTCAGGCGAGTGAGATCATGTCCTAGAACCAGGAAAAGTTGAGACAGAAAGAGCAAGAGTTGAAGGGAGGCGAGAGAAAGGGCTGAAGACGAAGCCGACAGCCATGTAGCAATTGATCCGTTAACATATACTGAGGACGTGGACATGTATTTAGCTCATTTCGCGCCGTACCAACTTTGCCGCTGGAAAAGAACTTATGTCCTCTAGACTAATAGACTTTTGGGGGGAGGAGGAAGAAGAGGGACGTGCCCATACTGCGACTGAATGCCGTTGAATCTCGCAGTTTCGACCAGTGAAGAAGCGCTTCTAGAGTATTTCCCGTTATAGACGTCTGAGGCAAACCGGAAGAAGTTCAGGGAAGGAAGAAGGAGGTAGGTGAAACGTTCAGCAGTTTTTAGACGGCTAAAGTCCCTTGTTTTCAGTCTGTGGAGTGTCTGCAGTCCGTGAAAGACTAAACAAAGGCTGAGGACTTGAAAGACATCATATTCTCGAGAACAGAAGTATGGACCTTTTACTCCTGACTTTGTCACGGAAGTGCATCGAGCGTTTCCTAAGAATGCTGAAGCAGTGGCCTTAGGAAGCAACTCGGATAGCAGAAGCCGAACGTATAGAGCGAGAGAGCAGAAGAAGGCCCATCTGTAATAAGTGACGCTCATGGAGTCAAACCGAAGCACCAATGGGGTACAATCAAGGAAATTCCAGCGAAAAAAGGACCAGGACAGCGGGAAGAGTAAATTTAGAGAGGCTCAGCCGGGGTCAGCAATCGCGCTGCACCCAAAAGGACATCCTAGGCAGGGGGTGATTTGCTACGCATGCAAGCGACCAGGCCACAACCCAGCGAAATTGTCCGAAACTTGAGAGTGTAGCTAACCAATAATGTGTCATGTCTTGAGAGCCAGTATACTCGGAAGCTACCCCACGCTGTGTGTAACCAGGCTCCAAAAACCTTTTAAATCCGAGTGTAGGGTGAGGTCGTGAGAGTCAGGGTCACATTGGTATCAGAGATACAGTAGCAATCGCAGACTGTGGGCGCGGCGAGGCTGTACCAAGTGATGCTACACAGTTTGGACTCAACAGGGTGGGTTTGGCTGAATCCAGGGTCGTAGCACACAACCCGTGGCCCTGGTGTGTACATGGACACGCCGTAACTTTGAGGGGACGGTTGAGGCTCTGGTGATGAGGATCCAGTTGAGGAAGTGCTTGGTGGGGAATTACAGACGCCGTGAGGGAGAGCACCATCCTGAGAGAGTCCCATATACCCCATAAGGAGACAAACACATCGTGATAAGGACAGCAATCAGATACAGCCTCAGCGCTGTGTTGACGTTCGTGCTCAGGTCATAAGCCCTGACAGGCCTGCTCAACCTTATCCTTAAAGGAGCAAGTGATGGCTGTCTCGAGATGAGCTGATTTACGTGGGCAGGAAACAGGATGATAGCCTTCCGTGCCAGAAAGAGCTGCCGAGGAAAAGTTAGTGTATCCATCCCCCATGGAACTAGGTCACCTTTACGTGGAAAGAAGTCGTACTTAATACGAGAGTGAGAGCGGAACAACAACCCAGGATTGTGTCCGAAGATCCCTAAGGAAGACCGTATTAACTCTCGGACACGAAATTCCTATGGCTTGGACACTTGGGGGGAAACAAGACAAAGGAGAGATATTTCCCACACAGTTCTATTGGCCGAATGTGCATTGACATAGGCCAGTTATGTAAGTCCGTGTGTGAAGTGCCAGCTGTACCGTGATAAAGACGAGTCAGACTGGTACCTCTGTGTCAAGAAGCCTCTTATGCAAGAACCATTTGACAGGGTAGGCGTAGATAAAGTGGGACCGATTGCACCCATGGTCTGCAACAGGGTGCAGGTATATACTGGTACAAGGTTGACTTCTCCACGAGGTATCCATAGGCTACCCCACTTTCGCACAGAAACCAAGATCAATTGCTGAGGCAATGTTTGCCTGTGTTCTCACAGGAATTCCCGCAACGGTATCTTACAGACCGAGTACCGTTTTACGAGTACCATGAGCCTGTGTTCGGTTATTGTCCCTCAAGGTCTGCGCACTACCTCCATACCAGCGCATGCAACGGATTTAGGTCGAGCGCTTTCAAAGTACCTTGAAGAAGACTCCGCATATTAACTCAAGAAAAGCCTGAAGAATGGTATTCGTAGGGTGCCTGGCTCTGTTATTTGCGTATAGGGAGGTTCCCCAACAAGCACCGGCTTTTCTCCGTTCGAGTTAATGCTACGACGCAGGATAAGAGGACCAATGAAGGTGCAGCGTGATCTTTGGACCACGCGGAGACCAGGACGTCCAGACAGCTGGCGAAAAAGTGTTCGGACCTGAAGGAACCGAAACGCAGAGACTTGCAGCATAGCCCGAGGAAAATCTAGGGAAAGCAGCAAGAACTTATAAAAGCGCCATTTGATGTCAGGTCCGTCCTCTCACAATCAACCAGGGACGAATGGTGATGGTTTGCGGACCGCAGTTCAAAGCAAAAGAGTAAGAACTGGCTTGGCAAGGACCGTTTCCAGTATTTCCAAGTGGGGGAGCCGATTACAAGATACGAGTTCTGAGGGTCGGATGAAACTCTACCGACGGCCAACCTGTGAAAACGATTGTGGAGAGGGAGGACGAATCGAAGCCCACAGCATTGGCGACGAATGATTCAGCGATGAGCTCTTGTGAGGGCGTGCCCACCATTGGGGATAAGTCCACAGTATTACCACTGGCTGCGTCAGAATCCGCGGAGGATGTACTGATTGGTGCTGAAGACGATCTCAGTACATGGAACAGCTGCAGCAGTTGTCCGTGCGATTCCAGGGAGTCATCACAGACTTGCCAGGGTCATACCCACGTGGATGCCTGCAAGATCAAGCTGACCTTCGAATGTTCCAGTACCGATCGAGACCGTCTCCAGTCCCATATTCCCAACGCGACTGTGTTCCGTGATGAAGTGGTAGATGATCCGAGAATTGAGTCATTGAGAAGTCTGTATCTCCCATAACTGCTCACACATTGTGCTGGTGAAAAAGAAAGATGGAAAGATCGGTTTCTGGTGTTACTTTCCGCGATTGAACAAAATAGTTGAGTTTGACGCAGAGCCGATGCCAGAAATAGTGTACTTGTGTTTCGCAAAGCTGGGTGAGCGACGGGTTTTTCAGTAAGCTTGACCGAGCAAAATGATACTGGCAATACCCGTTGACGAAGACACCGTCCCAAGAACAGCGTTCTCGACACCACAGTGTCATTATCAGTGGTTTAAGATTCCTTTCGTCTTGTACTTCGGAGCATGTTTACTCGGATGATGAAGGAAGTTGCTTCAACCACTGGAGACAGACGATGTGAATAACTTCATCGACGATTGTTTGGTGTCAACCGTCGACACTGAAGAACTTTGACTGTATTGCGAGCAGTTCTTGGATCGCATTCGAAGTGTGGTCTCACTACCAGGGCCTTCCAAGTGTTAGCTAGGAAAAGCTGAGGTGTCCATCTGGGTACAGGCTTGAAGGGGAGTTAACAGGCCAGAGTGAAGACAAAATGGAGCGCATCAGTCAGCTACGCGCCCAGCTACGAAGAAGCAGGTACCGCAGTTTCTTGTGTTTGGTAGGGTTCTACCGACGATTCATCCCAAAGTTTTCTGAAATAGCAATTGCCACTCCGGACCTGACCAAGTGAAAATCAGCCTCGGCAACGTGGTCCAGAATCCGGAGAGGAGGAGGCGTTCCAGAAGCGGAAGATTGTTCTGCACGCCGCCTGAATGCCATTTACCAGTTCCGGAACGTCGTTTCTTCTAAGACCGATGCGCATCTTATGCTGAGGGCATAGAGCTGTGCTGTTCAGGAACAACGACGACGGAGTCCCATCCTTATTGTGCGCCAGCAAAAAGCACAATCCAGCTGAACCAAACTATTCCAATCGTGGAAAAGGAATGTTTGGCTCTGGAATGGGCGGTTCAAAGAGTTTGAACCCTTACCTTTATAGGGTAGAATTCCCACCCTACAGACTGACCATTCTCCACTTCAGTATTTTGGAGAGGGTCAAGTCGCCCAGTGGTCGGATCACCAGATTGCGTGTGTTACTACAATCGTTCCAGTTTGGGTAGTGGCGGCAATTCAGACGTGAAAATGTTGTTGCAGATTTTTGTGCGTCGTATGGAAGTAAGGTTCTGTGGCCGAGAGCTTAAAACAAAGGAAGAGAGTTTTATTAAATTCCAAATGCTGTAACACTAAGGGACTCGTTCGTGCTTCCTTCAGTTTTTTATTTAAAAGGTATACTTTAAAATCTTTGGGTAAGGCATTGTCACGCACGAACTTACACAGGTCGCTTCATGACAATTGTGGAGATGTGGCCTGTCTATCCAGGTTGGGCAGTTGGCCGTGAAGTGCGTGATTCCTGCCGGGAATTTGCTACACTGACAGCTCTTGCAGGGTGAGTGTAGGAGAACATCGGACTCGCCGGAATAATTGGTTTACTGTGTAAACAAACCTCGTGAAACTGGGGTTCTTCGATGAGAGCGAGGAATTCCCGGAGTGTGATTTGCTGTCATGTGATTTTCCAAGATGAACTCGTAGTGTACGTTCCCCGTGTAATCTGCAAGTTAGTACAAACTGGCGTTATCCGCGAAGGTTTGGTTGGCCTCGTGCTCATGTTTGTTCTGCCGTTGGAGGCAGGTACACAGTATGCCCTACGTACCGATCTTTTGAAGGTTTGGCTACCAGTGAAGACGATCGATGGATACGGTGTTTCAGCGACGGGTCTGCACGAACCAGGGCGTTGGCTGTCTGCAGTGTTCCCGGCGACTGAGGTTTCGTCCTAGTTCGTCCCGCGTCTTACTGTCGGGTGTTGTGTTCAGCGACGTTCTGTCATGTACCAGGGCGTTGGCTGTCTGGCAGTGTCCCGGCGACAGAGAGTGTCGTCCCATTGTGTGTCGTTCCTGTTGTTTGTCTAAGGTGAGCGGGGTAACGTAGCGCGAAATGTTTTTGAGGGCTGTTACTGTTGTTTTGTAGATATCAGGTTTCCCGCAACTTTTGTGTTCAGTTTCCCGAACTGGAGATTTCCCTTTTAATTTCTATTTTTAGTCGCAAAGATTCATTTTATGTGAATTTGACTAAGAGGAGGAAATTTAATGTGACGGGAAGTTTGAAGAGAAAAAAAGAGATATGACTTAGAACTATGTCGAGGAAAACCGTAACATATGGGAATAAGTTATGTTGCATCCCGTTCTCACTGATACAGATAGGTGGATGTGTTAACGGTGTTGATGACTAAGACAATCTGTACGTGGTAGTGGTCGCTGGTGTACAGAAATATTGGTTTTCAAGTTTTTGATAAAGATTGTTATTTTTTTGAGAGTGTACGTTGGTATCGGAGGAAACGGGAACTTTTAATATCAAAAGAAGGAGCACTGTCACGCAGTGCGTGGCCAGGTACGAGGGCAACTGCATGGATGTGTCTGGGCCGTTGTGGTGGTTTATCGGTAGGTGTCGGGTGTGGAGTACCTCGGTAGACATGTCTTGTTTATGTTTGCTTGAGCTTGACCTAAACGGGTTGGATGGGCGGAAAGGAAAAGTAGGATCAATTATATTAATAAGAGTTGTTCTTTATTTTTCAGTTATTGTTATAGATTTGCAGGTGCATTCATTATTGTGATACTTGGTATAGGATATTACGATAGAAAATAAAAAGATGAAAAATAGATGGATAATAATAAAGAGTGTCAAGATAAATTAGGAATTGGGTCCTCAGAAGCCTCATTTTGTAATGTATAATATATAGGTATAATGGTTGTTTTTGACGACGGTGGTTCCAGTATTCAAACAAAGATGTTTTTCCGCAGCATTTGGTGTCAGTAGACAATTGATAGCAGGCGTCGAAATCCTTGTCGAGCTTCTGTAATTGGTGAAATGTCATAGCGCTTAATAATTTCTGATGACATTTATAGGTTTGATGTTTGTGCTGCCTAGAAATTAGGATACCCGGGTCAATTCTATTATTATTTGGTTTTTGCTGAAATGTTTTGATTCTATTAAGCTGTTACTACGTAAACGATCTGAATTGTGACCGGTAGCAGTGTCACTAACTCGGATTGTTCTAGCGTACGTTGGAGTGAATATGATTAAAACCTTATAGAAATCATTGTCTTGGAGACCTCCTGGGGAATGAAGTCGAGTATGTAAATTCAGTGTAAGCACTTTTAATGAAGGAACGGTTATAATTATGTTTGTGGCGTTGAAGGAAGTGGAAATCAATGAAATTGGTTTAAATGTTAAAGGAATATTTTTGTGAGAGAATTTTGATGACAATGTGGCTGGTTTAATAGGTTATATTTAAAATTCCCAGTCAGCTGTCGCTCTTTGGTTGTGACATTTGAAACACTCAGAACCGTTTACTTTAGTTGAAGTAACAAAGTTTATAACTGTTATTCAGCAGGTGTAGTAAGACATTCCGTTTTCACAGTTTCCCGCGAGTTTTCGGTACCTCCCCTTCCCTGCACACAAATCTGTGAGGGTCGGGCCATTCGGGTCGTGCAGTTGTCACCCGCCATTATCCACTGTCAGTCCCTGCCCAGGGGGGGTACTCTCTGCCTGAGTGGGACGCACGGGACCGCAGGTGGCGTTCACGGTCGGGACGCCGTCTCGCCTGCCACAGTCCGAGGTGAGGCAGTTCCTCCGACTTCAACGTCTTCAGGGGAGGGCAGCGTCTTGAGGTTCTCTGCCGCAGTATAACCATCTGCGGGCGACTCTTAGGGTGGTTGGTGCCCACGGAGGTAGGGGACACGCTCTTCCGCGTCAACGACACCCTACTTCAAGACAAGCGCTTTCAGTGCGAAGGTTTTGCTTTGGGCAGTGCTGTAGTGTGAGGGCGTAAAGCAGACCGACGTCTTCGAGTAATCATATAGGGAAACGCTGTGTCCGCGTTGTTTTTTTTTGTGGTGTTTGTTTTTTTGGAAGGGAGTTTGTTTTTTTTTTGTCTCTTCCTTGCATCTGTCAAGCACCCCCAGGGACTTTCGAATGATATATTGGAAGTGCAACATTGGGTTCGGTTTACTTGAACAAACTGATGTTGAACTTTTTGGGGATAAGTTGGGTGCCGGGTAGTTGACACCGGCACATTAAATTAGTAAAAAGAGTACAATTTTTGGAAAAGGAAAACATCGACGAGGCATCCGGAATTTAATGAGAAATCAACCTTTGCTTTAAATTTCCTCAGCCTCGGGAATACCAGTGATGTGATTTCACCCTTGTCCCTTCTGTACAGAGGCCCATCAGTGGGCTGAGTGGTGTACTGTGCCCCCTGAGGGACTTGGTCTAAAATCAAGATGTGCAGTACATGGTGCACTGGTAATGCAGAGGGCCATGTTTTTTTTTATTTTTTTGTTGAAGGTCCGTTTCTAGTTGTTAATATAGTTTGAATAGTTTTGGGGGATGTTTTTCCTTTGCCAGTGTGTTTTGTATATATAGAGATCTGGGTGTTCATCAGCCATTACTGCGGGTGAGATGGCCGTGTGTGAATGTAAATAAAGCCTTCTGTTTTGTGCACCGTATTTCTTTTTGTGTGTTTGTTGAGAGGCGTTCATACTCTAAGAAAAAGGGGTACAGGGGTGGTTAAATCGTGGGATAATATTAAAACATATATCCCGTCCAACTGTCTTAACAGTGACATCAACCATACACAGACAGAATATACTGGTAAAATGAAAAAGTCCGGCTCACATTTGAATATGCTACTATGAAGGCTGAAATAGGAAAATCTTCAAATATCTGTAAATTAACCCTCATCTGCTACTGAGGAAAAAGCACACATACTAGATCACAAGCAGGCACCCCCATGGAAATACTCTCCATGTTCCTCAGTGCCACAAGTATAGTATTTTTCCTGCTTGAAACAAAAATTCCTGGCTTTTCAATCCTACATGTTGATCAAAGACCGACTCAGCAAGGGCTTATCAAATTCTCTTTTTTTAAATGTTTTGTTTCTTGTGCTTTATTCTTCGAAAATTACTATTACTTGCTAATTTTAATTGGCTCTTGGGTTTTTGACTCTGAGGTCTGTATCTGTGCATATCTTTTTTCTTATGAATGGTTTCACCTCTGTTCTAGAACATCTTATGTAGGGTAAATTTAGGTTAGTTTTTTTTTAAAAGTAATTTGGAGTTGTGCCTACATCCCAAAGCACCCTGTGGTCCTGAAATTATAGTATTATCTAGGTACCCAAAGGCTTTTCTAAGAAATCATTGTACTGCTCGTGACAGCAAGTTAGAATTGTCTTCTACACAGCTGTCAAAAATCCTGATATTATACCCCCAAAATGAAAAGAAAACACAAGACAATCTAAAACAGGATATGAACATAATGAAAGGAATCCAACACCATAATAATGAGAATTTAACACATAAATGTTTTAATTTGAATAAATCAAAACCAACGTAATGTTACACATAAGCAAGAATCCACTGTTAGTGGACGTAACATAATTCAGGATTACAACACTCATACTTACGATGGTCTCCGTTTTGTACTGTGAGTGACCCGTATGGTTGTAGTACACAGTATAGCTGGTTACACGATCTGCATTTCGCTTTGGCTTGGCCCATGTTATCACAATCTTCTTATCCTTACCGCCAGTAACCTTGGCCATAAAGTTCAGTGGAGCCGTGGGAATCTTTCCTATCAAACATCAAAACACAAATATTTACTGTTTGAAACTGACAACAGGAACATAGAGATGGCCAAACACAACACACACACACACACACCACACACACACACACACACACACACACACACACACACACACACCGTTCCAAAGGCGACCTTGCAATTCTGCATGGAGATAACTGTCAATGCCCAAGTTTAGGGAAATTCTCATCTGTCCGTCTTTACCAAGCTACAGTAACATTCACTCACTCATCACAGAATCACAGAAATGTATGGCTATAGGCTAATAGCCTTTTGCCCTCATGATCAGTATCCGTTTATGAGCTTTTAGATCACTTTCTCGTGAAAGTCCCAATGGCTTAAGTCAGGCATAGTGTATACTACATTTATCATCTTAATAAAGATCCAACTTAGTGGAAAATACCTGGTCTTTAAACTTTTTGTCAATTTGATTTTTAAATGCGTTTACTGATGGCGCATTGATAGTGTCATCGGAAAGGTTATTCCACAGATTAATGATACGGTTAGTAAAAAATTTGCGAAACTGGTTAGTTGCATAATTAGTTTTGGTTATTTTGAAGTTATGTCCTCGAGTCTTTTCATAGTTAGCCATAGTGAACAAGGAAGAGGTGGTGCAAGGATCATAAATATTGTGTATAATTTTGTATACTTCAATGAGATCACCTCTTAGTCTTCTGAATTCTAGGCTAGGCAACCTAAACAGAGTTAGGCGCTCCTCATAACTAAGATCACGAGTACTCGTTCTAGTTATACACTTGGTAAATCTTCGTTGAACACCTTCAATCATATTTATATGTTTTTTAAGATAGGGGCACCATACTGAGTTTCCATATTCGATAATTGGTCTAACTAGAGCTTTGAACAATGGAATCATAATTTCAGGAGATTTATTTGTAATAGTCCTCACAAGAAGACCAGCCATTTGATTACCTTTTTCACAATGTTGTTTATATGAGTCTCAAAGTTCAAATCTGGGTCCATGGTGACACCTAAATCCTTCTCAGCAATAGTACTTTCCAGTGTTCTATTAACCCCATTTTCCAGTATTGTGTACTGATAGTGTGGATTATTCTTTCCAAGGTGCAGAACTTTGCATTTCTCGCTATTAAACTGCAATAGCCAAGTATTTGTCCATTTCACTAGATTGTGTATACACAATTGTAAATGATCTCTGTCTTCAGTATTTCGGATGGCAGAGTAAGCCTTGGTGTCGTCTGCAAAGATTTTTACTTTACAATCTACCTCCTCAGGCATATCGTTTATAAAGTATATGAACAAGGTCGGTCCGAGAACACTACCTTGTGGTACTCCACTAGTCACGTTGACCTTCGATGATTTACTACTGTTTACACTTACAAACTGTGATCTTCCTTTTAAGAAATCTCTGATCCACAATAGTAACTTGCCTTTTATACCGTAGCCTCCCAGTTTATTTATCAGTCTTTGGTGTGGAACTGTATCAAATGCTTTCCTCAAGTCTAGGTAGACTGCGTCAACTGGTATTTTCTCATCCAATGTAATTAACCAATCTTATAAAGTAACAAGTAGTTGTGTAACACATGAACGCCCTGTGGTAAATCCAAATTGTTCTCTAGATAACAGGTCATGTTTGGTTAAGTGCTGGCAAAGAGCGTCTCGAATAAAACCCTCGAAAACCTTACAGACAACAGATGTTAGGCTGACTGGACGGTAGTTTCCTGCTGAGTTCTTGTTTCTTTCTTAAAAATAGGACGTACTTCTGCTTCTTTCCAATCTTTCGGTATTACACCCTTTTCTTGTGTTCTATCGAATAATGTCTTCAATGGGTAAGCGATGACGTTAGCCAGCTCCTTCAGTACTCTTGGGTGAATATCGTCAGGTCCTGGGGACTTCGATGGGTTTAAATTCTTTAATGTTTTTTCCATCTGGTCGGTTGTGATCTCCACTTTTGTTAATTCTGTAACCTCTTTTTGACATGAAAACTCTGGAACGTTTATGTTACTTTCCTCAGTAAAAACACTGGCAAAGAAGCTGTTTAGTACACTTGCTTTTTCAGAATCATTTTGTGTTAAGGTACCATCTTCCTTTAGTAAATTAGCTATCGATTCTTTTGGTGCCAATCACTCTTCAATCCTGCTTGCTTGGTCACAACTCGTCATTGTCCAATCCTGCGTGGTCCACATCATCCTTGAAGCTGACCTGATCATGCTTTATCACTTTTCAGTCTGGCTAGATCTCACATTGTTCTTCAATCCTGCTTGGTCACCTATCATTTTTCAATCCTGCATGGTCACAACTCACCGTTCTTTAGTCCTGTTTGGTAGCACTTTCTCATTTCAATGTACTCACTTGGCTGCCTTCAAATATTTTTCAACCTTGTTCAGTAACAGTTCATCATTTTTCAGTCAAAGTTGGTCAAATCTCATCATCTTTAATGAATCTCCTTGCTTTACCTGGTCATACCTCATCATTCTTCAATCCAACCTGGTTATATCTCATCATTCTTCAATCCTACCTGGTCATATCTCATAATTCTTCAATCCTACTTGGTTATATTCATCATTCTTCTATCTTATTTGGTTATACATCAATATTCTTCAATCCTACTCAGTCATACTCATCATTCTTCAATCTTCTTTGGTCACGTGCATACCTCATAATACTTCAATCTTACTTAGTCATACCTCATTATTCTTCAATCCATCTTTCACAACTCATCATCTTCTGTCCTACATGATCAAACCTCCTCATCTTCAATTCTACTTAGACACACCTTATCATTATTAAATCCTACTTGATCATACCACATCAGTTTTCAATCTCATTTGGTCATACCTCATGGCTCTTCAATCCTACTTCATCACACCTGTATCATCTGTATTACTGTTTTGTCACAAAGAGTAAAACATTCTCTGCTGGGACAGACATACTTTCAACTTATTCAACCATAAGCCTACTACTGATTGGGAGCCACTGAATACCATTCTCAGCATCTGCCCTACTGGCATTCAGGTGAAGTAGCCCACTGACTCAATTCAGTTTATCAGTCATTGAATATGTATCAAATGGCAAGGAGCAGATAACTTATACTTAACTACTCCCTTGAGGCACACTGGATTAATCACGTTTGTTTTTCTAGCAGATATAAAAAAAAAGGAGTTATGCAAAGAATAGAAGGATATTTGAGGTTGTCAAATACCAGAAGTCATAAAGTCATATTACTTGAAATATTAAAATCTTAAAACACAGTAATACTGCAATCGTACCCCATGAAATTGTCAGCCTCTTGATAAACTGGTCTTAGATATAGAGTTTCAGTGAAGTTCCAATTCCTGTTCATGCAGATCAGTACAAACTAGCCTGGCAGGAGAGGCTGCAAAGACGGACACGGTTAATCTAACTGGTGCATGGTACAAAAAAAGTCTTACCCACCTTGCAAAAGTCATGTGACACTGGAATAAGGAAAGCCAGTAACCAGAGGCTGTCAACATTCAAAATACATTTTCTTACAACAGCAGAATTCAATTTTCGCTTTATTATCATAATAAAGACAGATCATTGAAATATTAATCAAATCCAGTTCATATGCCTACCACCTCACAATGACTGTTTCAGCACCAAGGGTGACTCACCATAGCCAGTTTCCATACAGTCCAGAATGAGGGCAGCCTCAGCACCACTTCCTCAGGTGAGGTGCATTGCTGATGTCTTCTGTTGGAGGCACCTGTCCTTTGCACAACGGCAGACAGTCTCCATGGACATTTTCTTTTTTCACAGCACAGTGTGTGGTCTGCTCCATCTGACAGTGTAAGAATAAACCAAGTGTAAAGATGCACATAAGGAAGAAAGACAAAGGGAAAGGTGAGGAGACGGAGAGGGAAAGAGACCTGACAATGTGTGAGTGCTTGTGCATGTGCGAGTACGTGCATATCTGTATGTGTATACATGTGCAAGTATGTGTAAGCAATATATGCATGCGTTTTTCTGTACATATGCCAGTGTATGTGCATGTGTTTCATTTTTTTTTTCTTTCTTGCCTGCCGACTGCTGGAGGCCATATGAAGGCCGTTCACATCATCAAAACCAGATCCAGTATGTTTGTTTCTAAACACAAAAAGACCAGTAACTTTCAAACATAACAAAAATGCCTTAACACTGGATCTAATTTCACACAAGTAATAGGTTAAATGAAAAACATTGTTTTATCAAATATTTCTTGAACAAAATTCTTCGTGGAGTTTGCTCTGAAGTAATCATGTTGAAGACATGCAAATACCAGCACTCAGGATACTTCTCTTTCAGCGACTCACTGCATAGTAGCCTCCTCAACTTTTGAAAGATGTAAGTGTGTATAAAAGAGTGGGCCTGTATATAATCAGTATAAAACTGTTTAGAATTATTATCCACTCCTTGGGTGGGAGTGAGAACTGGTAATTCTGAAAAGTTTGCGGCCAGGGTCCCCAGAAGCTGACAAAAACTTGACAGTTAAGGACAGTTCACTGCGCTGTCCTTTGATACAAACCCTGAATTTTATACTTCTCAGTACCATATAGTTAAAAAACTTTTCAAAGTAAAAAATATGGATTGGAGAACCAGCACACGCATCCATAGTAGTGCAATTGGGGAGGGGGGGGGGGGGGAATATTGCCAAAATGCCAATATGGAAATCTGTATAATGCAGAACTACTCACATCCATACCACTCTATGTTCCAGTCCCTTTGCCAAAGTCAGAGCTGTATAGGGGTGTATATGATAGTGCTTAAACACACAGAAGCAATGTCTGATTGAATTAGGAACTCCAGTTTTTACCTGCAGCACATTCGATCAACTCATCGAAGAAAAACAGGCAGTACTCATACTTCTCTGGCCTGTCCACAGCTTCTGTGACACTCACTTCCATTCTGCAGATAGGCATGCATAACTCTGGCACGCCTTTTGGATTGCAGCAGCCTGCAACGTTGGAACACACTAACAGGTAAAGACAACACAAAAGCTGTGCAGATTCATGTTCATATCTATTGATCTGCTTTTCTTACCTTCTTTTTATTCCCCTCACATCTTAGCACTCCATTACACCCTCCATCCTTCCAATCACAAACACCTCCTCCCCACTCCCTACTCTTCCATTTTCTTTTTTTCATTTTACAATTTGCAAGAAAACTGGCAAACCATAAACGATCACAGGAATTTTCATTAGGACAACAACAAAAAATTAAGAAAATGCAACATTTGCATGCATAAAACACACACACAGACACACACACTCGCGCACACAACACACACACACGCACAGCGCGCGCACACACACACACACACACACACACCTTACACACACACACACCAACACTGGAATCAATGTTTAAGAATTCTGATCAAGCCAATCATTTCTCACGTGTCATATTCTGTTTCTGTTCTGGAGATGGAGGGACAGGAGTAGGATACTCATCTGGATCTGAAAACACAAACATAGATATGAGGACTGAAATATATGGGTCAATCTACCCACCAATCCATACACACACCCCTCTCATCTCCCAATCCCTAGCTGAAAACACATAAACAGCAATAAGGCTATGTATATCTTATCTCTCTTACACACACACACACACACACACACACACACCAAATCTGCTAAAAGTGGCCCATGACTTCCAGCCTAACACCTGATAAATGTCAAAGACCACAATGCTTTGCCAGAGGGTGGAACTGAAGGAAAGAGCCTGGACTTCATTTGATTTTACCGTATGCTCTTGGGGGAAGGTTTCTGGCCATAAACAAACCTAGCCAATGACCGACCTAAGCCAGGAGCTTGTTGTCTGGTGTCTGATAATGGCACTAACTGGCCATGCCATAGATGGGTGCACGAGAAGCCCTGCCTCCATCCTCAATGTCTGATAATGGCACTAACCTGGCCATGCCATAGATGGGTGCACGAGAAGCCTGCCTCCATACTCAATGTCTGATAATGGCACTAACCTGGCCATGCCATAGATGGGTGCATGAGAAGCCTGCCTCATACTCAATGTCTGATAATGGCACTAACCTGGCCATGCCATAGATAATGCAACGAGAAGCCTGCCTCCGTACTCAATGTCTGATAATGGCACTAACCTGGCCATGCCATAAATGGGTGCACGAGAAGCCTGCCTCCGTCCTCAATAAGCACATTTTCAGTGCTCTGAGTGGCCAATTAATCTAGTCCAACTCTGATTGCCTCAGCCTGGGATTGGACAATGAAGGGGCCTGTTGAGTCATGGTTACTGTCAGGGTCCAAATTTTAGGTTCTGTGGTCTTGGCTAGGATGAAGGGCACATTGAGAGAGTGACCAGCATCATCATGCCACTTCAAGAACAGTGGGTCTTTGGGGAGGGCACTCACTCACTCTACAGACAGAAGTCAAGGTATACTCAAAAAAGTTTTCACGATGAGATTCTCAACAAGCAATTCAGGTAGTAGCTCAAGTCAGGGGTCCAGATACCTCATGACCAGTGGCAGACTCCACTTGGGGCACTGTGTCTTGCACTTCCAATGACTAGTGAGCAATCAACTCCAAAGGAAGGGATCATGCCAATTATCAAGGTCTCCACCAGTGAATCTAAGGTATTGGCAATGGCTGATCTGAACCTCTAGGATTGGGTACCTTTCTTGCTTTGTCCTGTAAATCCTCAACAACAAAAAGTAACATCTTCAACTTCAGCATTTGCAGGAGAAATTCCAGCCTGAGTACACGTTCAGAGAAGGCCTTCCATTTAGTGTCATACACCCTCACGGTAGATGTCTTTGTCCGCTATGATCTTTTCCATGTAAGAAGGGCAAAAACATTTCTCACCATCATCTGATATAAGATGACATGAAAGAGAGACAGACATAGGGTCGACGTTTATCACCTTGACTTGGGCCGAAGCAACAAGACGATCTCATAGGCAGTGACATGGGTACCTTTACTAAAAGGTGTGATCAGAGATTTGATCCAACTCTTTGTCCATTTCAATGGGCGAATGAGAAACATCTGACATATCTCTCTGGCACTCTGTTTCGAATGCAGGATAAAAGGAGAATGGGAGAAGAACACATGCAACATCCTTCCTATGAAATTGTCAGAGAATCCACAGCAAAGGCTGACGGGGTCTGGAACAGGAGACTAAAAAACTGGAAGTTGATTTACTGGGCAAAATCCAACCTGAAAACAGACTTTTTAATACACATTCTGAAGAAAAACCTGATCCTTTCTGAAGAAAGTCCACCAGAAAATTCAGTTTGCCTGGTATGTGCCTTACAAGCAGATTGATCTTCATGCACACCAAGAACAGGTGAAGAGAGAGGCTAGTTGTTGAGGCCTGCAGTGAGTGCCACCCCGATTCTTCAAGGTATGCTACAGCCATGGAGTGTCTGTGTAATGCTTCTCAGGAGACTGGCCAAGTTAGCTTCAGCTTTTTTTTTTTTTTGAAGGGATGGAGGTTCCTGATAATATGTCAATCTGCCATGCCAGTAAGGGAATGGCATTTGTTTGGACAGGTAAGTATAAGAAAAAAAAGAGAGAAATATTCCTGTCATGAAATCTCCCTCTATCTGATATCGATGTGCAAGAGGTAAGTAACAATCAATGTATAGATTCACATAAATATAAAGGCCATTACACATTATCATTGCCTCTACAAACAGACACCTCCACAAAAAAACAATATTGTGTTCAAGGAATGGGACAAAACTCATGCTGTTATTTACACAAGAAAAGAGTTAAGCACCCTTATTTTTCAACTGTCGAATTGACAACAACAATGTATGACCCCAAAATTTTCAATTTTGTCAGAATGGTGTGTCATTGAAAGGATAAAACCAGTCAGGCGTGTATGTGAAGCATAGTCATGGTGTGGCATGCACGTGCATTACGGTTTTTGAAATTTTTAAAATTGAGGTTTGGTGAGTCATCCAGTTTAGCAATCACAGTTGGTTTTAGAAAAGATATTCTTTGCAAAGAAAATGGTGCGAAGGAGGATAGCAGAGCCAAACGATGGCAAATTATGGATCATCCACTGGAATGTCTTCAAAGCAATCGGCCGTCAATTGGGCTTCCACTACACTGTACATCACTGGCTGGTGCGGAAACATCAGCAAACAACCCATGTGCAGACCACCCATCGATCTGACCGACCACATGCAGCGTCACAGCACGAAGACAGGGCTCTACTATCGCATGAACGCCAATGTTTACTTTTTCCTTCAAGTAAATTTTAATAAATGGCAAAAAAGAAAGGGTGTTTAGTACACTTGCTTTTTCAGAATCATTTTGTTTTAAAGGGTTTCCCATTTCCTTTAGTAAATTAGCTATCGATTCTTTTGGTGCCAATCATCTTCAATCTGCTTGCTTGGTCACAACTCGTCATTGTCCACCCTGCGTGGTCCACATCATCCTTGAAGCTGACTGTCATGCTTTATCACTTTTCAGTTGGCTAGATCTCACATTTGTTTTCAATCCTGCTTGGTCCCCTTTATCATTTTTCAATCCTGCTGGTAAACAACTCACCGTTCTTTAGTCCTGTTTGGTAGCACTTTTTTCATTTCAATGTACTCATTGGTGCCTTAAAATTATTTTTCAACCTGTTCAGTAACAGTTCATCATTTTTCAGTCAAAGTTGGTCAAATTCATCATCTTTAATGAATCTCCTTGCTTTACTGGTCATACTCATCATTCTTCAATCCAACCTGGTTATATCTCATCATTTTTTCAATCCTACCTGGTCATATCTCATAATTCTTCAATCCTACTTGGTTATATCCATCATTCTTCTTCTTATTTGGTTATACATCAATATTCTTCAATCCTACTCAGTCATACTCATCATTCTTCAATCTTCTTTGGTCACGTGCATACCTCATAATTACTTCAATCTTACTTAGCCCATACCTCATTATTCTTCAATCCATCTTTAACAACTCATCATCTTCTGTCCTACATGATCAAACCTCCTCATCTTAAATTCTACTTAGACACACCTTTCATTATTAAATCCTACTTGATCATTCCCACATCATTTTTCATTCTCATTTGGTCATACCTCATGGCTCTTCAATCCTACTTCATCACCCCTGTATCACTGTATTACTGTTTTGCCCACAAAGAGTAAAACATTCTCTGCTGGGACAGACTTACTTTAAACTTATTCAACCATAAGCCCTACTACTGATTGGGAGCCACTGTTTACCATTCTCAGCCTCTGCCTACTGGAATTCAGGTGAAGTAGCCCACTGACTCATTCAGTTTATCAGTCTTTGAATATGTATCAAATGGCAGGAGCAGATAACTTATATTAACTACTCCCTTGAGGCACACTGGATAATCACGTTGTTTTTCTAGCAGATATAAAAAAAAGGAGTTATGCAAAGAATAGAAGGATATTTGAGGTTGTCAAAATACCAAGTCATAAAGTATATTACTTGAAATATTAAAATCTTAAAAACACAGTAATACTGCAATGTACCCATGAAATTGTCAGCCTCTTGAAAAACTGGTCTTAGATATTAGAGTTTCAGTGAAGTTCCAATTCTGTTCATGCAGATCAGTACAAACTAGCCTGGCAGGAGAGGCTGCAAAGACGGAAAACGGTTAATCAAAATGGGCATGGTACAAAAAAAGTCTTACCCACCTTGCAAAAGTCATGGGGACATGGAATAAGGAAAGCCATTTAACCAGAGGCTGTCAACATTCAAAATAATTTCTTACAACGCAGAATTCAATTTTCGCTTTATTTTTCAAAATTTAAAGACAGATCATTGAAATATTAATCAAACCCAGTTCATATGCTACCACCTACAATGCTGTTTCAGACCAAGGGTGACTCACATAGCCAGTTTCCTACAGCCCAAAATGAGGCAGCCTAGGCACCACACTTCCTCAGGTGAGGTGCATTGCTGATGTCTTCTGTTGGAGGCACCTGTCCTTTGCACAACGGCAGACAGTCTCCATGGACATTTTCTTTTTCACAGCACAGTGTGTGGTCTGCTCCATCTGACAGTGTAAGAATAAACCAAGTGTAAAGATGCACAAAAGGGAAAGGGAAAGACAAAGGGAAAGGTGAGGAGCGAGAGGGAAAGAGACCTGACAAATGTGTGAGTGCTTGTGCATGTGCGGGGTACGTGCAATCTGTATGTGTATACATGTGCAAGTATGTGAAAGCATATATGCATGCGTTTTTCTGTACATTTTGCCAGTGTATGTGCATGTGTTTCATTTTTTTTTTCTTTTTCTTGCCTGCCGACTGCTGGAGGCCATATGAAGGCCGGGTTCACATCATCAAAACCAGATCCAGTATGTTTGTTTCTAAACACAAAAAGACCAGTAACTTTAAAACATAAAAAAATCCCTTAACACTGGATCTAATTTCACCAAGAAAATAGGTTAAATGAAAAACATTGTTTTATCAAATATTTCTGAACAAATTCTTCGTGGAGTTTGCTCTGAAGTAATCATGTTGAAGACATGCAAATACCCGCACTCAGGATACTTCTCTTTCAGCGACTCACTGCATAGTGCATCCTCAACTTTTGAAAGATGTAAGTGTGTAAAAAAAGAGGGGCCTGTTTTATAATCAGTATAAACTGTTTAGAATTATTATCCCCTCCTTGGGGGAGTGAGAATGGTAATTCTGAAAAGTTTGCGGCCAGGGTCCCCAGAAGCTGACAAAAACTTGACAGTTAAGGACAGTTCACTGCGCTGTCCTTTGATACAAACCCTGAATTTTATACTTCTCAGTACCATATAGTTAAAAAACTATTTCAAAGTAAAAAATATGGATTGGAGAACCAGCACAGATCCATAGTAGTGCAATTGGGGAGGGGGGGGGGGGGGGAATATTCCCAAAATGCCAATAGGAAATTGTATAATGCAGAACTACTCACATCCATACCACTCTATGTTCCAGCCCCTTTTTGCCAAAGTCAGAGCTGTATAGGGGTGTATATGATAGTGTTTTAAACCACAGAAGCAATTTTCTGATTGAATTAGGAACTCCAGTTTTTACCTGCAGCACATTCGATCAACTCATCGAAGAAAAAACAGGCAGTACTCATATTCTTGGCCTGTCCACAGCTTCTGTGACACTCACTTTCCATTTGCAGATAGGCATGCATAACTCTGGCACGCCTTTTGGATTGCAGCAGCCTGCAACGTGGAACACACTACAGGTAAAGACAACACAAAGCTGTGCAGATTCATGTTTATCTATTGAATCTGCTTTTTTACCTTCTTTTTATTCCCTCTCATCTTAGCACTCCATTACACCCTCCATCCTTCCAATCACAAACCCCTCCTCCCCACTCCTATCTCCATTTTTTTTTTTTCATTTTACCAATTTGCAAGAAAAACTGGCAAACCATAAACGATCACAGGAATTTTATTAGGACAAAAACAAAAAATTAAAGAAAATGCAACATTTGCATGCATAAAACACACACACAGACAACACACTCGGCACACACAACACACCACGCACACGCGCGCACACCACAACACAACACACATTACACACACACACACACACTGGAATAAATAGTTTAAGAATTTGATCAACCCAATCATTTCTCACGTGTCATTTCTGTTTCTGTTCTGGAGATGGAGGGACAGGAGTAGGATACTCATCTGGATCTGAAACACAAACATAGATATGAGGACTGAAATATTATGGGTCACATCTACCACCAATCCATACACACACCCCTCTATCTCCAACCCCTAGCTGAAAAACATAAACAGCAATAAGGCAAATGTATATCTTATCTCTTTACACACACACAACACACACACACACCACAAATCTGCTAAAAGGGGCCATGATTCCGCCTAACACTGATAAATGTCAAAGCCCACAAATGCTTTGCCAGAGGGTGGAACTGAAGGAAAGAGCCTGGACTTCATTTGATTTTACCGTTGCTCTTGGGGGAAGGATTTCTGGCCATAACTAAACCTAGCCAATGACCGACCTAAGCCAGGAGCTTTTTTGTCTGGTGTCTGATAATGGCACTAACCTGGCATGCCATAGATGGGTGCACGGAAGGTTTGCCTCCATCCTCAATGTCTGATAATGGCACTAACCTGGCCATGCCATAGATGGGTGCACGAGAAGAGCGCTCCATACTCAATGTCTGATAAGGGGCACTAACCTGGCCATGCCATAGATGGGTGCATGAGAAGCCTGCCTCCATACTCAATGTCTGTTTAATGGCACTAACCTGGCCATGCCATAGATAATGAAACGAGAAGCCTGCCTCGTACTCAATGTTGATAATGGCACTAACCTGGCCATGCCATAAATGGTGCACGAGAAGCTGCCTCCGTCCTCAATAAGCACATTTTCAGTGCTCTGAGTGGCCAATTAATCTAGTCCAACTTGATTGCCTCAGTGGGATTGGACAATGAAGGGGCCTGTTGAGTCATGGTTACTGTCAGGGTCCAAATTTTAGGTTCTGGGGTCTTGGCTAGGTGAAGGGCACATTGAGAGAGTGACCACCCATCATCATGCCACTTCAAGAACAGTGGGTCTTTGGGGGGGGCACTCACTCACTCTACAGAAAAAGTAAAGGTCTCAAAAAAGTTTTCACGATGAGATTCTCAACAAGCAATCAGGTTGTAGCTCAAAGCCCATGGGGTCAGATACCTCATGACCAGTGGCAGACTCCACTTGGGGCACTGTGTTTTGCACTTCCCAATGACTAGTGAGCAATCAACTCCAAAGGAAGGGATCATGCCAATTTAAAGGTTCCACCAGTGAATCTCAGGTATTGGCAATGGCTGATCTGAACCCTCAAAGGATTGGGTACCCCTTTTTTGCTTTGCTCTGTAAATCTCAAAAACAAAAAAGTACATCTTCAACTTCAGCATTTGCAGGAGAAATTCCCGCCTGAGTACACCCTTCAGAGAAGGCCTTCCATTTAGTGTCATACACCCTCACGGTAGATGTCTTTGTCAGTATGATCTTTTCCATGTAAAAAAGGGCAAAAACATTTCTCAATCATCTGATATAAGATGACATGGAAAGAGAGACAGACATAGGGTCGGGCGTTAAACACCTTGACTTGGGGCCGAAGCAACAAGACGATCTCATAGGGAGTGACATGGGTACCCTTTTCTAAAAGGGTGATCAGGGGAATTGATCCAATCTTTGTCCTTTCAATGGGCGAATGAGAAAAATCTGAATATCTCTTGGCCACTCTGTTTTGAAATGCCCGGATAAAAGGAGAATGGGGAAGGGAAACACTGCAAACATCCCTTCCCATGAAATTGTCAGAGAATCCACAGCAAAGGCTGACGGGGGCTGGAACAGGAGACTAAAATAAATGGAAGTTGATTTATGGGGAAATCAACTTTAAAACAGACTTTTTAAACATCCCTTCTGAAAGAAAAACCCGATCCTTTCTGAAGAAAGTCCACCAGAAAATTCAGTTTGCCTGGTATGTGCCTTACAAGCAGATTGATCTTCATGCAACCAAGAACAGGTGAAGAGAGACGGCTAAGTTGTTGAGGCCTGCAGTGAGTGCCCCCCCGAATTCTTCAGGTATGCTACACCATGGAGTTGTCGTGTAATGCTTCTCAGGAGGAAATGAGGCCAAGTTAGCTTCCAGCTTTTTTTTTTTTTTTTGAAGGGATGGGAGGTTCCTGATAATGTCAATCTGCCCTGCCAGGTAAGGGATATGGCATTTGTTTGGCAGGTAAGTATAAGAAAAAAAAAGAGAGAAATATTCCCGTCATGAAATCTCCCTCTATCTTGATACGATGTGCAAAAGGTAAGTAACAAAATCTGTATAGATAAATTTACTTAAAATATAAAGGCCCCTTACACATTATCATTGCCTCTACAAACAGACACCTCACAAAAAACAAATATTGTGTTCAAGGAATGGGACAAAACCCCATGCCTGTTAATATACACAAGAAAAAAGTTAAGCACCCTTATTTTTCAACTGTCAGAATTGACAACAACAAAGTATGACCCAAAATTTTCAATTTTGTCAAGAATGGTGTGTCATTGAAAGGATAAAACCAGTCAGGCGTGTATGTGAAGCATAGTCATGGTGTGGCATGCACGTGCATTACGGTTTTTGAAATTTTTAAAATTGAGGTTTGGTGAGTCATCCCCGTTTAGCAATCACAGTTGGGTTTTAGAAAAGATATTCTTTGCAAAGAAATATGGTGCGAAGGAGGATAGCAGAGGCAAACGATGGCAAATTATTGGCATGCATTCCACTGGATGTCCTTCAAAGCATCGGGCGTCAATTGGGCTTCCATACACTGTCATCAGCTGGCTGGTGCGGAAACTTCAGCAAACCAACCATGTGCAGGACCACCCACGATTGACCGACCACATGCAGCGTCACAGCACCCAAGACGGGCTCTATTGCATGATACGCCATGAGCATTCGCCACAAGCACCAGCTTGAAACGACAGTGGATGCCTAACAGACAACCCTTTCCACAAGAACAGTGCAGAACCGTTAAAAGCCCAGGATATAAGGCGAGGAGGGTTATCAGCGCCCCCTGTTGACTGACCACCACAAAAGACGGGTTTGGACTGGTGCCTCGCTCGGCGGGGGTGGAACCTGAGGAACTGGAGAAAGATACACTGGTCGGACGAAGCCGATTCCTGCTGCACTCACTGATGGAAAATCAAGGGTTTGGGACGCCCAAATACAGCCTATGCGCCCAGGAAAATACAGGGAACTGTTCTCACGGTGGCGGTTCCTAATGGTCTGGGGGTGCCTCTCACACGACTGCAAGCTGGTTTTGATTACATTGAGGAACCCTCAAGGCGGACGGTACATCCCAGATGTCCTTTAGCCGGCGTTGTGCCCCCTTTTGGGCAGCCACCACTTGCACCAGACCAGTGTACATGGATGACAAAGCCAGGCCTCATCGTGCTCAAGCAGTAACAGGGTTTCTCAGCAAGAGGCAGTGCAGACCCCGCCCTGGCATGCCCGAGCCCAGACCTCAATCCATTGGAACACATCTGGGACATGATTGGCGTCGTTGCGACCTTGGACCCTCCTCCACAAAATCTGCTCAGTGGAAGCTGCACTGCATCAGGGTGGCAGCTCTGACGATGCAACAGATCGGAATTTACTGGGGGGTGCGACGCAGGGTTGAGGGTTCACAGGTTCAGGGCGGATTCACGCGCTACTGAACATTTTCATTTTTCTTTGGTTTATGGAGATTCATGGCAATGTTTCAAATGAAATTGCCATTTGATTAGCACTATGATTTGTAATGACCATACTTTCATGGGTATTTTTCATGTGAAAATGTCATTGATCTTTCTTTAGCAATACCACATTCTGTTTATGATTTTGTATGTCATTTGTTGTGTTTTCATGTTGTCAATATCTTTATTTCATAAAAACAGAAGAAAAAATGTTCCACATTAAACAGTTTAGTACAAAAAGAATTTCAGTTTCTCCAAACTAAAAAACTTGGGGGTGGGTTAACTTTTTCTTTGTGTATATGTCAGACTCATCACAACTGCAATTATTCCAAAACATATTACATTTATTATCAGTCATTGATTAATGATTTGATTCTGTTGCGCTGTCAAATAATTTCTATCTGGCTTTCGTCCCTTTGTGCCTACTTTTCTCAAAGTAACAGTGATAAAAAAGGAAAATCCAGTAAGTTTTGATATTACTTCTGCCAACTACTTTTCAGTTTAGTTACTTTGCCAAACGCAATGCATGCATGCACGCTCACACACACACAACACATGGACTGAAACAATACCATGCTTTACAGACTACAGTAAAAGCGGGCTGCAGAAGGATAGAACAAAGGATTCTAATCAGGGTTTTCCCCTTTACTCAATATTATTTAACAATACATTCAATATTTACATCTGTCTTCCCTGTGTACAAAATACATTGGACATACTGAATGTGACTTCTAAAAATACTATATTTGCAAGTTCTGAAAACAGTCATGAAACAAAAATCACAAATAGAACAAAAACCCACCCGTTAGAATTTTACCATCAATCTGGCCACACAACAGTGATCCATACTGGGTTTCTGACCTGACATTTGTATAGCCCATAATCTGACTCCACAACACGGTCAAACTTCAACTTGAACGAAGTGATGCCTCTGTCCAGATGTTGTGGTGGGTGAGAGGTGGTATCGAGACGACTGCTTGACAGAATCACCATCTTTTGACACACCATGGCCAAATTATCAGTGACAGGGTGACCCCAGAGCGAAACTCACAACTGCTTCTGCACAACATTGGGCTGGCGCTGTCAACTCTGTGTTCGCTCACTCAGGCATGTTGATGAAACCAATCAAACAATCAGTTTGTAAGAACATGAAGAAAGAAGCAGAAAAAAAAAGAAGCAGTAACATTGCTAAAATACCTCCTTTCTACCTCACTAGACTGTTACAAAAGCAGATCTGAAGAAAGTATTTAAAAGTGTAACTGAAAAAAGTTTTTGTTGTTAAAGAACGTATTTAACTAACAATGCTTTTCTTACAAATCAAATTTCCTGAAACATCATGTTGCATTTCTTTTTCCTGAATGCACTGACAGAAAGTGGAATTCAATGTTGTCCCTATTGTATTTTGCTGACAGGCTCACAATATCCATTCGGACTCCATAGCACAACATGCATTGGACTGTATATTTTCTGTCTTACATTTTTGCAATACTGTGTACTAGTAACTAATTCCAATCCACCAGCCGCTGTGGCAAGTGGTTAGTGTCGCGGATTCTAGGCTAGGAGGTTGTGAATTTGATTCTCATCAGAGTCATGTGGGATTTTTCTGCCTCGACCGGCTCCTAACCAAAGCTGAGTTTCCTAAGGGCTCAGTTGGGAAGACTGGGACCACAGTCAAGTTTCATCCACTAAATGGATGCATCTCTGAGAGTGTTGCTAACATTTCCTGACCAACACTGCAAGTGTCCATGGATGTGAGTGTGTATGCGTTGGTGTGTGTGTATGCGTGTGTGTGTGTAGAATGTGCGAGGCGGTTGTTGTTGCTGTTATTGTTATGTGTGTGTGTGTGTGTGTGTGTGTGTGTGTGTGTGTGTGTGTGTGTGTGCGCGCTGCGCGCGCGCGAGCGCGGTTTGTGTGTGAGAGTGTATGTGGTTGTTGTTGTTATCGTTATTGTACTGTTGTTCTTGTTACTGTTGTTGTTACCATGTCATCTTCTGAACACTGAAAAAACAACAGAAGATGTAAGATAAGAGGGGCCGTAATGAGATTCAATCTGATGGAGAGACCAGCAACAGTTAAAATCAGATGAAGAGGACCACATTCAATGAATCAACTCAAGAGAATCACATTCAATGAATCAGATGAAGAGGATCACATCAATGAAATCAGATGAAGACGATCACTTTCATGAAATCCACTGAAGAGGATCATTTTCAATGAAATCAGATGAAGAGGATCACTTTCAATGAAATCAGATGAAGAGGATCACATTCAATGAAATCAACTGAAGACGATCACATTCATAAATCATGAAAGAGGATCACTTCATGAAATCAGATAAGAGGACACTTCAATGAAATCAGATGAAGAGGATCACATTCAATGAAATTCACTGAAACGACATCTTAAGAAATCAACTGAGAGGATCACTTTCAATTCAGTGAAGAGAATCACATCAGTGAAATCAGATGAAGAATCACATTAAATGAAATCAGATGAAGAGGATCACATTCAATGAAATCAACTGAAGAGATCACATTCAGTGAAATCAATGAAGAGGATCACATTAAAGATGATAATTCAGATGAAGAGGATCACATTCAATGAAATCATGAAGAGGATCACATCAATAAATCCAATAAGGACA
>CM031595.1:70632696-70736315 GCA_018398815.1 Conus ventricosus | reverse complement strand
GTGGTGCGTGTGCATGCATCAGACTGCTTGTCGAGAATGAACGTCCAGAACATCACATGTACTATGATCGTAATTAATAACGACAATGATAACAATGATGATGATGATGATGATGATGATGATGATGATATGATGATGATGAGGTTGATGATGATGATGAATGATTGTGGTGAAAATCACTACAATAGTGTTAAATACAATACCAAGATGAAAATGCTCATGAAAAAAAAACAACAACATAGCTTTGAAAAGAAGTAAGTAAAGACAGAAGGCACAATTCATAGAAATATTAGTAAGATAATCATTAGACAGATACAGCTTCTGAACTCTCCATTCAACCCCACGCCCCTCCAACAACGCTCCCTTTCACTCCACCACAGCACGTGGAACACGACACGTGCCACCACACATACCATCTACTACCACCACCACCACCACCACCCCACCCCCGTAAGCACGCATACCTTTGGATCGCGTGTAAGGCAACCATCTTATTCTCTCCATCCATCAACACCTGCACACCCACGGGTATCAAAAGGCCACGGTTACCAAGCTGAGGTCCCATGGACCTGTGATGCACCCCAATGTCTTTTCTTTTAGTGTGGCATTATCACTAAGGCACCCACCGATAAGTCTAAATAAATAAAAAGATCAATCACTAGACCTGTCAAACAAACAATAAATTGTTGCGATTAAAATGCTCTCTCTCTCTCTCTCTCTCTCTCTCTCTCTCTCACCATGTGTACACACTGACATACGCACTCGCACAAAAACGTTTGTGTCCGTGTGGGTACACACACACACACACACACACACACACATAGATCTACACATTGACGCATACACACTCACATGAATGGACACCTCACACTACAGAGTTGCATCGCTTCATTGGTGTACACTTACCAGTGCACTTAGTTGAACGTTTGCAGGGGTTCCCTGAGCGATAAAATCTGTTATCTCAGTTAACGTGTGTTCAGTCATTGTCTGCTATTGGAAAGGCCCAGTACGAGTCTGCCCCATTCTCTGGGTGTCTTTGCAGTGTTGGCCTTGTGATTATTCCAACATTTGTTTGGTTGACGATCTTTCTTGCTCTCCCTTTTAAGTCTGATTGTGTGGCTACTTCCTCTCTCGATGTTGAGCTGCAAGATGGTCTTTGGTATAGTGGGTTTGATCTTGTTTGTTGTGGCGATTCTTTAGATTTCACATCAACTCAGCCAAGCTGCAATCCAGATTTTATCGTTGTTTGCCTGCAAGAGTGACTGCTCGTTCATTTCCTTTCACACCTGCATCTCTTGGGCAGTACATCCACGCAAGTATTTCTAATGAAAGACTGCGCATTACTTCATGCAAAGCATGGCTTCCCATTTCACTTTCCACTTTTTGAAGCAGGTTCATTGTGTCGGTATCATGGTTCGAGTTTGAAGCTGGTCGGTGGATAAGAACCAGTGGACTGCTTGTGTCACTGTTGCTACCTCCATCGTTAGACTCACGAGTTGTTCAAGCTGTACGCACCACGGTCTTCCTGGATTGTTTGGCCATTTTGCTTCACTTTGCATCTCCAGCCCGACTTACTTTTGGTGACCGAACCGTCAGAATGAATGACAGTCTCTTCTTTTCTGCCGAGTTTTTTCCATATCCACCTAAATTTCTGCGTCTACTTCGACCTCTGGCCAGTCTCGGCAGTGTCTTCCAAGCTGTGGAGCAATGGCAGTTTGATAGAGCTGTTTGTAGTGGTCAGGATGTTTTTCCCATTTCTTAGTTTCTTTTTTGAGTTTTAATAACTGGCACACAAGCTGGATATAAATAATATATAAATAATAATATAATAAATAATAAATAATATATAATAAATAAAGAAACGTTTTTAAAGTTATATAAAGCTATGGTTAGACCGCATCTTGAATATGGAAATATAATCTGGTACCCACACTTGAAAAGACAGTCAATAGCAATCGAAAGAGTACAGAGAAGAGCTACTAAAATATTGCAAGAATGTACAAAGATGTCTTATATAGATAGATTAAATTACTTAAATTTGTACTCTTTAAAAGGTAGACGTATTAGAGGGGATTTGATTGAAGTGTACAAAATATTTCACAAGCAAACGGACATACAGTGGGACTATTTTTTTGAGGCTGTTAAAACAGATAGAACAAGAAATTCGGAAGGCAAAATATTTGTTAAGCAGTTTCATACTAATATGGGGAGATTCAAGTTCAGTAACAGAGTTATTACTAACTGGAACAGTTTGCCAACTGCACTTAAATTTGCTAAAAATACTAATGTTTTTAAGAATTTGCTGGATGAAGACTTGAAATTTAAAGTACAGTTTAGAAGCTTTGATGAATAAGAAGGAAAATTTATATTGCATGCATTTTCAACCCTGTCATAAAAGTATAATAACACGAGGGGACATTGAAAGGCTTAACGGCCTATGTAATTGATTACGTCCCTACATTACTACTACTACTACTACTACTGGATATTGTCTGCCTATCCCATCCATTTTTCACATCCTAAACCTTTTGTTTCCTTGCCTGCCAGTGGGTTTTGGAGATTTTCAAGTGCTCTAAAGTATGCCTTCGCCTGTACCAGCTTGTGTCTGACCTTCACTGAAGGAATGTCAAGCAAGTAACGCATGGTTTCAATCAGTGTGTCTGTTGTAGACCTGAACTGTCTATGGGACTAAATGTTCAAACACACACTCACGCATGCATGTGCATGCACACACACATGCACACACACACACACACACACACACATATGCCAGTACTGATATATCTGTACGATTTATTCATAGAAAAAAGTTCTGTGTAAATGTTAGTAATATATGATATGGATTTCCAACAAACCATTATTGAGGTGAAAACATGAAGAAAATTCATACATCTGAAATCACTCCAAAAGAAGTGACTGAGCAATAATGAGTTGTTACAACCGTTTCTGAATCATCATCAACAAAATGATATGCATATCATGCTCACAAACTTTAACATGACACACACAATTGGATTATGCATGGAATGAATCATGGGTATAGGCCTATGTGGCTTATCCATTAATGATTTTAACCATTAGCCGAAAACTGGAGTGTGTTCAGACAGCAGTACTTTTCCTACATTGTTACCCTTTTTTTTTTTAACTATTCCTTTTCTATTTCCCCCTATCTGTTCTTTCTTTTCCAATATTTTGCTTGTTCTACTTTCAGTGTTTTCTTTCTACTCTTTACTGTCTATACTACGTTTTATGACATTTCTCTTTCCTACTTTTTGATTACTATCCCTGCTTCTTGTGATCTCTTTCTTCTTTGTTTTACCTTTTCCTAGTAGTTTGCTATCTTTTCCTACTTTTTCCTCATGTTCCCTACTTGTACTACTTTTTATTACATTTTGCCACGTTTTACCACTTATCCCTACTTTTAGCTACTTTTTCTGCTTTGTCCTACATTTCCCCTATTTGCACTACCGTTCCTACTTTTCTTTTTAATTAACCTTTTGTTATTTTCTACATCCTTTCCCTGCTGCTTACTATTCTTATGCTTTATTACCTTTTTTTCCATTTTTTGCTAGCTTTTCCTATCTTTTGCTACATTTTCCTACTTTGTACAACCTTGTCCTACTTCTTATTGTCTTTTGCTACCTTTCAGTACTTAAGTCCACTGTCTCTTTCTACTTTTTCAAACAATTCCCTACCATTAAAAACATTTTCCTACTTTTACCTTTTCCTACACATTTCTCTCTTTTCCAAACAATTCGCTATCCTTTAACACATTTTTATACCTTTTCATACCCTTTCCCATATGTTTCTGTTTTCTACTACTTTTCCCCACTCTTTCCCATCATTCAAAAATTTTCCTAGGATTTCATACCATTTTCTACATGTTTGCACCTTTTAACACTTTTTTTTATATACAGTTTGCTATCCTATCAAGCATCTTCCTATCTTTCTCACACACTTAACAACATTTTCTTTTTCGCCTAACTTTTCAAATCCCTTCAAAACATGCTAAGAGCAAATATCATGGTTTCATTTTTCTAGTTATGGGTGAAGCACAGTTACGAAAATGTGACCTAGACATTTAAAATCTTCTCTTATTCAAGTCCATGAAACTGTATAGAAAAGGAACATTTTCCATTTGAGAAGAAGATAAGACCAACTTATGAAAATAATAGGCAGAACACACAAAACACACACTGGATTGCATTGGTTGGTGGGACACCATACAAACAGATCTAGATTCTGCTGCGCAGCCTAAATAGCTACTGGAGAGAGAGACAGACAGACAGAGAAAGAGACAGAGAGAGAAAGAATGGTGGAATGTCTTTATTCCCAAGGGTAATAGATAAGGAAGATGCTTTTTTTCCGTCTGGCCCTCGTCTCTTTAAGGACCAAGGATGCTAACATAGAACACTATTACACAATATAGAACTAATTCTGACAAGAACAGTGATCTCTCTCTCTCTCTCTCACTTCTAGGGTGAACACTCTTAAACTAGGATAAACGAAAACAAACAAAAAAAACCAAAGGTGGTGGCAGGGGGGGGCGGGGAGCAAGAGACTTAACCATGTCTCCAAACATGTTCAATTCAAAGGGGGAACTACCCTTGGCATGGGTTTCGGTTCCCTTTGTCAACTCTCTTAAAGTTTCTTTTCCTTTCCTTGCGGCTGAGGTTTAAGGGCGTCTCTTAAATGCCAAGTAGAAATTAAAGCATTTGCTTGGGACTGGTAAAATACGCATGAAAAAAGTGAAAAACAAATTTCCCCGAACACTTTTAAATTTCATCGAATCAATATGTCTTCTCCATTTATTGCACCATTCTGTCCCTTGTCTTTTGACAGATTCTGTGTCATTTTTTCCTCTAATCATCATGAATTTCTTCTGGCGATATAGTACAAGAATCAGGAATGTTTTCCATGCTCTAAATAAACCCTAAACCCTGTCAAAATATATATATCAAAGAAAAATAATCCATAAAGCCAATGAACATAAATGTCTGGGTATGGGGGTGGGAGTGGGTAGAGGGGAAAGGGAAAAGCAAGTGGTATTCATGCAAGACCACTTCTGACTTAAGATTCCAACACCAATTTTGAACAACAACAAAAAATCGAATAAAATTTACAAAAATCTCAATCGGCACTAGAGAATTTTCTTGAAGACACAATGTAATGCACAATTTGCATGACAAGCTAACTTTTTACCCGTTTCGTGAATTAAAAAAAACAACCCACTTATGTATTGGTTGTTTTGTTGTTAATTTAACACTGAAGAAAACAGCAACTCAAACTACTGATATGAAAAGCCTATTCACAACACACAGTAGAAGCACCCATGTTATCACATGCAGTGGTGAAATATGTTGAGTAGTCAATGAGAACCTGGATAATCACAAACATAGAATTAACATTTATTTATGAGATTTATCCACACGAGACATATCAACTATAATCCACACAAAGATGTATCAGAATATAAACAACTGTTATCCAATATATGCGCAATGTCTCCTGGTTAGGATTTATGTACACAATCAGCCGATGCTGAACCACAAAGTTTAAAAAAACTAGAAATGAAAATAAATACTAAACCACCACTGGCAAGAAACATATGGTTCTTTTTCTACATCAGAAGCAAATGATTATGAGGGGGAAAAAAGAAAGAAAAAATGCACCATCACACAACATGCACTTCAAGTATCCAAACCAAAAACATTTCATAGACAGAAAGAGTGACCAAGCAAGGAGACAAATAAAAAGGAAAAATCTTCAGGAACCTGGTGCCCTCCAGGAAATGTTCTACATAGAACCTAATATATTTCCAAATTCCAGCAGCTATCAACAGTGAAAAAGAAAAAAAAATTAGATAAAGTTCAGCGAGTACGAATTTTACATTTTAACTGAGTGAAAGGACACTGTCTTGACCAGAAAATGAGGCTCTGATCACCAAATGAAAGATAATGTGTCAACGATCGTAAAAAAATCATTGCTGGCAATAGTTGATATTTCAGCCTTTTGTCTCTTTTTTCCTTTGATCCTTGTTGTTGTTGTTCTTGTTATCGTTTTTTCTTGTTTCCAATTATTTTTTCAAGTTTCAAATCTCAGTTGGAAAATACCATTCCACAAAGTAAAAGACACCACAAAAACACACGAGGCAGAAAGACAGAGAATGAGTTAAATAATTATTCGGCGTTTAGAATGACATCATTTGCAAGTGTAAAAATATACTGTGGAAAAAAAATCATCACATTAACAATTAAATGGACAAAATCAATCACAGATGTACATGTAGTGACAGATCATAATAAAAAGGGCTTTGTGTTATGATTTTACGGTCCAGCTTCCAGTATAAAACATAATATATACATATAAACCCTAATTCAAATGCTTGAGTAAAGAAATGTAAGCAAGTTTAGCCTCATTAAAATAAGTACAGCTGCCTGACTATGGATTTCTGCACAAGGGACTTTCCAGTCAACATTTTGGAGATCTATCTTGCTAACTTGCGTCTTATTCTCAAAGAGGATTCCATGACCTCTGCATGATTTAGTGAACGAGGAGGGAGATGCTGATTTATTTCACCATGAATTTTACGTCCATTGTATAAGTCATTTTTGGATGCTGTTCAGACACTGCAGGTAATGTAAATATAGATAATAACTCTCTGTCACTTCTCAATCAATTACAGTGATATTGGCCAGACACAGCGGCTGCTGTTCGGAAGGATCTGACATGTTCATCTGTCTTTCCTTCACCTAAACATCACAGCGGTTCTGATGGGAGGTCTTCCTGTCAGTCTCAAAGAAGGCAAGGACAGTGAAGTTTTTATCTGTATTCCAAGTTTAATTATTACTATTTTTATAGGCAGTCTTGTCTAAAATTGTGAGACTGTTTCTTTCAGTGAGAAGGAGCCTTCTCTTCAGTTCTTCATACAGCTTGGTCTATATTGGACTGTACTGCTTGATATATCATGTCCTGTATTCTGGAATTTTACATGAAGAAAGAAAATGCTGTCCAAAGTGTATGCCTGCCTAATAATTTCTTGTAAAGCACATTTCAGCAGTATTTCAGACTTGCTTTTCTACGGACATTGATATGCAATCATGTTTTGTTAGTATAGTAAATGAACAGTGCATCACAATTCCTCTCATGTATTAGTTAAACACAAACAAAGGCAGAACAATGGTAGATTGAATCTTCACTGAAATGGCAACAGTCTCCTGTGCTCTTGTGAAAAACTACATTCACAAATGAATCAAAATATGGTAAAAAATGCCGACTATCAACATGGACATGTAAACATCACTCCCAAAATGCAAAACAATACAGGAACTATGATCATACACACAAAATGTTGGTTTCTGGTTTTCATAAAAACATCTTTGGTATGAAGGAAAAATAAACATAAAAACAGTCATGTATCACAGCAAATGGAACTACCATTTCTTCTTTAAAAATCTTTTAGTCCAACGACATTCAAACATGTGAATTTTTACATCACTTGTAATGGTTTACCTAACCACATATCTGTGACTAGTTTCTGTTGTATGTGATGAGTTCTGAAACGGTCCTGTGAGGTCTTCTAGGCTACAATGACATTAAAACTGACACTGGTAAAGCTGCCTGTATACCTGTTTACAAGATAATAAAAGAAACAATCATATCTCCATCCATTTTTTTTCATTATCAGCGGTAATTTTTCTCACATCTGTTTATTTCTCAGTATTTTCTAACCCACTCAATACCATAAATGGCTACAACATTTGGAAAGAATAGTCTGTTTACAGCAAAAGCATTTTTTCCCTCTCAAAGGTAGTGCCACTCCTGTTGTTATTCATCTCCACTGTTCAATTCCAAAACCCAAACAATTCCATGAACTCACAAGGTAGCTTCAAAAAAACAAACTTCCAAAGTGAAAAACATATTTCTTGTTTGAACCCACCCTGGACATCCAACAAGAATTTCACTTTTATTTAATCAACTTTCAGCCTGAAGAGCTCAATCCACTTGTTCCTTCCCTCCTCTCTTCTCTCTGTCTGTGTCTCCTTCATTGGCAGGCACTGCCCTCTCTTCACCACAGGCATGGACCCAGACAACTAGAACTTGTCGTAGTTGACACCTGCGCCTTTTCCAACCTGCAAGAATACAATGGCACCTTCCCACAGACAAAGAATTATTTCATGTCATGTCATTGAACAACTGCTAAAATCATACTGCAAAGTAACAGGCATGAAAGTGACCATCAGCGAAAAAGGCTGAAAAATTGGCGGGGGTCTGGGGGCCGCCGTAGGCCCCCAGTGGGGTCCAGGGGCAACGGCCCGCGGGGCCAGGAGGCGGAGCCCCCTGAAGCTGAAGCTTTTTTATGAAATAAAAGGCCTAAAACTGCAAATAAAGCCCTATTTCAGCGCTGTTAAGAAGGGCAAAAAAAGCAACATTTTCATGTTTTCAGTATAAATAGGACTACAATATGCAGTGAAATGAAATAATGTAGGAAAGCAAACAAGCAAACAAAGCGGTCATGTAATCATAATGGAACATCAAATGAAAATACAAGAGAAATGAAAAAAATAATAATAATAAACAAACAAAAAATGAAAATAAACAATAATTAAGGGAAGGAGAGAGTGGGGGTGGGGGTGGGCTGAGCAGGGGGAATATATGGAAATGTACTACAACGTACAAAAATTAGCATGTATAAAACAGACAGTAAAATGAATATGACAAGTACATACATAATTTGGAACACACACACATACATGCACGCATGCATGCACGCACAGAGAGAGAGAGAGAGAGAGAGAGAGAGAGAGAGAGAGAGAGAGAGCAAGGCATAACGTGTGATCATTTTCTGTAAGACATGAAAATACGTAAGAAGTATTTAGGAAAGTAAGATGGAATTTGACGAGGGGGGAAGCAAAAAAAAAAGAGGGGGAGGGGGGGAAGCAAAAAAAAAAAAAAAGAGAGAGAGAGAGAGAGAGAGAGAGAGGAAACCACTCATAGAAAGATCATGTGAAAGACAAACACAATAATATGTGCAATATAAGACAGGAAGGAGCTGATTAAAATAATGAAACAATACAGATCATAAAATTATATGAGCAAATCATGGTAAGAAGATGACACAAGGAGAGCATGTACTTGAAGGCGCTTGTGTGCGAGAGAGAGAGAGAGAGAGAGAGAGAGAGAGCGAGAGAGACGCAGGAGCGAAAGGAGTGCAGGGAAGGGCAAAGGACAGGCAGAGAGAGAGAGAGAGAGAGAGAGGGGGGGGGGGTCAGCCTAAGTAAAACTACTTTTAAAAAAAAATATATATATATATTATATATATTACATACCTGCAATGGTTGTGTTGTGCTTCACAGCACTGGCGTTTTTCTTGTGGACTGCCCTATTCATATGGCATCTCAGTGCAATGAAACCACGACTGCCATAGTTCACAAGATGCATTTTAAAATGATGGAGTTAGGGGAGGGGTATTGTCGGGTATCTTTAGAGGCACCAGTGTGAGCTTGAACTCATTTCCGTTTGTTTTTTAAGGTCTTGACTGACCGCCCCATGTTTTTATTTCACATAAGCTCATCGCTGCCTTTTCTTTCTTAATTCTGGAGGCTTTTGTTAGGATTTTAAAGCAGTGAGTGGGAATTCAGGTGAATTGGGAGTGAGAGATGATCAGTCTTAGAATATAAATGCTGTGCTTTGGGCTGTCATTTAGTGGGCCCTTGGTTTTTTATGCTTGACAAAGGTTTTACCAATAAACCGAAAATTTGCAATATGCTTATTGGGTGTTGGTGGCTTTTACTGTTCAATAGTTCACAATCTTTCCACATGGAACACAAAATGCAGCGCCTTTTTCGTCTAATTTACGAATCACATCACCAACTCGAACATCGTCCACTTTCTGGTCTAGCCAGTCCCACCTCCAATCGTTTCTCGTCCCTTCTTTTTGCCGTGAAATCGCGGCGCGCTTAACAAACTTCGCCATTTTAACGATGTCCGACGTTCGACAGCCGCGAAAAGACCGGATGTTGATTAACGGCGGAAGTGACCGGTTGACCCTTTTGAGAATAACAGAGTTGCAAAATGTCCAAATGGAATAGCATCGAATGAACGTTTATTTCAGGATTTTTTTTCTTTTTTTTTTTTGGGCGGCACTCCTTTTTTTCGGGCGGCGCAGATGAAAAAAATGGGCGGAAAATCCGCCTTAGACGGACGAATTTCATGCCTGATGTAAAGTATAAAGAAATGTGTTTCGATTTAATTTGACCATAAACAGTCATGATTTTACCAACATTTTCTGTTTATTTCACTCTCTTTCAACACAGTAAACTCCCAACCATTCCATCTCAAAGTCAAAACTCGACATGGAAAACAAATGCTTAGTCATCTTCCATGTGAATCTTGATACACATGGAGAATGACTACACAGATGAAACTCCATAACTAATGGGCATATAAATTAAAGGAAACATCAATACAAACACAACCTTATAACAGCATTACATGGGAGGAAAAAAATATCATTACATTTTTGCAACAGAGATCAATTACTCTAAGACAAAACTGGGTACAGCCTAAGATTTTGCGCATGGAAAACCAGCAAGAATTGAGGACCAGGGATCTGCATGTAACCCCATCTTCAGTTGCCAGAAAAAACTCTTAGGTACACTTCACAAATTAATGATGCAACAATCAATCATTCCAAAGTCAGAATTGTTATATTACTTCTGGCTCTCTGCCTTACGATGCATAAAACTGATCAATGCACCTTATCTGCACTGGCTATGGGTTCAACTGATAAAGTTTTCAAAGAAGAAACTGTTAAAAGATTTTCATCTATTTGATTTGATATGACCCTCGTCTCTTAGTTACTCATTACTTACGGGAAGACAATTACAAAAAAGATATTAATATAAAACTTAAGAACCTCTGTGTGTGTGTGTGTGTGTGTGTGTGTGTGTGTGCGCGCGCGCGCGTGCGCACACATGCGCACACATGTTATACACATCCAAGAACATGCAGACACCACAACTTTCTCTAATATTTTCCTTTGTCAAAAACAAAATAATGCTTGCAACAGCAAAAGCAATATAACAAACATCAAATCCAAACAGAAAGAACTCGTATCCACATCAAAGTAACAAATCAACAACAACAGACTTACGTGCACTGCATTGTCATAGCCAGCATTCTCAAATCGAACTGATTCCATGAGCTTCTGTTTACCATTGTTTCTCCTGTACATAACAACAAAAGATATTTTCAAGTAGAAAGAAACTCGTGGAGAGCGTGGCAGCAGAGAGTCCTCAGAAGAGAAGCCCCCTTCAAGCAAGTGTTTCGGCCCTTATCTCCTGACACTCTAGGGGGGTTGGGCCACACCCGGTTCATGACTCCGGATGTCCCTCTGCTGCCCCTTTTTTTTCCCCCATCTTGGGACGAGCCATGGCTGGGATTCGAACCCATGACCCTCTGGACATGCTCACTTTCTACTTAATGACTCGCGCTTTAACCACTGAGCCACAGGGACACCTGATATTTGTAGGGAAATTAAGCCTTATGAAGTTCACTTTTGTTCCTCCTTGACCAGATCCAGCTTGAACACCTCTCTGCCGCTTCTGCCATTGCTTTCAGGGCTCTGGTTTTTTCCTTCCCTGCAACTGAGAGCTGTTTCATGAGGCTGTATGCAGACGTTCCTACAAATCCCCTAGCTCCAATTTCTGCAGTGAGGACTTTGACCTGATAGCCTTCTCTCCTCAGGCTGTTTGCCAGATCAGCATACTTTTCAGTCTTGTAGATTTGAGCTGCCTCCATTCTGTTCTCATATGGCACCGTGAGCTCGATCATGATCAGCTGCTTGGTTGACTTAGAGTGGACTACTATGTCTGGTCTCATGCCACTCTTGCTGATGATCTCTGGGTGACTCTTCCATTCTGGGAGGTCTGCAGTGCACTCCCAGTCATCTGCCCCATCCAGCAGACTCTGCCTGCATGTTTCGAGTGGCACTGTTGTTCTTGGCCATGATTTGCTGCCTCCTGCCGTGAAGAATGTTGCGGGTGCTTTTGGAGTCCTGATTCTTCCGTTTGTGGTGTTGGTACTAGCCCAGACTACTTGTACAATTTCTTTGAGCATTTGGGTTTGTGCCTCCATGTGTACCTTCCTTGAGCCAGGGCTACTTTACATGAGCTTAGAACATGCTCCACTGTTTGTTTTTTATGGCAGAGGGGGCATGCAGGATCGTCTGTTTTCCCCCACTTCACCAGGTTTGCATTTGAGGGCAGAAGGTCATATGCAGATCTGAGAATGAAGCTGATCCTGAGAGGGGCCATGTGCCAAATGTCATTCCAAGTTAGACTTCTTTGGAGTGCATTCTCCCACGTTGTCCATTGCCCTTGCTGGCTCTGCTGGACTGCTTTTTGGAGTCTTTTTTGGTCTTCTTCTTTTCTCATCTCCTGAATCATCATGTCTCGTTTGGCTTTTCCTTTGGCCTTTGACCACCATTCAGTTTTGGTCACCCCCAGTCCTTGTCTGTTGGTCTGTGTGTGTCCTGTTATTTCTCTGATCTTGAGACTTTCTTTTGCAGAATCCATCGCCTCTTGAACTTTCCATTTTCTGCCTGTCTTCAGCTGGGGCTTGATTGCTTCTACCACCTTGTCTCCTGAGTCCTCCAGCATGCTTTGAAGTCTGATCTTCCCTGCTTTGTATTCCTCCAGGATGGATTTCAGTGGTAGTTTCAGCTTTGCTTGGCGACAGTACAGCGCGATGTCAGTCAGACAGGGTGGGACACCAAGCCATTTCCTTGTGAACTTGTTGATTTTGGCTTCCATTGCCTCCACTGTGCTGGTGCAGATGTCGTATATCATCAGAGGCCATAGGAGCTTTGGTATCAGCATGAACTGCAGACACCAGACCTTGTATTTGCCAGGGAGCCCACACTGGTCAATGGTCTCCAAGCCTTCTTCCGCCATCTGCTTGGTTTCTTTTGCTCTTTGTGTGTCTTTCAGCGTATCATCATACCCTCTTCCAAGGCTCTTGACTGGTTCTTCTGTGACTGTTGGAATGGCCTGGTTGGCAACACTGAAGACCACAGATTCGGCCACTTTTCCTTTCCTCAGTGAGAGACTCCGTGATTTCTTTGGCTTGAACTTCATTCTGGATGAGGCAACTATGTCGTCCAGCCTCTCCAGCACATGACGTGTCTCGTCTTCTCTGGATGAAATCACTGTAGTGTCATCCATGAAGGCCTTGAGAGGAGGCATCTTGTATCCATCACCAAGGTCTGTTTGTCTCGCGTTGTTTGTTGCTGCTTTCAAGATGAGTTCCATTGCCAGCACGAACAGTATCGGGAAATTGCACAGCCCATTGCAATGCCCACTTCCAAGTTGATCCAATCAGTTGTGTACTCCTTGGTAGAGAACCGCATTGAGAAGCCATTGAAGTACTTCTTGAGCATGTCGCGGATGTTCTTTGGCACATGGTACATCTCAAGAGCCAACTGTATCATCTCATGGGGCACAGATCCATATGCGTTTGCCAGATCAAGCCACACTACGTCCAGGTCTCTCTTTTCTGTTTTTGCTTTTTGGATTGCGTCCCAGATCATTGTGGCGTGTTCTACACAGCCAGCCACGCCTGGGATGCCAACTTTCTGGACTGACACATCCAAGTACTTGTTTTCCATCAGGTACTTGGTCAGCCTTGCTGCCATGACAGAGAAGAAGATTTTCCCTTCGACGTTCAGTAGTGATATTGGCCTGAACTGGCTGATGTCACTTGAGTTTTGCTCCTTGGGGATGTACACACCATCTGCCGTCATCCACTGGCCGCTGATCTTCTGGTTTCTCCAAGCCGATCGCAGCAGCCTGTGGAGCCACTCCAGCACCTTGGGACATTTCTTGTAAAGCTGGTAAGGTATTCCGTTTGGCCCTGGTGATGATTTGGCTCTGGCTTTGTCGACCACCTTCTTGATTTCCGCCAACGTTGGAGGCTTGCCATTAAACTGTTCCTCAGGGTTGGTTGGCCACACCAGATCTTGAATGTCGAGTGGTGCTTTGCTCTGTGAGTCAGAGTATGTTTTCCTCAGATGCTGCTCAAGAACTCCTTTGTCCACACTTAGGGTCCCAGATTTTGGCTGCTCAAACAGTGTTCTGGCAAACTGGAAGGGGTCTCTGAAGAAGCGCTCTTGTGTCTTCTTCTTTTTGCTCTTCCTCTTCCTCGCAGATTCTGCTTTGCTGAGGGCGCTGTGTTTTTCTTTCAGGTCTTCCCCCAGTTTTTCCAAGCCTTGTTTTTCAGCTGGCAGTGCGGTCTTCATTTGCTTCTTGAGGTTGTTCTTTTGGACTCTGATCTTGTCCATCTTTTCTTGGCGTCTGGATTTCTTTGGAGGTGTTTTCTCTTTGGGTAGTTTTACTCCATAGGCGTCTCTACATGTGGCATACACAATGTCCCCATATGTGGCTAGTTTGTGTTCCAGGGTGCTTTTCCCTATCAGTGCATCGAGTCTTTGGACGATTTTTGCATCCAGTTTCTCCCAATCTTCAGTTTCGTTTGCTCGTGGCAGGTTGAGTTTCAGGCGCCTGGCATCGAGGGCCTGTGCAAATTCCTCATCCGAACCAACAGCGTGGATGTCCTTGGCACTGTGGTTTAAATCCTGGCCTTGGTCTTCCGACGTCTTATCTGCTGATGCAGTGCGCTGCTGCTCATTCAGATGAGTCTTCACACATCCCATCTTTGTTCTGTGGATCTTCATGCCACGGGTGGTAGCGAAACGCTTTCCACAGACACATGGATATTCCATTTGGTCCATGTTCATAGTCCGTTTGGGATTTGCAGTTGTGATTGGTTGAGCACCAATGGATTCATCATTCTCTCCCCCTTTCGGTGAATCCTGGGAGCATCTTTTCCTTTTATTTTTAGTAGCCACATGTTTAAGGCAAAGTGGGGAGCCAGCCCACAGAGCCCTTGGTTCTGGTCTTTCCCAGTGTCCTCCGGTCTTTCCCGGACGTCCTCCGGCCTATTCCCGGAAGTCAATGGTTTACCCATGCATCAGTAGAAAGAAACTCGTGGAGAGCGTGGCAGCAGAGAGTCCTCAGAAGAGAAGCCCCCTTCAAGCAAGTGTTTCGGCCCTTATCTCCTGACACTCTAGGGGGTTGGGCCACACCCGGTTCATGACTCCGGATGTCCCTCTGCTGCCCCCTTTTTTTCCCCCATCTTGGGACGAGCCATGGCTGGGATTCGAACCCATGACCCTCTGGACATGCTCACTTTCTACTTAATGACTCGCGCTTTAACCACTGAGCCACAGGGACACCTGATATTTGTAGGGAAATTAAGCCTTATGAAGTTCACTTTTGTTCCTCCTTGACCAGATCCAGCTTGAACACCTCTCTGCCGCTTCTGCCATTGCTTTCAGGGCTCTGGTTTTTTCCTTCCCTGCAACTGAGAGCTGTTTCATGAGGCTGTATGCAGACGTTCCTACAAATCCCCTAGCTCCAATTTCTGCAGTGAGGACTGTAGGCAAAGACAAAATGCTTCGCACACACACACACCACACGCATGCACGCACGCATGCGCACACACACACACACACAACACACACACACACACACACAAACTCACACAAGCGTGCACATAGGCAGACAAAGAATACAATACAATACTTCTACACACTACCAGATAGACAAACAACAAGCCAATACTTCTACACACCTGACCATGTACACAACAGACTCAATAATACTTCTATACGGCTGATTAGATAGACTTATACTTCATATATACATCTCACTAGATCAATGACACATACACCACCACCAAGGTTTCGATACTTCTACACACCTGATCAGGTACACAAGCAACACAACCATGCTTCTACACACTGATTAGGTAGACAATCAACGCAAACAACCACTACGGTAACAATAGTTCTACACACCTGATCAGGTAGGCAGCCACCCCTATGATAGCCACCAGGGCCACAACACCTATCACAATGCCAGCTATGGCTCCTCCAGACAGCTCCTCTGCAAAACACACAAGCTGGAGCTTAGACTCAACAATCAAAGTATGACTGCTGATGAAAGGTTAATGTAAGATGGAAGAGTGGAATAGAGGGCAGAATTAAACATGTGTGCATTCCTCAGTTGTAGCAGATTAACTAAATGTACAATGGAAATATGGAAAAGTCCACATGGAAATGGATGATAATCATGAATGATAAAACAAGTGTACTAGATTGCACTGCTGTGTCTTATTTTGAGTATCTCACAAACTCGGACATCTGTTGATGTTCCCTGTGGCTCTATGGGAGGTGGTGAAGGACAAGCCTGCCCACTCCCTCCTGCAATCCCATCTTTCCCTCTCTCTGTCTCTTCTTCATCTTCCCAGTATGTTCCCTGCAGAGTTGTTTTTGCCAGGCTGATCTTGAAATGTGCTCTTTTTAGTATGACCCACAAATGAAGAAGAAATCATCCATTTGGATCTTTTCAAAGAGACCCTCTACCATTAAATTCAGAAGAATAAGGTGCTAGGGAATGTAGCAGCTACATTTTTTTTCATCACCAGATCGGGCTACCCTGGTGTCCCCCCTCTTCTCCCCAACCTCCGTGAAGAGACTTACAATGATACCTGACTGTATCTTCAATAGCGCTTGCCCAAAGTCTCCAATGCCTAGCTACTGGTACAGTTAACATTCTAAGACAGAAATTCATGGACTTGCACTCCATCAAGGTAATGCATTGTTGTATACTGCTTCCATACGAGACTTTTTGGCTTCTGTTGGATTGTTGTTCTTGTCTCATCCTCCATACACTCCAGATCTCTCCACATAGGACTTCTTCACCAACACCTTAAAGGTCTACTTTAGAGGTTTTCGATAATTGGTCAGCTTATGCAGAAATATGAAATGTTTGATAAATTGGTAAAATAAACATCCGATTCGCTCCCGATCACACGAAATCGATCTGCGAAAGTGGGCATTTTCACCTGTAATCAAGAAAACGGGAGGTAATCAACTAAATCTTGGCATGGCTTAACTACTCTTGGATGTGACGTCACATGATGGACTGGCCGTCAGCCGCGACCTGCACAACAAGCCAACAGCGACAGAAAGCGATTCTGATGGTTCTTGCACATCTCGATCGGTATTTAATTTATCATGTAAAAGCAGTGACTATGATTGCGACAGCCAATGTAACTATGGGGATGTTTCTGCAAGGCCTTTACCTTATCAGTTTGAACGCTAAGTTCTTTTTACCACGTCAGTTCCAGCTGGACCACGGAAACGAGCTATTCAGTTCCAGCTGGACGCCCGAACACATCATTCCGAAGGCGTACGGACTTTACCGAAGTTTCGAGGGAGGCTATCGACTGACTTCTTGATGCGATCACGCGTGGACGGCGAGCGGAGATTCTCCTTTCTCAAGCCTTAACGTGTTCATTCAATTTAACAAGTGTGATCTGTCCATAGATAAGAACAGAATAAACGTGCGACTATCGTACTCATCTGTACGAGCTTACCACTCCGCCTTCAAAGTATACGCGCACAATGCAGACGAAGTTTTTGATCCACTCGAACGGGCTTGGCAATTGTCGGAACAGCTCGTTTCCGTGGTCCAGCTGGAACTGACGTGGTAAAAATAACTTAGTGACCCGGCATGGTTGCACCAACCGAATCCACTTCTTTCGAGTATCTGGATCAGATGGAAATGTGTGCAAAGAATATCCGTCTCCTGCTGAGCTGCTGCACACGCCTACAGCACAATATCTGCCACCCCCTCGTGACTTTTTTGGCTGTGGGGGATCGCAACTCGTGTTGATTTCACTTGGCTTTGGCTTGTTGTGTAGGTCGCGGCTGACAGCCAGTCCATCAAGTGACGTCACGGTTTTCGGTCTACCGCGCGGGGTTTGAACAGGTGTGCAAAACTCGTTTTTTATCTATTAAATTCTTCCGGCGACTTTTTTTGAAAAATGAATACCATGCTGTAGTTATATGACATGTAGACCTGTTTTTAACAAATTATCGAAAATCTCTAAAGTAGACCTTTAAGAAGCATCTGCTTTGTGAAACGCACTGTTTGAGACTCCTGCAGCAGCTGTTCATCCAACATTAGAAAGTTCATGAGGACTAAAGGTCTTGGATGAGGTCATGTTGGTACAAGTGTGGAAGTGGGGGGATCAATGTCAAAGTGTGCATCCGCTAAAGGAAGATTCTTCATGAATAAACCCACTTGGCATAACTGGACAACTGGTTGGCACTTTCAGAACTGACCTAATCTTTCACCACGTTCAGGTTGTAACACTACCGTCAGCAATTTAGTTGCATGCTTTTAAGCTATGACACTCTTCTAGTTTTCTTCTAGCTCAGGGATTCATCAAATTCTGCTTAAGTTTTGAAACACAGTCAGCAATAACAGCACAATAATCAAGTAAAACCCCTTAAGATTACACTATCTGCAAGGTTTCAGAAGTTACATCTTCTTGATCTTGACAAATAATTAAAATTGCACGTGCGCGCGCACGCACGCACACACACACACACACACACACACACACACACACACACACACACACAGTTTCTTCTTACCTTTTTCCTCCTCCTCTGTTGACCACGCACCCATGAAACAGATAATAGCATAACAGGACCCAGTTAATGAAAACATGGAAAAAGTTAAGACAACATCACAGAGTTAACAACAACATGACAAAGTCAGTGACTACATTAGATCAAGAATGAGCATGTGAGGGTAATGGATTAAAGGCAATATTCAGAAGTTCATGAAAATTTCATTGTTAAAAACAATCATGACAGAATTACTGACAGCATGACAGCGTCCATGACAGCATGACACAGCTGTAGACAATACCAAGTTCCAGGTTTTGTCACCTGTGGCCCACCTGAACACACTATGTATCAGGACAGGAAGAGTCCCACCCCGCCATCCCCACCACCTCTGCGAGCATGCACCATAACCTCTAGATGCACTGTTATTTTGGGGCTGTCAGGCAAGCTTGCACCCTTTTTCAGAGAGGGACAAAATGCACTGTTCTGGGACATGGTTTTATCATACTTGATGGACAATGCCAAGTGGGTTTTTTTTTTTTTTTTTTTACATGTTTAGTTCTGACCTGTGGCTGGTGATGGAGGAAACAGAAAGGATGGGATTTAGATTTCTGTGTAGGACATCCTGTCGAAATAATGTACTCAGGGAACACACAGCATACTGTGACTCATTCAACACAGACACAAAAACACACACACAAAATAATGTGTCAAAAAAGACCTACTCAGCAAACACATGGACACCATGTCAAAAACAACATGCCTAGAAAACAAACAGATATTGTGACAAAATCAACATGCCCAGTGAAAACACAAACATAGTTACCAGTCGTTTGGAGTCAAGATTTGGAAACCAGGAGATGTGGGGGATGGGGTTGGCTGAAGAAGGGACTTTTGACCAAAAGCAATTCTAACCCCTATCATTTTAGCTGATAAATGTGGTTTGAAAAGAAAATGCATTTTACATACATATGATTGCCAGCATCCACATAACATCATGTTTTATCATCTCTGTTCAAAAATGACCACCTAAACCCCACATTTTGAATATACAATTTTGAAATTCTGGATTTTTCACTAAATTCATAAAATTTCGGGAGGGTTCGAAGGTTGCACAATAACTGCGATTCATCCAACACAGTCACAAAAACAACAATTCAGAAAAAACACAGCATGCTTAAGATTCATCCAACATCAAAACAACTAATCAAGCAGTTACATCTGAAACTGTAAGTCATCTAATACAGTGAGAAAAAAATACACAGTACCCTGTGACTCATGCAATAATAACAAATACAACAAATCCAGTAAACGTTACACTGCAATGCATCCATCTCAGCGGCAAGCATTACATCCAGTAAAAAACAAAGCACGCTGTGACTCACTCTCGGCTGAGACTGACAGCATGGCGGTGGCCTGACTGCGACCCACATTCTGGTTATCTGCCGTCATCCAGACATTGTAGGTAGTGCCGGGCATCACATTGGTCAGCTCATGACTGTACCCCACCAAGCTGGTCTGTGCAGAGACGAGGGAAACCCCTATTACAGCCTACCCCAGCGCAGTGAGAAACCACAACTTCCCAAAATATGTCTACATGTTCACACCTTCAGCCATTTTACACCACTAGAGTCAGACTTGTTGACTAACAAAAACACCCATGAGAGGAGGGCACAAACAGCTGCTCTTGTTTGACAGGCGTAAGTTCCATACCTGTCCTTTTAGTCAAGTCACCTTTTTTCAAAGCTATGGTGGCTGAATACAAGTCAAAATCAGAACTATATACCCGCTGAAATCCCAAAATTAGAATCCCGAACCAAGTCAACTCCTGGAGAGACAAACCTAAAATCAATGCCACCAAGATCCACATCTGGGTCAGATCATATCAAAAAGGAATTTTCCTGCTAAAAGCAGTTTTATGATATACTCACCTGTCCAAACAAATGCATAATCTACCAATATGAGGAACACAATAACATTTTGAATTCCCCCCCCCCCCCCCCCCCCACCCCCACCCCCACCAAAAAAAAAAAATTACGTGGAGAGCGGGGAGTTAAATCCACTCAACCTACAGGGATATAGACCTTATGAGTGGTCTCCCCTGAGTGACATGTAATCAACTCGCTTCACCCAAACAATTCAACCGACCACATCCTTCAAGTCTGTACGACATATGCAGCATCCAGAAGGAATTACTGGCCAACACCGACAGCAGTGGAAGCCAAGTTGTACGGCACCCTGGAGGAGCTGCGATGGACGGCAGCCTTCATCGAGGACACCGGGCTGCTCATCTAAGAGGATGGCGAACGAGGAAGAAGAAGAAAATCACCCAAACAATTCAGTTTTCTCCCCTTTTCCCAACTGCAAGAAAGGGCGGAGGGTGTCCTAGCCATTTGGACAGGTAGGTATATCATAAAGCTACTTTTAGTAGGAAATTCCTTTTCTTCATGCTTACCTGTCCAAACAAACGCCAAATATCGAAAAGGATGATGGGGTCTCACCTGGGAGACAGAAGCTCAGAAGTACCCCCCCCACCCCCCCCCCCCCCCCGACCCTTTCAAAGCTGAAGTTCTGTTAAAGGAAGTACAAATTCTGATCATGAAGGGAGCTGTAGTGGAGGTTTCTCAGCCATGTCCTCCACAGTTTTTCCTCATTCTCTCCCTGGTCCCAAAGAAGAACAGGAAGTGGCATCCGCTGATTGATCTGAGCAAGCTCAATTTGTTCACCTTCCCTCCAAAGTTTGTCATGGAGACTGTTCAAAGGTTATAGGCGGCGATTCTTCCAGCATTCCATTTCATCCGTCTTCAGGGCTCTTCTTTTCACCCTATCCCTCAGTCGGTGGGTATTTACGAGGGTCATGGATGTGGTCATAGAGAACATTGGGCTCTGGACCGACTCCATGTCATCAAATTACCTGGACAATCTCCTTCAGAAACATCAAGACCCAAACAATCTCTCAAGGGACCTCTCTATTTTGGAGCAAACCCTTTCGACACTGGGCTTTATGGTCAATCTTGAAAAGTCAGACAGGGCTCCTTCCCAGAGGTTCATTCACCTCAGGATGCACTTCAAGACCGACCTAAACCTTGTGTCTTCCAGAACCAAGAGCACAGATCTTTTCTTTTGCCCAGTCTCTGTCCCCTACTGCAGTTTTGACTCCCCGCAGCATTCAGACTATGATTGGTCTGGCCTCAACTGCCTCAGATCTGATTCCTTTGGGCTGTCTTCATCTAGACCCTTGCAGTGGGCACTGAGTTAAGTCTGGAACCAAACGTCAGCAGACTGGGACATCTCTATTCCTCTAGGCCCGTCTTTCAAGGCTCTTCAGCCTTGGCTGAATCTAGAGTGTCTGACCTAAGAAGTACCACTGCGGATTCCCCCTTCGGCACATATGATCTGTGCAGACTTCCTCAAGTGCAGTGGACTATGGGAAACCCAGAACACAGACCACACAAACCTTCTGGAAATGCGAGCCGTTTTGTTAGCGCTTTGCAAGTGGTCTCATCTCTTGAAATGAGAAATGGTGACAGTGTGCTCTGACATTTCGACATTTAAGGAATCAATGGGGAACACACTCCAGACAGCTGAATGATCTGACGATGTTGGTACTCCTATTTTGCAAGGAAATGGAAAGATCTCTTCTATTAAGACACATTCCGGTCAAACTCAATGTTCAGGCCGACACCCTTTTCAGATAGGAGCAGGTCGCCGTCCGAGTGGATGTTCAACAAGAAGGTTACATGTTGAGGTCAGCCAACTTTTGCAAGAGCTACAGGGAGCAGATGGTGAGCAGCCTGTGCTGAAGACACAAGTTCCACGCTGGTCAAATAAAGAAATGGCTAGTTGACAGGGACAGCAAACTCTTGATGACCGGGGGAGAAGGAACACTGGTCTGGTTGGGTTGCACCAAGGTGCCTTACAAAGAAGGTGATTCAAGAGAAGAGGCAAGGTGTGAAAGCTCTCTAGAATTTTCTGACTGGGAAGGCATAATCTGTGATATAGGCCAGCTCAAAAACACGTTTCTGATAATCCATGTTTAAGCACTTGAACTGGAAGAGAAATGCAGAGCTGCCAACCTGCTCATGCGGCTTACAGTAGCATTTCACAATTTTCACAGTAGCATTTCCAATTTGACAGTAGCAACTTAATTTTGCGCGCGTTCTAAAAAGAAATCAGGCCTATAACCAGTTTTAACGGACCACATTAAAGCTACAGTACTCTTAGTATATCTATAAATGTTATTATACAGAGATGAAGCAGAGGAAGAGGGCAAATTGTAAAAAAAATCTACGTGCTACAGTAAAACCGAAAGCGGAAATGCAGTTCCGACAGACCGATAGAGACGTTACTTAGCGCTGTCCAAACAAAACGAAAGTATCTTCGAATTTTTTTGTTTCGCCGTAGCAATTTAATGATCGTAGTAGCGTCGTAGCAAGCATTCTCTTGGCGTAGCAAACTACGGCGATCTCGTAGCAGTTGGCAGCTATGGAAATGTGTCCATGAAGAGGAAAAGGAGATAACTGAATTGTTTTGGGCGAAGTGAGTTGATTAAGTATCATTAAGGGGAGACCACTCCTGTATTCCTGTAGGTTGAGTAGACCTAGCTACCCGCTTTCCTCATGATTTTGTTTGGCGTTAGGCATTTGTTTGGACAGGTAAGTATGAAGAAAATCGTGATTTTGCTGAACACTAGGTAAAACATCCAGAACAAGGTCTTCATGGTGTCTGCCTGATGTCATGTAAATTCTAACCAACAAAAACTTGGTATATTACATTCAGCAGTTTACCACTCTTTGCACTACGAAACTTTTTCAGCCTTTAAAAGATAACTATGTGTGAAACATGGCATCACAACAGAGCACACACAACCCCATTTGAACAACAGGTTAAAGATCTCTGACAAAAGGAAAGGAACAAACAAACTGACTATCAAGTCTTCAGTTCTGCACGCACTTAAAAGAAATGTCTGCCAACCATCTCTCAAAACCAAAAAGTGAATATTCAAGCTCTTAGGTTGCCTTAATGATCCTCTGAAACTATCCTGCCACTTTGGATCGGCAGAGCAGTGCACTTTCCAGGATAAAAAAAGCTCTCCCACACAGCAAGCTTGCTGATGTCTGATTTGGGTCTTCTGAGGAACGGATAATTCTGTCAGTTTGCTGTATCATCCCCAAATAAACGTGACTGCGATAACAGATTTGTAGCAAATCTTTCATGTATGCATGAAATAAGCATGGTCATAGAACAGAACCTTATGGGGCTCTGGATCTGACACCAACAAAAACATGGACATACTCCATTCGCTATGGTATTCACCATGCTCAACCATACACAGACAGAATATACTGTAAAAATGTAAGAAATGCCGCTCACTTTGGATATGCTACCATGAAGGCTGAAATGAGAAAATCTTCAGATAGTCTGTAAATAACCCTCATTCTGCTACTGAGGAAAAAGCAAACATAACTAGATCCATCCAAACATAGCAAACATAGGAGAACATTCATGATGAAGATCACAATGCAAGGGCACTCCCATGGAAATACTCTCCATGTTCCTCGGTGCCAGCAAGGTATAGTATTTCTCCTGCTTGAAACAAAATTCCTGGCTTTTCAATCCTACATGTTGATCAAAGACTGACTCAGCAAGGGTTTATCAAATTCTCTTTTTTCAAATGTTTTGTTTCTTGTGCTTTATTCTTCGAAAATTACTATTACTTGCTAATTTTAATTGGCTCTTGGGTTTTTGACTCTGAGGTCTGTATCTGTGTATGATTGTGCATCTTTTTTTTTCTTATGAATGGTTTTACCTCTGTTCTAGAACATCTTAAGTAGGGTAAATTTAGGTTGTTTTTTTTTAAAGTAATCTGGAGCTGCGCCTACATCCCAAAGCGCCCTGTGGTCCTGAAATTATAGTATTATCTATGTACCCAAAGGCTTTCTAAGAAATCATTGTACTGCTCGTGACAGTAAGTTAGAACTGTCTTCTACACAGTTGTCAAAAAGTCTGATATTTTACCCTCCAAAATGAAAAGAAAACACAAGCCAGTCTAAAACAGGATATGAACATAATGAAAGGAATCCAACACCATAATAATGAGAATTTAACACATAAATGTTATAATTTGAATAAATCAAAACCAACGTAATGTTACACAAAAGCAAGAATCCACTGTTAGTGGACATTACATAATTCAGGATTACAACACTCATACTTACGATGGTCTCCGTTTTGTACTGTGAGTGACCCGTATGGTTGTAGTACACAGTATAGCTGGTTACACGATCTGCATTTCGCTCTGGCTTGGCCCATGTTATCACAATCTTCTTATCCTTACTGCCAGTAACCTTGGCCATAAAGTTCAGTGGAGCCGTGGGAATTTTTCCTATCAAACATCAAAACACAAATATTTACTGTTTGAAAGAGACAAAAGGAACGTAGAGAATGGCCAAACACAACCCCCTCCGTTCCAAAGGCGACCTTGCAATTCTGCATGGAGATAACTGTCAATGCCCAAGTTTAGGGAAATTCTCATCTGTCCATCTTACCAAGCTACAGTAGCATTCACTCACTCATGGGTGCCAATCACTCTTCAATCCTGCTTGCTTGGTCACAACTCGTCATTGTCCAATCCTGCTGGTCCACATCATCCTTGAAGCTGACCTGATCATGCTTTATCACTTTTCAGTCTGGCTAGATCTCACATTGTTCTTCAATCCTGCTTGGTCACCTATCATTTTTCAATCCTGCATGTCACAACTCACCGTTCTTTTGTCCTGTTTGGTAGCACTTTATCATTTCAATATACTCACTTGGCTGCATTTAAATATTCTTCAATCTTGTTCAGTAACAGTTCATCGTTTTTCAATCAAATCTGGTCAAATCTCATCATCTTTAATGAATCCTTTGCTTTACCTGGTCATACCTGATCATTCTTCAGTCCTACCTGGTCATATCTCATAATTCTTCAAAACCCACTTGGTTTTTTTATTTTTTTTTTTTTTTATCAAATTCTTCAATCCTACTTGGTATATCTCATCATTCTTCATCTTTGTATTGGTTAATACTCAATTTTTATCTCTTCAATCCTACTAAGTCATACTCATCATTCTTCAATCCTCTTTGGTCATGTGCATACCTCATAATACTTCAACCTTACTAGTCATACCTATTATCTTCAATCCCACCTTTCACAACTCATCATCTTCTGTCCTAACCGATCATACCTCCTCATCTTCAATTCTACTTAGACACACCTTATCATTTATTAAATCCTACTTGTCATACCACATCATTATTCAATCTCATTTGGTCATACCTCATGCACTTCAATTCTACTTCATCACATCTGTACATCTGTAATACTATTTGTCACAAAGAGTAAAACATTCTCTGCTAGGACAGACATACCTTTAACTTATTCAACCATAAGCCCTACTACTGATTGGAGCCACTGATACCATTCTCACCCTCTGCCCTACTGGCATTCAGTGAAGTAGCCCACTGACTCAATTCAGTTTATCAGCTCATGAATATGTATCAAATGGCAAGGAGGAGATAACTTATACTTAACTTACTCCCTTAGAGGCACACTGGATAATCACGTTTGTTTTTCTAGCTGATATAAAAAAAAGGAGTTGTGTAAAGAATAGAAGGATATTTGAGGTTGTCAAAATACTAGAAGTCATAAAGTCATATTACTTGAAATATTAAAGTCTTAAAACACAGTAATACTGCCATCGTCCCCATGAAATTGTCAGCCTCTTGATAAATTGGTCTTAGATATTAGAGTTTCAGTGAAGTTCCAATTCCTGTTCATGCAGATCAGTACAAACTAGCCAGGCAGGAGAGGCTGCAAAGACGGACACGGTTAATCTAACTGATGCATGGTACAAAAAAAAGTCTTATCCACCTTGCAAAAGTCATGTGACACTGGAATAAGGAAAGCCAGTAACCAGAGGCTGTCAACATTCAAAATACATTTCTTACAACAGCAGAATTCAATTTTCGCTTTATTATCATAATAAAGACAGATCATTGAAAGATTAATCAAATCCAGTTCATATGCCTACCACCTCACAATGACTGTTTCAGCACCAAGGGTGACTCACCATATCCAGTTTCCATACAGTCCAGAATGGGGCAGCCTCAGGCACACACTTCCTCAGGTGAGGTGCATTGCTGATGTCTTCTGTCGGAGGCACCTGTCCTTTGCACAGCGGCAGACAGTCGCCATGGACATTTTCTTTTTCACAGCACAGTGTGTGGTCTGCTCCATCTGACAGTGTAAAGAATAAACCAAGTGTAAAGATGCACATTAGGAAGAAAGACAAAGGGAAAGGTGAGGAGACAGAGAGGGAAAGAGACCTGACAAATGTGTGAGTGCTTGTGCATGTGCGAGTACGTGCATATCTGTATGTGTATACATGTGCAAGTATGTGTAAGCATATATGCATGCGTTTTTCTGTACATATGCCAGTGTATGTGCATGCGTTTCATTTTTTTTTTTCTTTTCTTGCCTGCCGACTGCTGGCGGCCATATGAAGGCCATCACATCATCAAAACCAGATCCAGTATGTTTGTTTCTAAACACAAAAAGACCAGTAACTTTCAAACATAACAAAAATGCCTTAACACTGGATCTAATTTCACACAAGTAATAGGTTAAATGAAAAACATTGTTTTATCAAATATTTCTGAACAAATTCTTCGTGGAGTTTGCTCTGAGTAATCACGTCGAAGACATGCAAATACCAGCACTCAGGATACTTCTCTTTCAGCGACTCACTGCACAGCATGCACCATACAGCCTCCCAACTTTTGAAAGATGTAAGTGTTTATAAAAAGAGTGGCCTGTATATAATCAGTATAAAACTGTTTAGAATTATTATCCACTCCTTGGGTGGGAGTGAGAACTGGTTGTAATTCTGAAAAGTTTGCGGCCAGGGTCCCCAGAAGCTGACAAAAACTTGACAGTTAAGGACAGTTCACTGCGCTGTCCTTTGATACAAACCCTGAATTTTATACTTCTCAGTACCATATAGTTAAAACTATTTCAAAGTAAAAAATATGGATTGGAGAACCAGCACACGTATCCATTGTAGTGCAATTGGGGAGGGGGGGGGGGGGGGGGGGAATATTGCCAAAATGCCAATATGGAAATCTGTATAATGCAGAACTACTCCCATCCATACCACTCTATGTTCCAGTCCCTTTGCCAAAGTCAGAGCTGTATAGGGGTGTATATGATAGTGCTTAAACACACAGAAGCAATGTCTGATTGAATTAGGAACTCCAGTTTTACCTGCAGCACATTCGATCAACTCATCGAAGAAAAACAGGCAGTACCATACTTCTCTGGCCTGTCCACAGCTTCTGTGACACTCACTTCCATTCTGCAGATAGGCATGCATAACTCTGGCACGCCTTTTGTATTGCAGCAGCCTGCAACGTGGAACACACTACAGGTAAAGACAACACAAAAGCTGTGCAGATTCATGTTCATATCTATTGAATCTGCTTTTCTTACCTTCTTTTTATTCCCCTCTCCTCTTAGCACTCCATTACACCCTCCATCCTTCCAATCACAAACACCTCCTCCCCACTCCCTATCTCTCCCATTTTCTTTTTTTCATTTTACAATTTGCAAGAAAACTGGCAAACCATAAACGATCACAGGAATTTTCATTAGGACAACAACAAAAAATTAAGAAAATGCAACATTTGCATGCATAAAACACACACACAGACACACACACTTGCGCACACACACACACACACACACACGCACAGCGCGCGCGCACACACACACACACACACACACACTGGAATCAATAGTTTAAGAATTCTGATCAAGCCAATCATTTCTCACGTGTCATATTCTGTTTCTGTTCTGGAGATGGAGGGACAGGAGTAGGATACTCATCTGGATCTGAAAACACAAACATAGAGATGAGGACTGAAATATATGGGTCACATCTACCCACCAATCCATACACACACCCCTCTCATCTCCCAATCCCTAGCTGAAAACACATAAACAGCAATAAGGCTAATGTATATCTTATCTCTCTTACACACACACACACACACACACACACACACACACACACACACACACACACACCAAATCTGCTAAAAGTGGCCCATGACTTCCAGCCTAACACCTGATAAATGTCAAAGACCACAATGCTTTGCCAGAGGGTGGAACTGAAGGAAAGAGCCTGGACTTCATTTGATTTTACCGTCTGCTCTTGGGGGAAGGATTTCTGGCCATAAACTAAACCTAGCCAATGACTGACCTAAGCCAGGAGCTTGCTGTCTGGTGTCTGATAATGGCACTAACCTGGCCATGCCATAGATGGGTGCACGAGAAGCCTGCCTCCGTCCTCAATGTCTGATAATGGCACTAACCTGGCCATGCCATAGATGGGTGCACGAGAAGCCTGCCTCCATACTCAATGTCTGATAATGGCACTAACCTGGCCATGCCATAGACGGGTGCACGAGAAGCCTGCCTCCGTCCTCAATGTCTGATAATGGCACTAACCTGGCCATGCCATAGATGGGTGCATGAGAAGCCTGCCTCCATCCTCAATAAGCACAATTTCAGCGCTCTGAGTGGCCAATTAATCTAGTCCAACTCTGATTGCCTCAGCCTGGGATTGGACAATGAAGGGGCCTGTTGAGACATGGTTACTGTCAGGGTCCAAATTTTAGGTTCTGCGGTCTTGGCTAGGATGAAGGGCACATTGAGAGAGTGACCAAGCCATCATCATGCCACTTCAAGAACAGTGGGTCTTTCGGGAGGGGACTCACTCACTCTACAGACAGAAGTCAAGGTTACTCAAAAATTTTCAAGATGAGATTCTCAACAAAGCAATCAGGTAGTAGCTCAAAGTCACTGGGGTCCAGATACCTCATGACCAGTGGCAGACTCCACTTGGGGCACTGTGTCTTGCACTTCCCAATGACTAGTGAGCAATCAACTCCAAAGGAAGGGATCATGCCAATTATCAAGGTCTCTATCTGTGCATCTAAAGGTATTGGCAATGGCTGACCTGAACCCTCTAAGGGTGGGTACCTTTCTTGCTTTGCTCTGTAAATCCTTAAAAAAAAAAAAAGTAACATCTTCAACTTCAGCATTTGCAGGAGAAATTCCAGCCTGAGTACACCGTTCAGAGAAGGCCTTCCATTAAGTGTTATACACCCTCAAGGTAGATGATCTTTGTCCAGCTATGATCTTTTCCATGCAAGAAGGACAAAAACATTTCTCACCATTATCTGATATAAAGATGACATGGAAAGAGAGACAAGACATAGGGTCGACGTTTAATCACCTTGACTTGGGCCGAAGCAACAAGACGATCTCATAGGCAGTGACATGGGTACCTTTACTAAAAGAGTGATCCAGAGATTGATCCAACTCTTTGTCCATTTCAATGGGCGAATGAGAAACATCTGACATATCTCTCTGGCCACTCTGTTTCGAACTGCCAGGATAAAAGGAGAATGGGAGAAACACACATGCAAACATCCCTTCCTATGAAATTGTCAGAGAATCCACATCAAAGGCTGATGGGGTCTGGAACAGGAGACTAAAAAAACTAGAAGTTGGTTTACCGGGCAAATCAACCTGAAAACAGACTTTTTAAACATCCATTCTGAAAGAAAAACCTGATCCTTTCTGGAAAAAGTCCACCAGAAAATTCAGTTTGCCTGGTATGTGCCTTACAAGCAGATTGATCTTCATGCACACCCAGAACAGGTGAAGAGAGACGGCTAAGTTGTTTGAGGCCTGCAGTGAGTGCCACCCCGATTCTTCAGGTATGCCACAACCATGGAGCTGTCTGTGCATACTGTAACTGCTTCTCAGGAGACCCGAGGCCAAGTCAGCTTCCAGCTCTCTCTTTTTTTCTTTTTTTTTGAGGGAAGGGGTGGGAGGTTCCTGATAATATGGCAATCTTCCACGCCAGGTAAGGATTAGGCATTTGTTTGAACAGATAAGTATAAGAAAAAAATGAGAGAAATCACTCCTGTCATGAAATCTCTCTCTCATCTTGATATCGATGTGCAACTAGTAAATAACAAAATCTGTATAGATATCACATAAATTACTAAAGGCCCATTACACATTATCATTGCCTCTACAAACAGACACCTCACAAAAAAACAAATATGTGTTCAAGGAATGGGACAAAACTCATGCCTGTTAATATGTCAGACTCATCACAACTGCAATTACTTCCAAAACTGATTACTGTCATTATCAGTCATTGATTAATGATTTGATTCTGTTGCGCTGTCAAACTCATTTCTATCTGGCATTTCGTCACTTCTGTGCCTACTTATCTCAAAGCTAACAGCTGATAAAAGAAATCCAGTAAGTTTTGATAATACTTCTGCCAACTGCTTTTCAGTTTAGTTTCTCTCTGCCAAACGCAAATGTATGCATGCACGCTCACACACACACACACATGGACTGAAAACAATACCATGCTTTACAGACTACAGTAAAAACGGGCTGCAGAAGGTATAGAACAAAGGATTCTAATCAGGTTTTCCTTTACTCAATATTATTTAACAATACATTCAATATTTATATCTGTCTTCCATGTGTACAACATACATTGGACATACCTGAATGTGACTTCTAAAAATACTATATTTGCAAGTTTTGAAAACAGTCCATGAAACACAAAATCACAAATAGAACAAAAACCCACAGTTAGAATTCTTACCCATCAATCTGGCCACGCCAACAGTAGATCCATATTGATTTTTGACCTGACATTTGTACAGCCCATAATCTGACTCCATGACATGGTCAATCTTCAACTTGAACAAAGTGATGCCTCTGTCCAGATGTGTGTGGGTGGAGAGGTGGTATCGAGACGACTGCTTGACAGAATCACCATCTTTTGACCACACCATGGCCAAATTATCAGTGACAGGGTGACCCCGGAACAAAAACTCCACAACTGCTTCTGCACCAACATTGGGGCTGGCGCTGTCAACTCTGTGTTCGCTCACCTCAGGCATGTCTGATGAAACCAATCAAACAATCAGTTAGTAAGAACACAAAAGAAAGAAGCAGAAAAACAAAAGAAGCAGTAACATTGCTAAATACCTCCTTTCTACTTCACTAGACTGTTACAAATGCAGATCTGAAGAAAGTATTTAAAAATGTAACTGAATAAAAGTTTTTGTTGTTAAAGAACGTATTTAATCTAACAATGCTTTTCTTACAAATCAAATTTCCTGAAACATCATGTTGCATTTCTTTTCCTGAAATGCATTGACAGAAAGTGGAATACAATGTTGTCCCTATTGCGTTTTGCTGACAGGCTGACAATATCCATTCAGACATCCATACCACCATTTGCATTGGACGGTATATTTTCTGTCTTCTATTTTTGCAATACTGTGTACTAGTAACTTAATTCTAATCCACCAGCCGCCATGCAAAGTGGTTAGTGTCACGGATTCCCGGCTGGAGGTTGTGGATTTGATTCCCATCAGTGTCATGTGGGATTTTTCTGCCCCGACCGGTACCTACCCAGAGTTGAGTTTCCTAAGGGCTCAGTTGGGAAGACTGGGACCACAGTCAAGTTTCATCCATTAAATGGATGCATCTCTGAGAGTGTTGCTAAAATTTCTTGACCAACACTGCAGGTGTCCATAGATGTGGTTGTGTATGCCTTGGTGTGTGTGTATGCGTTGGTGTGTGTGTATGCGTGTGTGTGTGTATGTGTGTTGAGTGTGCGAGGCGGTTGTCGTTGCTGTTATTGTTATGTGTGGTGTGTGTATGTATCTGTGAGTGTGTGTGTGTGTGTGTGTGTGTGTGTGTGTGTGTGTGTGTGTGTGTGTGTGTGTGTGTGTGTTTGTCAGTACAACCTTGAGTTAATCTGACAATAAATTGGTTTCAGTCAGTCAGTGTGTGTGTGTGTGCGCGCGCGCGTGTGAGTGTATGTGGTTGTTGTTATCGTTATTGCTATTGTTGTCCTTGTTACTGTTGTTGTTACCGTGTCATCTTCTGAACATTGAAAAACACAACAGAAAATGTAAGATAAAGAGGGCTGTATGAGATTCAATCTGATGGAGAGGACCAGAACAGTTAAAATCAGATGAAGAGGATCACATTCAATGAAATCAACTGAAGAGGATCACATTCACTGAAATCAGCTGAAGAGAATCACATTCAATGAAATCAACTGAAGAGGATCACATTCAATGAAATCAGATGAAGAGAATCACATTCAATGAAATCAGATGAAGAGGATCACATTCAATGAAATCAATGAAGAGGATCACATTCAATGAAATCAACTGAAGAGGATCACATTCAATGAAATCAGATGAAGAGGATCACATTCAATGAAATCAGCTGAACAGGATCACATTCAATGAAATCAGATGAAGAGGATTACATTCAATGAAATCAGATGAAGAGGATCACATTCAATGAAATCAGATGAAGAGGATCCCATTCAATGAAATCAACTGAAGAGGATCAAGTTCACTGAAATCAGATGAAGAGGATCACATTCAATGAAATCAACTGAAGAGAATCATATTCAATGAAATCAGATGAAGAGGATCACATTCAATGAAATCAGATGAAGATAATCACATTCAATGAAATCAACTGAAGAGAATCACATTCAATGAAATCAGATGAAGAGGATCAAGTTCATTGAAATCAGATGAAGAGGATCACATTCAATGAAATCAACTGAAGAGAATCACATTCAATGAAATCAGACGAAGAGGATTACATTTCAATGAAATCAGATGAAGATAATCACATTCAATGAAATCAACTGAAGAGAATCACATTCAATGAAACCAGATGAAGAGGATCACATTCAATGAAATCAGATGAAGAGGATCACATTCAATGAAATCAACTGAAGAGAATCACATTCAATGAAATCAATTGAAGAGGATCACATTAAATGAAATCAGATGAAGAGGATCACATTAAATGAAATCAGATGAAGAGAATCACATTCAATGAAATCAGATAAAAGGATCACATTAAACGAAATCAACTGAAGAGGATCACATTCAATGAAATCAGCTGACACAAAGAGAATCACATTCAATGAAATCAGCTGAAGAGGATCACATTCAATGAAATCAGCTGAACAGGATCACATTCAATGAAATCCGATGAAGAGGATCACATTCAATGAAATCAGATGAAGAGGATCACATTCAATGAAATCAGCTGAAGAGGATCACATTCAATGAAATCAGATGAAGAGGATCACATTCAATGAAATCAGCTGAAGAGGATCACATTCAATGAAATCAGATGAAGAGGATCACATTCAATGAAATCAGCTGAAGAGGATCACATTCAATGAAATCAGATGAAGAGGATCACATTCAATGAAATCAGATGAAGAGGATCACATTCAATGAAATCAACTGAAGATAAGATAATGTTGCTTATAGCCCAGCCGACGCAAAGGGCCACATCAGGGCTGAATCAACTGAAGAGGATCACATTAAATAAAATCAGATGAAGAAGATCACATTAATGAAATAAGATGACAAGGACTACAAGAGATTTAATCAGCTGAAATGGACTACAAGAGATGAAATCAGCTGAAACGGACTACAAGAGATGAAATCAGCTGAAAGGACTACAACAGATCTAATCAGCTGAAAAGGACTACAAGAGATTAAATCAGCTGAAAAGGACTACAAGAAATGAAATTAGCTGAAAAGGACTACAAGAGATGAAATCAGCTGAAAAGGACTACAAGAGATGAAAACAGCTGACTGGACTACAAGAGATGAAATCAGCTGAAAGGACTACAACAGATTTAATCAGCTGAAAAGGACTACAAGAAATGAAATCAGCTGAAAAGGACTACAAGAGATGAAATCAGCTGAAAAGGACTACAAGAGATGAAATCAGATGAACAGGACCAGACAGATGTGCTCCTGTGAAAACCAAAACAACAAAAAAATCACATAAGAAGACGGTATGAGATGAATCCAAATGAGGTCAACAACAGATGAAATGTGATAAAGAGGACCCCATGAAATGAAATCAGATGAAGTGAACCATAACAGACAATGAAGAGGACCTGAAGGAATGAAATCAGAAGAAAAAAAAAGATCATAAAAGATCAAATCAGATGAACTAAAACTGTTTGAAAATAGCATTCACTGCCTAAACTCGCACCACAACCATGAGATGAAATTCTGCAATCCTAGCAACACAATTCAACTCACATCGCACATTGACAAAGGTTGAATTCTTAAATGTGAACTCTGCAAGGGAAGCGGTGCAGGTGTAGTTGCCTTCCCTTTGCCTGTGCATGTCATCCAACAGCAGAATCCGATCCCTGATGTCGAGGAGACGGCCGCGATGGAACCATGAGAAACTGACTTGGTGTGGGAAATTGATGATTTCACATATCAGTGTCACATCGTCACCTTGTTCAAAAATGCTGTCCGGGGTTACCGGTCGCTGAGCAATGTAAATCTCTGGACCTGAAAACCAAATGATAATGGTAGCATTCAGTATTTCTTTTCTTACTCTGAAACCAATGCTACTTTACAGTCAAACAAAAAAGTAGGTGGTGACTACAACGGAACTCCTTAACATCATTTATCATCCTCATTTTCCACTGATTGACAATATCACTAAATAACATGGGAATTTTTCGGGCAGGGCGACTATCCCCAACCCGGCAGGTCTCCAGGTGGTGGATAGAGGGTCGGCCCCCAGAGATGAGGGTTAGCTGCGACATAAGTCAGGCTTGCCTGGTCGAATATCAGTCCCGGACCAAATGGCGATGTTCCTACCAGGACGGGGCGGGGTAACAGATGGCACTGTTACACCATAATAAATTCCCCATGTGTCCTGTGACGGGTTCATCATGCGAGTAAGAGGCCTCTAGCCCCGGGGAAGGAAAACCTCTAGCCCTGGGGAAGGAAAACCTCGGAGAAACAAACCAGGTTAGGGGATGCTCATCAGCCTTGGTCGGCAAGTCGCCTACGAGAGGGAAAACTCGGACAAGAAAAACCAACGCTGAAGACGGATGTACTGGGCCCCTGGCACGTAATGGCAGTACAACACATCTACGTCATGGGACAAATGAGAAAACAACAACATGGGAACTGACACAATTTGGAACATGTCTGGGCCAGAACATGTACAATATATAGGAATGTACCCTGAGGGAACAAAGAGCAAGGGTGAAAAAAACCTACCTTCCACTCTCCAATGCTCCCCTCCTTTTCTCTCCTCTCCATGAAATACAACAAGGATGGGTTAATTGTATGCATTTTTTTCTGAGGGTGTGTAACTGGACAGGAAGGGCACGTGCCTTACTATTCATTAAGTTTAACTAGTTAATTCATTCTTTATTTTTTTTAAGTAAAATCTGGGTGTGTTCTTTTTCTTATTGTGTGAGGTGTGTTCAGTTTTAGACAGAAGATTTTTAAGTCTTAAAAAAAGGAATGCCATCGAACACGCTTTTAACGCAATGAACATAAATTAATTATTTCAAAGATAGAATTGTATACATCATTGATATCAAACATATATATACGCATACACTTACACATATATATTTATATATACTTTTTGAAGAACAGTGCTGTAGCTATGTATTCAATGTATTTCAAACAGATACATAAACACACACACACACACACACACACACACACACACACACCACCACACACACACACACACACACACATACACACACACTCTCTCTCTCTTATGCACCACTTACACGAACATAGAAAACAAACCTAAAGATAATTCTGACTTGACTCTGTACACAAGCACCAACTCAAAGCACATGCAACACTCTCTCTGTCTCCCTCTCAGCCATACCAGGAGACAAAGTTTACAGACACCAGTCACATACGCATGATGCCAAAGTAGACAGTCTGCCAAGGAGCAGCAGGTCCGCTGCCTTTGACGACTCTGGCCGTCACAGTGAACGTGTACTTCCCTCCGATGTCCAGGCCTGAGACTGCGTATGGAGAGGACACATCCTGTGGGCAGGGGAATGCCTGTCTATATGTATTATAGTAATAGGCAAATACACAAATCTGGACAAGCCAAAACTCTCACACACACACACACACACACACACACACACACACACACATGCACGCACGCACACACACACACACATACACACACACACACACACGCACACACACCCATACTCATGGATGTACCAGCCTTTGTATTGTTTCCTGGTTTGCCGACTTCTTTAAATCAGTAGACTGGTTTCCATTTCTCTCTCTGTCTCTCTCTTCACTCACACACAACCCCTTGTCTAATATCACGAATAGTGGACAGACGTTAAGTGAAGGACACACACACACGCACCCCCTTGATCACTCTTACCATAAAATTACCCATGCCACTGCCTGCACAGTCAGACTTGTTCATTTAGCCCAAGCTTAAGAGATGGCAGCATCTCTCTCGCTTCACACCAGTATTGGGTGATACCTCTCTTGTAAGAGACATCTCTGCTCTTTAAGCATGGGAAAAGATCATGGCTGGGAAAAGACCATCAACCTTAAAGATGAATGATAATTAGTGGAAGGTCTTCTCTGAACGGTGTGAGCAGGCTGGTATTTCTTTGGCAAATGCTCAATTTGAAGATGTGGACAATTTACACAAGAAAGGAAGACAATTACTCTTAGAGGGTTAAGATCAGCCATTGCCAAAATCTTATGACTCAGGGTCATGAGGGGAGACCTTGCTGTTAGCCGTGATCCATTCCTAACGGAGCTCACTGCATACTCCTGGTTAGGATCAAAAGGCACAGTCAGCGCCCCAAGTGGTCTTTGAATTTCTTGCCACCGGTGTCTTCGTGCCACTCGTCAAAACTCAGCAAGTGCAGTATTCTCTTTATTTTGTTTTGATTTCCCGCTCCCAATCCTCCCCCATCCTACTTTGTGGTATTCATAGACTGGCATCGAGCCACCTTCCAGTTATGACAGTAAGCAAACACTTTCACGGTTGTGCTGAACAGTGCTATATCATGGAAAAACCTTTTTTCTACATTTAACCCTCTTGACAGGCGAGAACCCGCTAGAGCCCAACCGGAAATCACACGGCCAAAACGCTGAGCAACTGCCAGCGCCCGGTAAAACATGTGGCAACAATGGGCGCCGCCATATTTCTCGTTGAAAAGGAAGTCTCGTGAGAACGTGACTTCCTTCTTCCTGTGGCCATTTACTTCCGTTTGCAAAAAACCGCGAGTCGATACGTGCCGTAGTTCTCGAGTTACGAATTTTTTAAGTTTTGTGGTCAAAATGCTGTTTTTCGCCATCGCTAACCTTGATTTCTGCCGTTCTATAACGAGATTTAGTGATGAAGATACTGTGATTTGTAGGATTTACGGCATAAGACTTAGTGAAAGTGCTGGGTAATGAAGCTTAGAGTGACCTAGATTTCGACTGGGATGATGTTCCAGGTATGATTCGGAAGAACGTTCTGAAGATTTTTTTTTTCTCCGAGTAAATGGCTCATATGATATTCTTCAAACTTATGATATAGCAACATATATATTCGGAGGAATTTTTAAAATTATTTTCATTTCACTATTTCCTTTCCTCTCTTTTAAATTAATTTTTAAATTGGGTCATCATGTTCAAATTACGGAGTTACTTACCTTGCCGATGGGTTTTCGGCTTAACTAAGCTCAGGTAAGTGCATACTAAAGACGGTTAATAAAAACATCCCATGTAAAATAACATAACATTTGAGTATCTCAGTGAACCTTTTCACCTGTCCAAAAGGATAAAGTGTGCTAAATACTCGCTTTTGGATATGACCTAGTTCATCAAGAGTGACTACTCAGTGGGTCTATCTGGAGTAAGAAGTGTGGTTAGTTCCCATGCTCTCCAAATTTGATTTTTGAGAATCCTGATAATATGGCAAAAGGCACTTATTTGGAGAGCTATCTGTGCAAAAAATTGAACAGTTGAGCATCTGTGAACCTTTTCTAGCCCACACAAACATGTCATGTTTGTCGTTTTTCATTGTGTTTGATCGTACTTGTTTCTGTTACCACTTTAACTATTAATGGAACAAGCGATCCTATGCCCATACTTTAATGTAAACAATGCTTTGTAAGTGTTAAAGACTGGGGTTGCGGGTTCGAATCTCTGCTGGGCCGTTTCGGTACAGGGGATTTTTCCCTCGGAGTTAACATAGGTCCTGACTCCATTTCCCATACAGTCCTTCGAATGAGGCTATAAACCGAGGTTCCATGTGTGAACGCACGCATGACATCTTGCACACATGTAAAATCCCATCACCAACTTTCGGAAGAGAAGGCCACTTTGGCCGTTAGTATGGACGACACATTACACATAGCATGCACCTTCCCTGAAGTTGGAGTATGGCTGCCTTAATGGCAGGATAAAAAAAAAACGGTCATACACACGAAACTCCACTCCCTTTGTTGGGTAGATGGGATAAATCCTTGCCTGTCTATGCAGGGAGTGTCCACAGAAGTATCAGCCTACGTATGCGGAGAAAAAAAAAGTGTACTTAAAGTAGCACGGAACAAAGGACTCACAGACAGAGTGATATAATCACTGGCGTCATCTGTATGGGTTCTCCAGAAGTGCACATCGTAAGAACAGGCCCCGGCACAGTTCTCTGCCTTGTCCCACTCCAGTGTCACCTTTCTGTCCCCATTCATCACTCTGAAGTTCTTGGGCATGGCGGGCAACAAGCCTGAGAAAAACATTAACAGGCACACAGTTCTCTTGGCTTTTCTTGCTATTCCTAATAAATGCCAGTTTCAGATTAAATATCAGATTTCTGATCACATATCTTTTTAAGCACTAATTGTGTTCCATAAAACCTATGATTAGAGCAAAGACATTGAATCAGAACACATGACCAAAGCCTTCTTGCCTAAATTAGTTTTCCCAGAAAACCTAAAGTGACCATGCCTTTTTTTTGCACAGTGATATGAATAATCTCTATCATCTTTCTGATGACTCATATTTCCATTGTCAAAATAACTGCATTTGTTGGATGAATCTGAAACAGGTCTACTTTGTAAAACAAAAAGTGTATGGGAGTGAGATAGAGTCCCAACTATCGAATACTGCATTTCTTGATGCAACAGACTGCATGTTTGTCATTTTCAGAACATCAGCAAAAAGTTGTCATTTTCACTACTCAGAGCAACTTCACTTTCTTTACCACACAATTGTATGTTTAATTAGCTTCACACTATCTCCTTCTTTGCTTCTTTAACTAGGATCACATCAGTGTTGTGCTTTACAAGCATCACACCAGTGCTGGGTTAACTGGCATCACACTTGTGTTGTGTTCAACTAGCATTACACCTGTGTTTAACTCACAACACACCAGTGTATCATCATACTAATGCTGTGTTTATCTAGCATCAAACTAATCTTGTGTTTAACTAGCTTCACACCACTGTTGTGTTTAACAAGCGTCACGCCAGTTTTGTCTTTAAAACTAGCATTACACCAGTGGTGTGTATCACTAGCATCACACCACTGTTGTGTTTAACAAGCGTCACGCCAGTTTTGTCTTTAACTAGCATTACACCAGTGGTGTGTTTAACAAGCGTTATGCCAGTTTTGTCTTTAACTAGCATTACACCAGTGGTGTGTTTAACTAGCATCACACCAGTATTATGTTTAACTAGCATCGCACTAAAGCTGTGTTAAACTAGCATCACTCTTGTGTTTGACTAGCATCACTCTTGTGTTTGACTAGCATCACACTTGTCATGTTTGACTAGCATCAAACTGATTTTGTCTTTAACTAGCATCACATTGGTGTTGTGTGTTTAATTAGCATCACATTGGTGTTGTGTGTTTAATTAGCATCATACTAGTGTTATGTGTTTAACTAGCATCACACCAGTTTTGTCTTTGACTATAATCATACTAGTCTTGTATTAATCAGCATCACACTGGTGTTGTGTTTTTTGTCTTTAACTAGCATCACACTAATACTCTGTTTACGAAGCATCTCGTCAGTGTTTAACTGGTTTGACATTAGTAATTTGTGTTTATCTAGGATCACATTAGAGTTTTGTGTTTAACTAGCATCACATAAGTGTTGTATTTAATTAGCATTACACTAGTGTTGTGTGTTTAAGTAGCATATCAGTAGTGTTTTGTGTTTAACAAGCTAGCGTTGCACCTGCAACTGCATTTGCAGCAAACCAAAGAGACAAATGGCACTACAACGTCTGCAGATTTGGTGAATGTAGGTTCAGCTTCAACAGATATTGTAGTGTCTAACACCAGGGTTACCTGTATTGGCAAGGAAGCAAGAGGTGATGATATTCAAACTTTCTACGGCAAGGCAGCCAGCCTGCCTGACAGTGAAGTTAGAGAAAGTGTGGCCACTACACAGAGACACACACTCCTCCACCAGTCCCTCCTCCCGACAGCACGCACTGTGGTCTTGCCCATCTGCAAACCCCAACGATATGTTGCAACCAACCAATGTAATGGAAAGCCATAAACAGCCCACATGAATACACCTTACATATCCTCTTTGGCTATGTTTGTGGACCCCTTTCTTTCTCCGTCTCACAGCACAGCAGATGAGACATACTAAAATTTGTATATTGTCAAATAGAATGTTTCACAATGAATCGAATGATTAAAAAAAAACATTCACTCTTTCCAATCAAGTTGCCTTGTATCTTAAGTGTGTGTCTCTCTGTGTATGTATGTGATCACACATGCAAACACACGTTACAAAAGCATTTGCATATGGATGTTTGGTATGGATGCATGTGAATGTTTCAATGAACATAACACAGAATCATAGTCTCCAGACATGGAAATATGGTCCTTTTTACCTGTGGCACAGGCAAGAATCTTCAGGTCTTCTGTGCTGCAGTCGGTGGCATTGCTGGGTTGGTTCATACACAGTGTCTGACACTCCTTTTTGATGCCACTAGACTCACAGCAGTCTGCACATGTGTCAACATTGCCTTATGACAGTGAATTACTAAATGAATACTTATGAGCAATACATCTGTCACAACAAGAGTAACACTCTGTACATCAGATCACGCATGAATCAGAACGTGAACAGATCATGCTTTGAAAAGAAAATGCTGTGCTCTCTATACGTATAGGAAAAAAAATACTAAGAACAAGAAACAAATGGACATAATTTAGTCCAATGACTTCCTTTCCCACTGCATCACCATCACCACCATCCCCATCTGCATGTTTAAGGATGTAAAGCTGAAAAGAATTCAATGAACACAAGCTAGTGTTTCTTTTGCTTTTCTTTTTAGGAAAAGAATGAAGAAATCTTCTTTTTTTTAAAGAAAGAAATAAGAAAAAAAATTGTAAGTTAACTGCCAGAGTCCAAATTTTTAATTGTCACAGAAAAGTTAGACAGAATACAGGGAGATCAGATGGCAAACTCTTAACATCTCAAAGTGATGACACCATGACCAAAGTGATTCAGCCTATTTTGCTGACTGCAGCAGATTTATTTTTGTACTGACTCATCTTTTGCTATTGTTATCTATCCTCTCAATCCAACTCTCCCTTACTAAGGGCATCTTGATACTGTCAAAACCAAGCTGTGAATGTGAGGTGACATACATCAAAACAATAAATGAAAATTTCATAATAAAATCAGATCAGTGTACAAACTTACGTGTTCTATTGTTCCACAAAGCTCGACTGATGTTTGTGGGAAGTTTGGGAATGTATGGACTATCGATACCTGCAAAAACTCAGTGTTAAATGCAACATAATACCAAAACTAAAAATCATCATAAAGAAAAATATGATAACACACTGCAACTTTAAAAATCAAATAATGGAAGACCTGACAATTTATAGACAAGTCAATAACATGATTAGGAACACAAACACACAAACCACAGACTGACAGATACTATACTCGTACAGGTAAAAAACAAAGCCTTGCATGCTCATAGGCAGGCAAGTGAAGACACAAATTGAAAAGTTTAGGCTCAGTCACAAAACACACACACACAAATACACAAACAGATGTTATAACTATGGCATGGTCCAAAAACTGGCATGTTCGCAGACATGCATTCAAAATATAATAAACATGTGTGTTTGCGCTCACACACACACCACACACACACACACACACACAATGCATGCGTGCGCACTAAATTTGACTCACAGATCTAAGAGAATAGAAACGTACATACACATCAAAAACCTTGTGACAAGCATACAGGACATGACCCGCAAATGACTAAATGAGTACTCCGTCTGAGAGTAGAGTACTTCACTTCTAATCTTTTTAATAGCACAAGATGCCCTGTCTGGAAAGGACCACGCCAAAATGCATCGGATGTTTTGTAACTTGTTTGTTCCTTTCAGTTGGTGGCCTAGGAATTCTTATGGATGGATCTCAAAGAAAACTTTGTAATGCAATCAAAAGTTGTGTGCGAACACATGTACCAGGGAATTTTGACAGCAAAGAAGAAGTCTTTCAGTCGTGGATGCCAGAGTTATTTGCACAGCCCAGCTAATACTGCTGAAACTTGTTATGACCTGGAACCCCTTCAATCTGGAAAACTCTTCTTTTAAAACAGTACACTCTGCATCCAGGCAGTTCCTGTAATAATGTGTGCCATATTTTTCTTTACCATCAGAGTTTAACCCTATGTCTAGAAGTTGTCTAGTTTTGAGTTTGTGATGCACAAAAGTTTCTTTATTGAGTTTTGAAAGTATGGTATACAAGTTGTGAACCCTCAGTTTTGAATGGAAGTCTATAATTCATGAATGCACAATTCTGAATGCATGGGGTACAAATTGTGAATCCACAATTTTGAATGGGTGGAGTTCAAAGACTGTTTAACACACCTTTGAAAGGGTGGTATATAAGTTGTAAATCCACAATTCTTAATGCATGGTGTAAAAAATTGTGAATCCACAATTTTGAATGGGTGGTGTACAAGTGGTAAACATAATTTTGAATGACGGAGTGCGAGAAGTAAACCTGGCTTTGAACAGGCAGTTTACATGTTGTAAGCCTAGTTTGGAATGGGTGGTTTTAAAAAATTGTAAACCCACAGTTTTGAATACATGGTGTACAAGTTCTGGAGCCACTGCATTGAATGGTGGTATGTTAAGTTGTGAATCCACGAATCTGACTGGAAGTTGTAACCCGCAATTTTCCCAAAGGATGGTGTACAACCTATTAATCACTGACAATTATATTTCAAATGGATGGTGTACAAATTGTGATTCCACAATTTTGAATGGGTAATGCATGAGCTGTCAACCGATAATTCCAAATGGATGATGTACATGTTATGGTCCCACCATTTCGAATGGGTGAGTGTACACGATGTCAGCCCACAATTTTTTAACAGATGGTATACAAGTTGTGAACACCCAGTTTTGAATCTGTGATGTATATAACTCGGAATCCAGCTTCGATTATTGGTCCATAAGTTGTGAACCCATGGTTTGAACAGATGATAATAAGGCCACAAATTTACAAGTTTAAATGAACAGTGAACAAGTACTCAACTGTGCCTTTAGTTGCATTCATAAACCTATTCCAGTTTTTCTTTCCATTTCATATGTGCCCTTTCTATGGTACAATCTCATGTCGCCCCTTCTGTTTTCCCTGTAGAAAGCCATACCCAAGCATGTTGAGTCACAATACCAATACCACAACAACACTGACTGACAGGGAGCTATCAGTATCAACTCATTATGTTGCAACCCTGATTTTGGTCATGTCTCTTGGCCTTCTGGTCTGTAAAATATATATCTAATGTATCCCATCATCTCTCCTGGCTTCCTTGAGCACAACGATTTGATCTCGACTATGGAAACTGTTGACAGGAATCCATCCCATGTACCTTCTCAGAGTGTAGCTTGCAGCATAGATAGAGAGATAGACAGATAGACAGATAGGTAGACAGATCAACAGATAGATAGATGGACAGACATACAGATAGATGGTTTGATAGATAGATACAGATATAGATATATATATATACAGGGTTGTACATCCTTAGCAGTATCTATAGGACAAATGTCCTGGACCACCCTGAAGTAATAGGACATTTGTCCTCTTCATAACAAAATCAATCGGACATTTTGAACGCAAGCCAGATTGAATGTATATTAAGTTTTATGCACACAAAAATGGTATTACAAAAGCTGACTATATTCCTAGAGTGGGAAGCCATGTTTGGTAAACATACTATTACTAGTCCACACACACACACAGTCACACACACAGAGGCAGTGTCTTTCCTAAATCACTATTCATTGCTAATGCTAGTATTCAAGTATAATATTGCACCACGTAACAAGTACAAGGCTTATCGCTCTTTAGCCGCTTTACGCTAAAAATAATCCTGACACAAGCTGGCTGCGAGCTCTCAGCTGCGAGCCGTGTACCTCAGCCTCTGCGAGTCAGGGAGGCAGAGTTGCAAGCCAACGAGCTAAAAATAGACCACCACGGCTCGCCACTAAGCTTAGTGCCAGTGGCACACGGGACTAGTAATAGGCCTAGTGATTCACTGGGCTTACACTAAAGTTACAGACTGGAGTTCTGTACGACGGTCGGACTCAAATAATTATGCGGGCTTGATATAAACGGCCGGTGCCATGTCTGTGAGCATCGGAAAGCTATCGGACAGTGACAGCGTTTTCGGCAAAGTAATGGGACATTTGTCCTCTTCACTGCCAGTTATATCGGACATTTTGCATGTGCAATCGGTCTATGTCCGATGTCCGACGTGGATGTGCAACCCTGATATATATAACTTTGAAAACTGTCACCACAATCATTTTGTGGCTGGATTTGTGCAGAAAACAGAAAAAGTCAAAACATATACAAAAGACATGAGAACCAGATTAATACATAAAAAAAGTATTCTATACAGTGTGCTTTTAGAATGACAGAAAATTGTGCATTGCTCCCACACTCACCAACTTCTGTTGTAAAGACAGTAAGTGCCTGAGTCGGTGGACTGGTTGATTGATTCAAAAATGATGTGACCGTTATCTCGTACTCTGTATTGGGACTCAGGTTCTGAAGTACCATCACAAGGTCTGTTGTAGTACGCTGCCAGTTATAAAAATTTTAAAAAACCATGACAAATCACATCAACTTCACATTATTTCATTCATCCAGCTACACCATTTACAGAACATCGCATTAAGCATGAAGAATAAAGTATTATGCACTGACATTCATATGATTAAAAAAGAATTTGATGGCGGATATTTTTAAAAAAAAGCTTTTACTTGAAAAATTGTTAATTGTAAAATTGTTGATGATTTCTTTCCGTTGCAAGCTTTCAGTCTCATCCCCAGGCTTGGGTCAAGTACAATGATGGTGGCCTTTAGTTTATCTAGTAATGGGTTTTGTGTATTTCATGATGTTGTTTGATAGATGCATGTGAGAAGACTGTATGCATCTTTCCTGTGCAGGGGTGGGTTCCTTTGTATAATTTCTTGGGCTTCTCTGTTTTTCCCCAGGCAATTGAGATAAAACTGAAAGCTAGCAACAGTAGCAAAGACATTTCCCAATCTGTCGGAACAGAACTTTTGTGTTCTTCCTGTCTCATTTTCTGAGCAACTCCAGTAGCAAAACTTCAATGTCGCTCATTCCAGCCTCCTGTCCAGTCACACCCTGGCTTGTCCAGGTGCACTCCAGCACCAGCAGCCACGGGAGGAGTCCGTGTTAAGTGGTCGTGAGGCAGTTCACCAGAGGAGGCACTGCACTGCTGGCGAGTCACCTTGGACGGTGTTCAGTGGTGTTTGTTCTGATTCAACATATGCAGGACACCACTTTCTCAGCCCCCCCCTACTGAAAACAATAACTGCTTAGATGCGGAGCCAGTGTGAGTGAGCATCCCCCAATGGAGTGTGAAAACGCATTTGTCCAACAACAGTCCTCATGAACTTGCCAATACCAGCAACTTGAACACAAATTCACCAAGGCCATAGATGTGGAGAGGAAAGCAAGACCAAGGTAATTATGACAGCGGGACATGAACAGTCAGAGAATCTGAGACTTCTTTCTTGCTGATCAATAAGGATGATGAAGGGTTGTTTTTTTTCTGTTGTTTTGTTTTTTTTGTTTTTTTGCGCCACCTCAGAGGCAGTGCACCCACGCCGCTCATTCCGACACCCCGTCCACAGCCACAACCCGGTAGGCCCTGCCGCAGCCCCGGCACTGGCAATCCACGGGGAGCAGCCAATGTCAAGTCGTCAAGAGGCAACCCACCGGAGGAGACACTGCACTGCTGCCAAGTCACTTCGGTGGTGTTCAGTGGCACCTGTTCTGATCTAACATATGCAGGACACCACCTACTAAGCCCCCTACTGACGACAATAATTGCTTAGTCGCGGAGCCGGCGTGAGTGAGCTCTCCCTCCGGAGGGTGCCACCACGTCCGTCCAATGACAGCCCCCATGGACTCGCCGATACCGGTGACCCTGACAGAACCAAACCAAGGCCACAGACGTGGAGAGGACATCGAAATTGAGGTCACCATGAGAGCAGGGCATGAAGGGCCACAGAATTTGAGACAGTTTTTATTTATGCTGATCGATGAGAATGAGGATGATTAAGATGATGCCATGGATTTCCATTTCGGTCTGAGACTACATGACAGGGCTGTTCTCTGTGTGATGGTGTGGAGGGGTAAGGGGTGTGCAGGTGAAGACAGGTAGATGGTGATAAATGCAGGAACCAAGGGACAGCAGCCAGTCAAGAAGACACGGAGACGAAGTGGAGTTTTCTCTTCTTTATTTCTCTCCCATGGCAAGGAGTTCCAACCAGGAACACTGCCTGGGAACTCTCCCTCTCTCTCTCAGCACTCAGCGCACTGAGCACTCTCTCTGCATGCTCTCTAGCCAACACTTCCCGGCTACATCCCCCCCTACTCTGTTACAACCAGCGTCCTCGCTGGCACAAAATGACATGAAAATAACAAGAGTTATCGAGTAGGAGTGCAAAATCAATCAATGAAAAAAATGAAGCTTCAGCTATCCAAGTTCTGATATGCTTACTCCTAAAACAAAACCTTTACATCAAAGGAGCAAAACATCAAAGTATTAAAACATCTTGTCTCTCTCATTCTCTGCATCCACATTACTCTCACTTCCAAGGAGGGCTTGCTCTTTTAAACAAGGTGCCTGAAAATCGGCAGATTCATACTGACTGAAATGGGCATATTATTTAAACAAAATTGAAGTCAAATACAAAATGACTAGGAAGGTTTTGTTAAAAATCCAAAACATTGGGTAGGCGCCAAGTGACAATAGTGGACTAGTTATTTGAACAAAAAAATCCAAAATGTCAGATACAAAATGGCAAAAGAAAAAAAATCTTAGCGTTAAGTCCACAAAAGTCACACAACACTTGGCTTTTGAAAAACAGGGGCACACATCATTATCCACCATAAAGAACAATTGACATATATAACTAGCCTGTGCAAAATATAGACAACAAATAATTGGTCAACAACCAGTCCACAGCACCTCTTCCCAACAAGGTATTCAATCTTGGAATATCTACTGTCCCCTGCAACATCTGACCAAGTCAGTTACTTGTGGAAGAGTTCCTGGTCATCCAGGCAGTCACTAGCATACCTCTTTACTGGTTTTACCGCCAGACAGGTAGTTCGTCGTGGGGCTGGCGTGGGCGGTTCAACACTACGTACTAGGGGCGGAACTGGAGTTGGCACAGGGTGGCCAGCAGTTCTTGGCGTAGGCTGCGGGAACATCTGCTTGTCCATCTTGGAGTCCGGTGGCGGTTCCAGCTTCCGTCTCCAGTCAGATGGTCCAGATGACGGCAGGGCGTCACTTCTGCTGTCAGGCAGTGAAGTTGCCTGACAGGACCAGACCCGTTGTCTGAAGGCCACGGCAGCTCCTGGTGGCCTGGGTTCTGGCGCATGGATTGGTGGCATGGAGGCACTGGCAGTCTGCTTGACCCTTCTGCAGGGTCCGCAATCAGCTAGGTACTGCTCCAGATCCCGGTACATACATACTGGGCCAGTAGACCTGGGGTCGCAATACCTCTGAAGCACGCTGGTAGCCCTGGTGACCCTCGTGGTTGTAGACTGATGACAAAACCTTGGGGCGGAGCAATCCGGGAAGGAGCAGCTGCTCACACGCCCCAAGTTTCGGGTCCACCATTCGCCGGTACAGCACCCCCTGTCGGCAGGTGAGTCGGCTGTGCTGCTGAATGAGGGCCTGTAGCTCCCTATTCTCGCCAGCTACAGGCTTCCTTGGCCAGGAGGAGAGAACTGGCCCGATGGATGGGTCCTCCTGCTGCAGTCGGCGCATCTCTCCTGGTGACAGCTGAGGCAAAATGGACTCAGCCTGTTGCCTGGGTGTTGCTGGGCCATGTCGCTTGTCAGCATTCTGGCTGCTGACAGTGGCAGAGGACTGGAGTTTGTCCCCAGTTTTCATAGGTGCCGACCTCCGTCACCTCCGCCTGGGCCGTTGTCCTGAGCGCTGTGTACCTGGCACACAGCTGCAGACCTGCAGTGGTGGTCGTGCAGGTGGTGGTTGCTGCAATTCCTCCCTCAAGCTGGCGACTGTGGCCGTGAGTGCCTCTAGCCGAGTTTGAAGTGAGGCAACAACAGCAGTGCCAGCCATGTGGAGGATGTCGCCGTCGGCACTGCAGTCCTGCATCCACCTTTGGGCTTCCTTCCTAGCCTCTTCAAAGGTGGTGGTAGGATGGTTCCGGACAAAATACCGGACATCCTTGCAGAGTGCTGCTGATTGCAAACCACGTGTGAAGGTGTCCCGGAGTATGGTTGCTGGCAGCAGTCCATCCCCAGCCTGGTTGACTTTCCGCCAGAGGTACTGGAGATGGAAGCCATATTCCCAGATGGTCTCGTCCTGGCACTGCTGCCTGTTGAAAAATGCCGTAGCCAGGGTGACAACATCACGTTGTTCTCCCAGTTCTCCTCCAAGATGGTCAAGATCTTGGCTGGGGAGTCTACCACTGTCGCTGACAGCCTGACCACCTCCTGGCGAGCTCGGCCATCTAGGGCGGCAATCAGCCAGAGGGCGGCTGTCCTGTCATCCAGGGGCTGCAGGTGTAGGGCAAGCCTGGCCTCCCGGATGAAGTCGTCCACTTCCCTGCTGCTCTCGGTACCCATGAATTTGGGGAGCTGATGCAGGGGGTGCAGAGGTAGTTGGCTGGCCATGGTGTCCGGTCTTCTTGGGCTGTGTCTTCTTGGTCCCTTGTCTTCGATCCTGCTCGCAGCGCCAGTTGTGATGGTGTGGAGGGGTAAGGGGTGTGCAGGTGAAGACAGGTAGATGGTGATAAATGCAGGAACCAAGGGACAGCAGCCAGTCAAGAAGACACGGAGACGAAGTGGAGTTTTCTCTTCTTTATTTCTCTCCCATGGCAAGGAGTTCCAACCAGGAACACTGCCTGGGAACTCAGAAGACACAGCCCAAGAAGACCGGACACCATGGCCAGCCAACTACCTCTGCACCCCCTGCATCAGCTCCTTGCCATGGGAGAGAAATAAAGAGAAGGGAAAAACTCCACGTCATCCTGTGTCTTCTTGACTGGCTGCTGTCCCTTGGTTCCTGCACATATCACCATCTGCCTGTCTTCACCTGCACACCCCATACCCCTCCACACCATCACAACTGCACTTCCTTTCATAATATATCCCAGCGTCAACCAGGCCCGAGAGACACAGGCACCTGCAGTGTTGGTCAGGAAATTTGAGCAACACTCTCAGAAACGCATCCATTAAGTGGATGAAACTCGACTGTGCGGTCCCAGTCTTCCCAACTGAGTCCGCAGCAAACTCAACTCTGGGTAGGAGCCGGTCGGGGCAGAAAAATCCACATGACTCTGATGGGATTCGAACCCACGACCTCCCAGCCGGGAGTCCGCGACGCTAACCACTTCGCCACGGCGGCTGGTCAGGATGATGAAGTTGATGCTGCAGCGTTCCTTTCTGGTCCAACACTGCATGACATGGCTGTACTCTACGCTTACTTTCAAAACATATCCCGGTGTCAACCAAGCTGAAAGGTACAGACCACAGCAGTATTGGTCAGGAAATTTGAGCAACACTTTAAGAAATGCATTCATTAAGAGGATGAAGCTCAATTGTGTGGATCCAGTCTTCCCAACTGAATCCTAACAAACTCATCTTTGGGTTGGAGCCAGTCATGGGCAGAAAATCCTTGGGCCTTGCAGGGGCGTGAAATATTGCAGTTCAATTACAAATTACCCTTCCTTCCCACCTGAACTTCACAGCAATGAGGAGCTGAAAGCGTTTAGAGGTAAGGGGGAAGGCCCTGGCCATCCTCCACACATCTCATGACCGTTTGGAACATGACACCGCTGGAAGCTTCAAGTGATTCTCTTGTCTAAACTGGCAGACTGTCAGAAGACTCTGTATCAGCCAAACTGACCACAATATCAAAAGTCACAAATGCTCTTTCAAATTGCAATGGACCAGTCCTCAAAAACATTATACAGCTCATTGCCAGGGGAGAGGGAGGGAGGGTATAACAATGGCAAGAGACACAAGTCCTGGGGTTATCAAAGCCAAAAAGGACTCAAGTGAAGCAGCTGTCTTGTCAATTTTTCGGCCGTTCTCAATTCAAATTCAACTTTGTGTCAGCGTGGAAACAAAAGAGGTCTGGACTTCAGAAAATTAAGGTGAGTTTATATGGCCTCTGTCAGGGATCCATGACTGTCGAAAACAAAATCAAATTAAGAGAGCAACCAAAGAGCATGTTCACTGCCTAAAGGGAACTGATTTGTTTTCCGACAAGTGGAAGCAACATTTGTGTAAAGGGCAACCACTCACACAGTCTTGCTTTCAATGTCCGAATTCTAGGCTTCCTAACATTAAGGCATTGATTCATGCAAAACAGACACGAAACATTTGTTTGGACAGCTAAGCGTTTCACACACACACACACACACACACACACACACACACACACACACACACACACACACACACAAACAGAGCCATGAACATTCATACATTAACATACATCTGACAAACCTTAACTGGCTGTGATTCTGAAGTATACTGAAGTTCATACTTATCAGGTGTAGGGCCGGTCTCCGGATTATTCCACTGGACAGTGAGGGTGTAACTGGTGATATCAGTCACAACCACATTTTCAGGCATACGCACCAGATCCTCTGCACACAGGTAAAAATAAATGTAAAATCAGTCACCGTGACTCTCATTAGCAACATGGAGTGTGTGACTGGCAAACTACTGGTTTGAATCTCATCAGAGTGAGCACAAATTTGGGGCCCTGGCCACCTCCTGTCTGGGATTAGTGAGTGTACTATCTGCTTACGTAGAAAGACACATACCAGATATTACCTTCAAGGATGCACCTCCTCCTACCAGAGTTAAGGAGTTTGCCAAGTACTCAAGTACTCCTTCATGGATGCGTTCTTAAGGACATGTCAGCTATTAAGGGTTTGGTCAGAGTTAATGTGTGTGCTACAAACTCAAACAGAAAGAATGATACTACGCAGGTCAGTTTAATCCCCCATTAAGGATGCATCTTTAAAGATCTATGCATTAGTTCTGGTTGATATTGAATTACAACTCAGATCAAGTACTAATGGCAGGGAAGTCCAAACCGAGGTCTGGGTGCAAGAGCCTAGGAGCAGATTTTGTAACACCGAGTATGGAGGAAGATGGGAGGGTGGGGGGGGGGGGGGGGGGGGGGGGGGGGGGGGGGGGGGGGGGGGGGGGGGGGAACCGAACCAAGGCACAGCCATGGACGAAAGTGAAGGTGGGGAGGGGGGGGGGGGGGGGGGGGGCTTACCCAGTCCTTCATCAAAGCATGTGACAATCTTGGCCGTGTCATTCAGACAGGCGATAAAAGCTGGGTTCAACGGCCCAGGTTTGTTCAACACACACATCCCGTAACAGATCTCTTGGACGTCCTTCTGCATGCAGCAAGGAGTGTGGTCACGTCCATCTGAAAAGGTATATGAATCAATGGAAATACCAATGGTAAATGTCTTGCCAATAACAAATTAAAGTCATCATCAAAAATTCATTCTGATTGATATGAGGCTTTCCGAAATGACTTCTCTTGTGTTGTAGCTGCACTTTTGTAACTCGGTGCAGATCTATTTTACTTTCACTCGAAGCAATGTGTGTGAGTCTTGGTCTTTTGTTTCCTGTGTTCTCACAAACACTAAACTAGTCAAACTGTGTGCATGTGTGTGCATATGTGTGTGCGTGTGCACAAGTGCACGAGTATGCATATGCATGAGTGCGCATGTATGGTGTGTGTGAGACTGTGTGTGTGTGTGTGTGTGTGTGTGTGACAGTGTGTGTGTATGTGCTTGTGTGTGCATGTGTATGTGCATATGTGTGGATGTGCATATATATGTGTGTGTGTGTGTGTGTGTGTGTGTGTGTGTGTGTGTGTGTGTGTGTGTGTGTGTGTGTGTGTGTGTGTGGAGTGAGTGAGTGAGTGAGTGTGTGTGAGTGTGTGTGTGTATGCATGCATGCATGTACATGACTGTGTGATTGTGCATCAACATGCTTATATATGTGTATGTGTAAATGTCATTTAAAGCAAACTTTTAAACGTGTGTGTTTACCACTTGAAAAATTAGTAAAATGAAAGAAAATTGTCAATAAGAAACTGGTCTAACCAGTAACCTATATAGGTCTGAAGTAAGCTTTTACCAGCACCAAACACTGCATAAAAATATGATAGTACTGATTTTATGGCAACTCAATTGGAATGCAAGTAAATTACGGTTTCAATTCCAAACGTCAAATATTTAATGATGTGAGAGTGTAGTGTGGTGTGTGTGTGTGTGTGTGTGTGTGTGTGTGTGTGTGTGTGTGTGTGCGCGCGCGCATGTGTGCATGTGTGTGCGCGTTCGTTTATGTGTGCACGTGTGTGAGGCATGTCCCCGTGTATGAAACGACCTTAACAAATATTGAAATCCAATACTGAATTTTTAGTACTTAATGAGCTTTCCGTGCAGAGTGTGTGTGTGTCTGTGTGTGTGTGTGTGTGTGTGTGTGTGTGTGTGTGTGTGTGTGTGTGTGTGTGTGTGTAGCAAAGGACAAGTCGAATTTGAAAAGGATGAGAGGTAGAAAGTGCACGCACACACGTGTGTGTGTGTGTGTGTGTGTGTGTGTGTGTGTGTGTGTGTGTGTGTGTGTGTGTGTGTGTGTGTGTGTGAATGCTTTCTGAATGTTATCCAACAGATCTTACAACTGTTTAGAATTACAAATCATATAAATGAGATCAAGTACAAAGGGTTTGAAAAAAATCCTTATCAACATCTGCTGCCTTCACCTTCCAAATTTTAATGATTGGATGTTGAACAAGACAGTGTTCAGATCAGTATTTCAGAATCCAGCACTCCTCACATAGACCTTGTTGCCAAGACCTTCTTGCAAAGACAGAACAAGCGACTTCCAGTCTTTGTGTCACTTCTACCAGATCTGTGGCACATGCTGTCAATGCCCTTCATGGGAAGGCATATACACTTGTGCATACCCCCCTCCTCTCATCTGGCAGTCTTGAGCAAAGTTGTCAGGGACAAGACCAGATGATCCTGATTTTTGTGTCCTGAAGTGATTCAAAACTAAATCAAGCTACTGATCAGCCTGCTTATGAAAGACCCTGTGCCCTCCCTTCAAGACTGGACTGGGCATCTCAGTCCAGGTTAAGGAAATGGTACTCAGATCAATTGTTCACCCCTTTCATAGCCAGGTAAACAACTGGCAATATCTCTTTCAAAAGAGACGACTCCATCCTTCATGCAAGGAAAACAATCCTTTCTATGGCAATAAGTGGAAGATTTATTCCAAATGATGCAAGCAGTCTCTGATCAATTCTGTGGTTAATGACACTGCTCATTTTCTAGATATCACTGAAATGGGCAGAGGTAAAAGTGCTATTATGGATTTCAGATCTGCTATCTCTAAAACCTTTAGTTTCATAGGGACAAAAACTGATATAATGCACAACCACTTCATTATGGAGCTAGCTGTTCATTTCTCTTTAAGGAACATCAGACCAAGAAGGACTCCTAATTGCAGCTTGCCTCTGGTCATGGAGAATATGGCCACAGATGTGAACCTCTCATCAATTCATCTCTTGGGAGCGTGACCTCAAGACAAATTTTCTACTGTTTCACTGAATGTTGCCAGAGCATAAACTGTACCTACACACTGCAACCTACCTGCAGCACATGTGAGCACGGAACCGATGAAAGGTGCACAGGTCTTTAGAACTGTGGCATAGTAGGCCGTCATGTTGGGAGCATACACACACCCCTGAGAACATACTGCTGGCATCCCAGAGTCTTCACAGCACTCTGAAAACACAAACATGTATTAAAAGACAACAGCGTTGAGAAACATTCCTACTGAACTTTGTGTGCTTATGTTTCCATACAAGGATATGTGTGTGTGAGTGTGTGTGTGTGTGTGTGTGTGTGTGTGTGTGTGTGTGTGTGTGTGTGTGTTGTGTGTGTGTGTGTGTGTGTGTGTGTATGCATATATTAAAAGACAACAGCGTTGAGAAACACTGCTACTGAACTTTGTGTGCTTATGTTTCCATACAAGGATATGTGTGTGTGAGTGTGCGTGTGCGTGTGTGTGTGTGTGTGTGTGTGTATGCATATATTAAAAGACAACAGCATTGAGAAACACTGCTACTGAACTTTGTGTGCTTATGTTTCCATACAAGGATATGTGTGTGTGAGTGTGTGTGTGTGTGTGTGTGTGTGTGTGTGTGTGTGTGTGTGTGTGTGTGTGTGTGTGTGTGTGTGTGCATATATTAAAAGACAACAACGTTGAGAAACACTGCTACTGAACTTTGTGTGCTTATGTTTCCATACAAGGATATGTGTGAGTGTGTGTGTGTGTGTGTGTGTGTGTGTGTGTGTGTGTGTGTGTGTGTGTGTGTGTGTGTGTGTGTGTGTGTATGCATGTGTGTGTGTATATGTGTGTGTGTGTGTGTGTGTGCGTGTGGGGGCGCATGCTTACCTGTGTGCATGCATGTGTGTGCATGCATGTGTGGTTGTGTGCACGCAAACTTGTGTATGTGTGCCTGTCTGAGTGCAAGTACATTTGCATGTGCGCGTAGGTGCACGTGCGCATGAGCATGTGTGTGCGCGCATGTGTCTGTGTATGCATGTGTGTGCGTATGCTGATGATTTTTGTTTGCCCCACAAGGTTCATGGCAAGACTTCACACTCTCCACGTCATCTCCTTCCACTCTTGACTGCTATTATGTGATACTCCTTGGCAACAGACTGTTTCCACCCACACTTCTTACCCCACCATCAGTTTGTTTGTGGTGCTACACACATCAGATGGTGATACACTTGACTGCTATTATGCGATATTCCTTGACAACAGACTGTTTCCACCCACAATTTTTACCTCATCATCAATTTGTTTGTGGTGCTACACATGTCATTTGGTGATACACTTGACTGCTACATATGATATTCCTTGACAACAGACTGTTTGCACCCACAATTTTTACCTCATCATCAATTTGTTTGTGGTGCTACACATGTCATTTGGTGATACACTTGACTGCTATTATGTGATACTCCTTGACAACAGACTGTTTCCACCCACAATTTTTACCCCACCATCAATTTGTTTGTGGTGCTACACATGTCATGTGGTGATACACTGCTTTTTCCTCCTCCCACTTCTCCGTCCTTGGAGGTGTATTTCTCTGTGGTTATCCAGCCTGGCACAAGTCTTACCTTGATCAATCCTGTACATGACAAAATAAGAAAGATAGGGGAACGACAATTTTCAGTAAGCGATAACGTGCAACTTACTTGTAAGATTGTGATCGACCGTTGGTCTGAATGTTGGCGTTGTCTCTGCAAAGACAGAAATCAAACTTCTTGCTGTACTGGCAAAGCACTGGGTCATATTAAAGTTGCTCAGATGTAGCTTTGAAAAAAAAAAAAAGTGCTTTGGGTCATATTAAAGTTGCTCAGATGTAGCTTTGAAAAAAAAAAAACACACACGTTAATATGTGTGTTTTCAGGGTGAAAAGTACGGTTCTGATTGTGTGTACAAATACGTATCTGTGTATGTGTGTGTAATTGTGTTTTTTGTGTGTAAATGCGCATGTGTGTGTGTGTGTGTGTGTGTGTGTGTGTGTGTGTGTGTGTGTGTGTGTGTGTGTGTGTGTGTGTGTGCACACGTGTATATGCGCATACATGTGTGTGTGAGTGCGTTTGTGTCTCTGTGTGTCTGTCTGTCTGTGCATGTGTCTGTGTGTGTGTCTGTGTACAAGTGTGTAGGGGAGTAGGTGGGGAAAGAAAAGAGTTAGGGTCACAGGACAGGGGGAGATTCTAGTGCTCAAACTACACCACAAATCTCTGAAACATCTGTGTACAAGTGTGTAGGGGAGTAGGTGGGGAAAGAAAAAAGGGACATGGGACTGGGCGAGATTCTTATGCTCAAACTACAATACAAATCTCAGGAAACATGACAGATCCTCACGGAACCCATCCTATTTAGCAAATTGCTGAGCAGAATGAAACAGAAGAAAACAAAATATTCTACTGAAGGGCAATGTTGTCTTCCACAGAAAAATGTTCTTTGTCAAATTCTTTCCATCGGGTTTAAAATAGATGGCTCCATTTTGTACTGAGACTGACTGGAAGGAAGGCACGGAGGCAACAGAGAAGGGGAGTGACTCAAGTCTAAATACAATGTATGGTTGGCTCAGTGGTAGAGCACCATCTTCACAGTCAGACATCGCCAATTCAAATCCAACTGGCACTAACATTGAAACTGGCATTTTTCTCACACTTACAGTCAAAACAAATGCCTTAATCTTACCTGGTGTGAACAGATGCACTTAATCCAGAACTCCACTTACATCAAATTTTGCCTCATGACTAAGTTTGTCCAAAGTGTACTTGCTCCAGATCACTTGCATTAGCAAGCATGTTCCCTTATTTCTTCCGTTTTGAACATGTATACTGCTGTTGCTCTAAATTTTGGCTTTGGTTTTCCCAGCAACTATGGATCCTCGTGTAGTCATTGTGGTCGAGTGGTGTTGGTTCGTTGGAACGTGCGGCTCATTCACTCAATGGAACAGTTCAGTGACTAGAAGGTGATAGGTGTTTATTCATCTTCACTACAACACACACAGCAGGGAGCAAGCCGTTTAAGGCACTGTGTGCAGCCTCTTCGATGTCGTCGGGTCTGTGCCAGGCTTCAAATTGCCCGGTTTCCGTTCGTCAATCCTTTTTGTTCTTTCACGGACCACGACTTCCGGTTTTGTGGCTATACGCACGGACGATGTTAATTTTACATCTGTATGTGGCTATACGCACGGACGATGTTAATTTTACATCTGTATGCACCCTATAACACACACCCCTTGCTTTTGAACGCAATGTCCCCATTGCTCCCAAAGACATCCTTTCGCTAATGTCGAAATTAGTTTCCGACCCAAACAGGTTAACATTAGCAACGAATGATAGAAAATTTACATTGGGAGTAGACTAATAGTTAGCCTCAGCTCCCAAAGTACAGTCAGTACAGTATGGAGAACATCGACGGGATTTGTTATGGGTGAACAGGTAATTGATATCTCTTTGTATGAAATTAAAGCAAAACTAATACCTTCAACGAGTCCATGTAGGCCTTTCTAGATAAAACTAGCCATTACTTGCTTCCCTTAACTCTATTGACAAGCACGCGCCCGCTAGTGTCCAACCGGACATCACAGACATAAGGCTGAGCGCCTGCCAGCGCCCGGAAAAACATGTGGCAACAATGGGCGCTGCCATGTTTTCTGATAGAGAAAGGAAGTCTTGCGAGAACATGACTTCCTCCTTCCTGTAGCCATCCACTTCCGTTTGCAAAAAAAAAACCACGAGTCGATACATGCCGTAGTTCTTGAGTTATGAATTTTAAAAATTATTTTCATTTCAATATCTCCTTTTCTCTGTTTTAAAACTAATTTTTAATTTGGGTAACCATGTTCAAATTACAGAGTTACTTATCTTGCCGTAGGCTTTCAGCGTAACTAGCTCAGGTAAGTGCATACTGAAGAAGGTGAACTGAAATCTTTTGGTTCTTTCTCCAAATTTTGTGCCCCTTCATATAGTCAGACACATTCTCATCAAAACTGTCATGGTACAAACCACTCTGCTGCCGGGTACTGGTGTGACTGTTTCGCAGATGGTTCTTTGGCTGCAATCCTGCCACTTCTGCGAAGTTATCATGAACACAAAAGTCAAATCATTCTCGTAGGTGTTCTCTTCATAGACAAAAACAAAGAAAGGGGATAAAGCGCTTTACCTAAGTTTAAAAATATTTCTTCAGTTTGCTTTTTCCAACATTAATAACGATTAATAATTGTATTAAAAGGAAAAGGACACAAAGGGTAGAGAGCCTGAGAGGCATAGCATTGTCCGTGAGAGTGCAAATGTCATGACCAGCAATGAAAGCCGAGGTTCGTTCCCTGTGGAGGTGGGAGATGCCATCACAGGAAGAAAGCCGAGGTCCATTCCCTGTGGAGGTGGGAGATGACATCACAGGAAGAAAGCTGAGGTCCATTCCCTGTGGAGGTGGGAGATGCCACCACAGGAAGATAGCTGGGGTTCATTCCCTGTGGAGGTGGGAGATGCCACCACAGGAAGATAGCTGGGGTTCATTCCCTGTGGAGGTGGGAGACGCCACCACAGGAAGATAACTGGGGTTCATTCCCTGTGGAGGTGGGAGACGCCACCACAGGAAGATAACTGGGGTTCATTCCCTGTGGAGGTGGGAGACGCCACCACAGGAAGATAACTGGGCTTCATTCCCTGTGGAGGTGGAGACGCCACCACAGGAAGATAACTGGGGTACATTCCCTGTGGAGGTGGGAGATGCCACCACAGGAAGATAACTGGGGTTCATTCCCTGTGGAGGTGGGAGATGCCACCACAGGAAGATAACTGAGGTTCATTCCCTGTGGAGGTGGGAGATGCCACCACAGGAAGATAACCGAGGTTCATTCCCTGTGGAGGTGGGAGATGCCACCTCCACAGGGAATGAACCCCAGTTATCTTCCTGTGGTGGCATCTCCCACCTCCACAGGGAATGTACCCCAGTTATCTTCCTGTGGTGGCGTCTCCCACCTCCACAGGGAATGAAGCCCAGTTATCTTCCTGTGGTGGCGTCTCCCACCTCCACAGGGAATGAACCCCAGTTATCTTCCTGTGGTGGCGTCTCCCACCTCCACAGGGAATGAACCCCAGTTATCTTCCTGTGGTGGCGTCTCCCACCTCCACAGGGAATGAACCCCAGCTATCTTCCTGTGGTGGCATCTCCCACCTCCACAGGGAATGAACCCCAGCTATCTTCCTGTGGTGGCATCTCCCACCTCCACAGGGAATGGACCTCAGCTTTCTTCCTGTGATGTCATCTCCCACCTCCACAGGGAATGGACCTCGGCTTTCTTCCTGTGATGGCATCTCCCACCTCCACAGGGAACGAACCTCGGCTTTCATTGCTGGTCATGACATTTGCACTCTCACGGACAATGCTATGCCTCTCAGGCTCTCTACCCTTTGTGTCCTTTTCCTTTTAATACAATTATTAATCGTTATTAATGTTGGAAAAAGCAAACTGAAGAAATATTTTTAACTTAGGTAAAGCGCTTTATCCCCTTTCTTTGTTTTTGTCTATGAAGAGAACACCTACGAGAATGATTTGACTTTTGTGTTCATGATAACTTCGCAGAAGTGGCAGGATTGCAGCCAAAGAACCATCTGCAAACAAGTCACACCAGTACCCGGCAGCAGAGTGGTTTGTACCATGACAGTTTTGATGAGAATGTGTCTGACTATATGAAGGGGCACAAAATTTGGAGAAAGAACCAAAAGATTTCAGTTCACCTTCTTCAGTATGCACTTACCTGAGCTAGTTACGCTGAAAGCCTACGGCAAGATAAGTAACTCTGTAATTTGAACATGGTTACCCAAATTAAAAAATTAGTTTAAAACAGAGAAAAGGAGATATTGAAATGAAAATAATTTTTAAAATTCATAACTCAAGAACTACGGCATGTATCGACTCGTGGTTTTTTTTTTGCAAACGGAAGTGGATGGCTACAGGAAGGAGGAAGTCATGTTCTCGCAAGACTTCCTTTCTCTATCAGAAAACATGGCAGCGCCCATTGTTGCCACATGTTTTTCCGGGCGCTGGCAGGCGCTCAGCCTTATGTCTGTGATGTCCGGTTGGACACTAGCGGGCGCGTGCTTGTCAATAGAGTTAAGGGAAGCAAGTAATGGCTAGTTTTATCTAGAAAGGCCTACATGGACTCGTTGAAGGTATTAGTTTTGCTTTAATTTCATACAAAGAGATATCAATTACCTGTTCACCCATAACAAATCCCGTCGATGTTCTCCATACTGTACTGACTGTACTTTGGGAGCTGAGGCTAACTATTAGTCTACTCCCAATGTAAATTTTCTATCATTCGTTGCTAATGTTAACCTGTTTGGGTCGGAAACTAATTTCGACATTAGCGAAAGGATGTCTTTGGGAGCAATGGGGACATTGCGTTCAAAAGCAAGGGGTGTGTGTTATAGGGTGCATACAGATGTAAAATTAACATCGTCCGTGCGTATAGCCACATACAGATGTAAAATTAACATCGTCCGTGCGTATAGCCACAAAACCGGAAGTCGTGGTCCGTGAAAGAACAAAAAGGATTGACGAACGGAAACCGGGCAATTTGAAGCCTGGCACAGACCCGACGACATCGAAGAGGCTGCACACAGTGCCTTAAACGGCTTGCTCCCTGCTGTGTGTGTTGTAGTGAAGATGAATAAACACCTATCACCTTCTAGTCACTGAACTGTTCCATTGAGTGAATGAGCCGCACGTTCCAACGAACCAACACCACTCGACCACAATGACTACACGTGGGGGAGCAAGCCTGTATAGACACATGCAAAGAAAACAGCTTCTTAGAAAACAGTAAATGTAGGAGACAATAGTTGTCAAGATCTACATTTTACAATGGATACTAGGCTTGTGTACACCTACCCAATTCATTTTCTTTATGGATTTATAATTTACATAGTCATTTATCATACCAAGGGCAAAAAAACAAATGAAATTATCAAACCTAAATAGGCAGTAGTTGTCAGTACACACTCAACACACATACCACAAAACTTTAAACTTATACATCAACACAGAGAGAGAGAGAGACAGAGAGAGAGAGAGAGAGAGATTTTTCTCCAAAAGTCTGGATCAGAACACTCAGTGAGTAGGCCAAACAAACATACAATAAAATTACAACTTTGCCACAATGTCATGGCTTCAGCCACCATTTTATCTAAGACAGTTGAAGCCAATTTCAATGTTCTCACCCCTTTTCCCCATGACTTTCCAACCTGATCCTCAATGTGGTGGTTGGTAAAATTAGCTCGATTCTCCCATGATCATTTAATCATGGAATGCCTTGCATTAGTTGCAACAAACCCCAAATCGAAATTTCCCGAACGGAAATTTACAAAATTAGGTCTCTTCTGAACCAGGATTAGACCAATTCCCCAAGCAGAAATTATAAACACTACTAACAAAAAGAGAATTTAATTATTTACCACAGTTATTACCATACTGAGCCATGTATCGGTTAAATCTGAGGCTGTATACCTTTGTGACTAACCATTTAGAATATTAAATTTAGGGCAAAAGCTACCTTCAAAAGATCCTGTGGGCAAGAATTCTTGTTTGGTGTGACTTAGTAATTATGCTGAAGTATCACCCTAATCATTATTCCAACATACAAAATACACAAGAATGAAAGGATAAAAAAAAAAAATTCAATGTTCCAGGTTGACTGGAACATAGACAGAAAATCAATTAAGGCTCTAGTTAAGAACCGCCTTTAGACAAATTTCTCTGGGCCAGGAAAATTTTGACATCAGCTATGTACAACAATGTTGCAAAATCTGCTGACATGCCCGGTCGCAAAAGTGCTACTTTTATCAAATGTTACTCATAAAGTCTTTCAACAATAAACCTGCAAGTACAGTAGTCCACACAATCCTTTAGATGGCTGGGTAATTCTGAACGTTTCACACATTTTACATTTTCTTTCCAATACAGAGATGGTAATGATCTGAAAACAAAGAGAGTTTGTGTAGCAAAGCTAGCACGTGGCAGTTCAAAACTGAAGGGCTTGAAACAAAGGGAGTTTGAGCAGCAAGGCTAGCACATGGCCATTTCCGAAACTGAAAAGCTTAAAAGGTTCGCACCCACAAAACTGCAACTTGTACAAACATACAGGGTAAAGTATTTGAAGATCGATCAAAGACACTTTTCAAAGTCTACAATCTCATACAACTTACTAACCGTTTCAAATCCTGTCGGCGACGCCACGTGTAGTCATTGTGGTCGAGTGGTGTTGGTTCGTTGGAACGTGCGGCTCATTCACTCAATGGAACAGTTCAGTGACTAGAAGGTGATAGGTGTTTATTCATCTTCACTACAACACACACAGCAGGGAGCAAGCCGTTTAAGGCACTGTGTGCAGCCTCTTCGATGTCGTCGGGTCTGTGCCAGGCTTCAAATTGCCCGGTTTCCGTTCGTCAATCCTTTTTGTTCTTTCACGGACCACGACTTCCGGTTTTGTGGCTATACGCACGGACGATGTTAATTTTACATCTGTATGTGGCTATACGCACGGACGATGTTAATTTTACATCTGTATGCACCCTATAACACTCACAACAGGCCTTATAAGCCAGCCGTTTCAGCTTCTAAGTCTTCTTCTCAACAGTCTTTACAGGGCTGTTTCTCTTGGAAATTCAAAGAAAAAGTTAACGTTGACTGCCTCTCTTTAGACTTTTTTCTACTGACACACTTAGCTGCATCAGTTTCCACATCAGTCTCCCCTGGCGCCTGTTGCTCTCAATCAAGTCTACCTTAACTGCGACAAGTGGCATTCCGGATATGATAACCACCAGACATGCGTCTTATGCACAAGTTGCTCCCCATTTAAGCCATGCAATGTTTGTGAAACTTGGGCCTGTTCTGATGTGGATGCACATTTGCGAGTTCAATCTATCAGCTACTATCTTGTCTTCCAGTGCCTTAGAATTCAGAAGGTTAAGAAGTCTAATTTGCTGAAGGGCACGATTCAGGTATGTCCTGTGTGACTGAGGGCAACCATAATGATAACCCTGTGAGGAGGGAGAATTTAATTATGAAAATGATATAGGATGAATCTGATTATGACAATAATGAAGTTCCTATTTCGAGTTCCGAAGACGTGACCCATCTTTGGTGCACATCTATGAAAAAGGGAGAAAGTCAAGCACTATCAAACGTTTCAGATCTGCAACAACTTGTTGTCTCATGGGGAGAATAATTGATGATGGCCATGATCTCTTCCTAACAGAGCTTGTTTCATGCCTCTGCTTAGGGCATCACACCACCAACTGATCCCCAAAGTGGATCTGATCTCTGGTGCTGGAGTATCTGGCCACTCATGACTTTGAGCCTCTTGTCGCCTGCTCTCTCGAGAACCTTATTCTGAAGACTTTCTTTCTGTGTCTTACAGCCCTGATGTGCCCTTTGCGGTCGCTGGGCTATAAGCGACATTATCTTTCTGCTGTCTTTGACATGATCTCTGCCTGTGGAGTGTGAGGTTCATGCCTTCCACAGAGACCATGGCTCCTGAAGAGGCACAAAGATGGCTCGGTTACTATCTCTACCTGTCATTCTTTCTTGACCAAAAACTGCAGGCCCGAAGAGTGGCCCTTGACTGTAACCCTATCCTTGCGGCCTCTTTATTGTCTAATCCCTCGCCTACTCAATGTGGATTCAATGTAAATGCACGCGCTATTGGGCTGGCTCAGCTTCAATATCTGAAAATATTGTGACTCACTATCCCCATCTGTGCTCTGTACATCATCAGTATTGTGAAACTTTCAGTTTAGAACAAGAAAGTTGGTGAATGACTCTACATAGCCAAAAAAATGGCATCCTCAGAACAATTTTGTTTGGGGTTAACATCAGAACAAACTGCAACCAGTGGTAACAGAATTCAATCCAATTGGGATGGTTAGCATTTCTGTGCGGGCACTGACATACTGTCAGATATTTCCCCTCCCCCAGTCTCCTGGGATGGTTATTCCCACCTGTCTATTACCTCTGGGGGGTATGGAATTAATTTCTTTGCAACAGCCACCGCCTAATGCATTATTCACTTGACAACAGATGATTTTTAATATTTTACACTATTGCTATATATCTACAGAAGGTATGAAACATTAGCATTTCACTCAGTATGCTACACAATACATTTTAGCTATTACCAAAATGCTGTTGTGATATCAAGAAATGAAATTTTGACTGCCTGACATGAAAATTTCTGACATTCCTTGTTCTTAAGCTCTTTGCATCAAAAATACTATCTCTATTATAAAAAAAAATGAAATTTCGAATGAGCTGACATTGACAGTTAAACATGAAACGTGACTGCATCCATCAATTAGTAGGAGGAAAAGAAGAGGATCTTCTTATGACTACCATCAACTACTCATGGCATGGCCAATGGGAACTGCTGTCTTACTATCACCAATACAGGACACGTCGCTAAAAAGTTAGAACTAAATAGTAACCAACTCTGAGGTAAATAGGCTGCAAAACAGTGTTCTTTAGCCTTTCAGATCTTCTTGCTTCTAAGTGATGATTAGTTCTTTGTAACCAGCACAGTCCTCTTTTTGCATGCTTCCAATGGTGGGATTTACTATAATGGAAATTAATCATTAATTTTCAGTCATTTTTAACAATTCATGGCTACGAATCATTTCCAATAAGATTTTTTTTCTTTCAAGACAAAAACGTCAATTCAGAATCTTACCAAAATTCTTAGCTAGACTTACCTGGCAGTGTTGTGAACTTGACAGCAGCAGACGGTAAACTGCTTAGGTTTCCAATCTGAGCAATCACTTGTACTATATACAGCTCTGTCTCTGTCAGGTTTGTAAGCTCTGCGAATGTTCCCACAACCTCCATCTGATCAAAAACAAACAGAAAATATACATAATTATGGTATGTGTACTTGTGATAATAGACAGTAATGCTCCTATACATACTCCTGGATATTACTGTCAGTGCTCAAAATGTTCAGCGTTGATTCCTGAAATGGATATTCTACAGTATGTTTGCACAAACACCCAAGTAGTGATCAGTGCTCTAGACCTGTTCATCTGAAAACTGGTATAGAACTTCCTGTCCATAAAACTGAGAAACTGTATTCACTGTTTGCACTCTCTTGAGATGGCAAGAGGAAAATGACTTTGCCCCAAAGGGGCAATTTTGCAGGCGGTGCAGTTAGCAAATATTTTTACACTGCAAAACATGTGCACAGAATATCCTGCAAACTCTCAGGTAAAACAGGTCTGGTAGCCATGACTTACTTACCAATTTGATGATCACACTGTGGAGACACAGCTTTGGGATTGGAAGGCACAATTTTTAGACTGATCACACACACACCACACACACACACACACACACACACACACACACACACACACACACACCTCTCTCTCTCTCCTCTTCTCTCTCTTCTCTCTCCTCTCTCTCTCTCTCTCTCTCTCTCTCTCTCACACACAACACACACACACACACACACATTTAACAATATCAATGATTACATACTGGAGACTACAGCTTTGGGACTGGCATAATTTCTTAGACTGATCTCACACACACACACACACACACACACACACACACACACACACACACACACACACACACACACACACACAAGATCTGCTCTCACCAATGCTGGGAGAGCATCCTCATTGCCACGTTTCAGCTGAACATGGTAGACATCCACAGGCTCTCTCCCAGTGACAGTGGGGTCAGCCCAGCTCACAGTTGCAGAGTGAGCCGTCACAGACTCCAAATAAATTCCTGTAGGTGCCGGGGGCTGAGTGCCTGGATGACCCATAACACCCCTCTATAAGGTGAAGAAATCACTCCAGCAGTCCGCTAAATGCTTCGTTTGTCAACTAACTGGAAAGCGGTATATCCCACTGCTGACTACCCATCAGCTCATGTATATATATATATATTGTGTGTGTGTGTGTGTGTGTGTGTGTGTGTGTGTGTGTGTGTGTGTGTGTGTGTGTGTAAACAAAGGACCTTAACAATATATCTGCTTCTCTTTCTCACACTTTCCCAAACAAATGCCTTATGCCAACTTGGCAAATATACTGCATACCAGCAAGAGAAAAAACAGAAGCAGGAGAAAGGGAGCTAACCTCACCTCTATACCCAGAGAGGCAGAAAGAGTGATTACCTTTAGTAAGTTCACAACACTGCAACATATTTGTACAGTTTTATCCTTTTCTTAGTGGAGGAGCACACTTCTTTCTTCTTTCCAGTTTTGACTTGTTGTTTTTCAGTGGTATGGATACCCAAAACCCCTCATTCAAGCTCGCTTTTTCTTCTGGAGAGGTTGCCTTTTCTCCTTTCTCAAGGAGGAATTTTGGACAATAATTCCTGTAATATATGGTCTATAACTGCCTCTCTGCAATGGTTGACTCCATCATCAATCGTCTTGGCTTCTTCTAAGTTGACTTCTAAACCTGCTGCCATTTAACCGCTTTGCATGTCTGTTCTTCTTCCCACCAGTGGTGCCTTCTTGACAAAACACATGAGACCTGCAGCTCCTGTTCCGGATGTTCCCCATTCTCTCCTTGTGATTTGTGTGAGGATTTGTCCACTGCAGTATGGCATTCAGTTGCGAGTTCAAAGCTAAGGTAATGTTACTTATAACCCAGCCAACTGCAAAGGGCCATATCAGGGCTGTAGTTCCAAGTTCAATATTCGCTCAACTTTCATGACAGACAGTGAGCTCTGGGTAAAGAGTCGGCCACCTCTCCCAGTCACACCCATGCAACAGTGATGCACAACGTCTGTGAAGAGAAGCCAATGTCATCCTACTCTCTTCCACTTTGCGCTCTTGACCACTCAGCGTCCTATAGTTGAAGGGCAGCGGATGGGGGATGTGTGCTGGTAAGGATGTGCTGTTTGTCTTGGCGCCAGCAAGGCCCAGGGTTGAGCAGTTTCCCACGTGGAGGAGATGAAACAGGGGTCCTCACAACTAATGGAAGGTCTTCACCAAATGGCATGGTCAGGCTGGTATTTCTTCCAGCATCTGCTGCTGTGACTTATTTTTTGGAGGATCTTCACGAAAAAGGGAAGGAAGATGAGTACTCTTTGGGAGTTCAGGTCAGCCATTGCTAAATCTTTAAACTCAAGAGGAGAGACGGTGGTATCAGCCATGACCCCTTCCTTTCAGATTTAGTTGCGCACTGCTTGATACAAACATTAGGAACCAACAGGTGTCCCAAGCGGATCTACTTCCGGTTCTGGAATGCTGGTCTCCATTGACTTCAAGCCACTCGGCAACTGCTCTGTTGGAAACCTCACTCTTGAAACTTATTTTCTGGTCACCTTGGCTGTTGCCTGCAGTGTGATTGAAGTTCATGCCTTCTCCAGAGACCCATAGTCCCTAAAGTGGCACAATGATGGTTCTGTTAGACTCTCTTTGAGACCCTCTTTTTTTAGCCAAAACCACAAAGCCCAAAAAGCAGTACCTGCCCCTGACCATGTTTCCACCGGACAAATGTTCGAAGGTGGTCCCGTCAGAACACTGAATAAGTACCTTCAGAGGACAGTCAGGCTTGTGCTAAACTTCTTGATGTAGCCAGATAGGTGCTGCTGTAAACCTCCAGATGATACATCCTGGCTTGGGACAGGTTATTCCCAGGTTTGCATCTATGGTCGGAGACCACCTTCTCCCAGAGCAGATTACAGGCATATGAAGTCCAAGCTCTTTTTGCCAGTTGCACCCTCTGGCAGAGCATTTTAGCTGTCGTGCAGCAGGCTGAAGTCACGGGACAACGTTTGACTGATCTTACCTTCAGGGACGTGACTGATGACATGAAAGCACTCAATGCTTCTGAGGAATCCTAGCTGCCAGGTGGCAACATATTCCTTCTGATTTTCCCCATTGATTCTTTCTACTTGATCGTCCTGTTTTTCTCAGCACTGTTTTTTTTTACCACTGTATTTTTTGCAAAAACTATTTTTGCACTTTGAGTTATATTTGGTGATGATAGGACTTGCATGCGACAGTCTTTTTTTTTCAACTCTCAATATATGAAAAGATACTGGAGGGGCACTACCAGTACTCATTTTCCCAATAATTCTTGAAAGGGATCTTCCCCTTTACCTGATGGCTGGCTTAAATTTCTTTATCTTTGACAGTGCTTACTTTAGTCAATTTTTTGCCTTCACTTACAGTGGAGTGGGAACTATGCAATTCACCTCAGACTAGCACGGGAGACTCCCTGCTTAAAAGCCAGTGGTGCGCTGGAACCAGTCTAGTTCTATATCCTGGCATTTTTTTAAACAAGTAAGCGATAAAAAAAAGGGAAACCTCCTACAAAAACCAACAAGTTTTGTGATATACTTCCCAGACTAAACACTGGCATGCCTCCCGCTTTGTTTGGAAGGGGTAGGTGCAAAAAACTGAGCTCGTTCGATAGGGCCCCAATACTATGAACTCAACAAGAACGATCACTCTTTCTGCCTATCTAGGTATGGAGACGAGGGTTATTTTAGCTCCCTGCTTTTCGGATTTTTTTTTTTTTTTTTTTTTTTTTTTGCGGGGGGGGGTCCTGATGATAAGGTGATTTTCCCACACCAAGTGGGGACATGGCTTTTTGTTTGGACAGGTTACCATAAAAATCAATTATCATAAAAGTACTTTTCACGATACTGTTTGTTCTGAATGACACATAGTCAGCGTGTTTTAGGAGACACATGGTCAGAGTGTATATACTTCACACTATGTTTGCTTGTTTTTAGATTTTCTTTGTAGTCGTGTCAATATGAGCTGCCTAGCTAGTTTAGAAAATGTTTTTTGCATAAGCAACTGGGTAAAAATGTAACTGTGAAATGTTCCGTACACCTGCTCAAGCCAACCCCCCAAAAAAAACAACCTCCACTAAATAATTAAAGGGACTGTTCAAGCATACTGGTTATATAACACACTTGTGCACACACACACACACACACACACACCACACACCACACTCACACACACACATTCCCAGCTATTCACTTACTCAGTCCCTGCTGTACACAGGCTTCAATGACTGGGAGCTTAGGTAAGCAGACCGCAAGGGAGTGATTGAAAGGTGGGGGGAGCCATGCACATGGGCAGACACTCATGAGGGACGTGGTTGTTGCTGCAGCATGTTGTATGGTCACGCTCATCTGTCTTTAAAACAACATAACTGTGTATGTGCTGTGCACTGTGTGTGGTGTGTGTGTGCGTGCGTGCGTGCTTGCGTGCGTTTGTGCGTGCGCGCGTGCGTGCGTGTGTGTGTGCATGCGTGCGTGCACTTGTGTGTGTGTGTGTGTGGGGTGTGTGTGTGTGTGTGTGTGTGTGTGTGTGTGTGTTTTGTGTGTGATTTGTGTGTATGTGTGTAAGATAAGATAAGATAATGTTGCTTATAGCCCACCCGACCGAAAAAGGGCCACATAGGGCTGTATGTGTGTATGGTGGTGTGTGTGTGTGTGTGGTGTGTGTGTGTGTGTGTGTGTGTGTGTGTGTGTGTATGTGTGTGTGTGTGTGCGCGCACTTCTAAAAAAAGAAAATCTAAACAGCTTCAGTTGCTGTGCTTATTAGTAAAAATGTTCACAAAGGGGAGTTATTCTTGTGTGTAAAATGTAAACATTTTTCACCTTCCGGACTGAAATTGAAACAGCCTGCAGCATTACTTGGAAAAAGGTTAATTACAAACGTACATACAAAACAGAGTAACAGAGTGCAAAGTAATCCCTTACTAATGTACAATAAAAAATAAAAAAAAAAAAATTTAAAATTTTAAGACTTTTTGAAAGTGTCTCTTTCAGATGTGACAAACATCCAAAACCCACAAGAGAACTCTCCCCTATAACAGCCGTGGGCTAACTCTTACAGTCAGCCATTTGTGAAGTTACCATTTTCTGTACGGGTGATGTGGGGTTTTTTTTGCATACCAAAAAACACTGAAGTTTATGCCTTTGTCATCAAAAACATGCCAAAAACAGCAGCTTTAAAATCAGTCATCCATATAAACACAGGTGCACAATGAAAAGAATTTAAGATTATGTCATCTGTGTTAATACCAATAAATCGCTTTAAAAGATCATGTCGTCATGTCAACACTTTCTTTTTTACAACCTTAGTAAATCTTCAAGGTTCCTCTGTACACTCATCTTTTACAAAACTTTGCCCCACACTATCAGCTGGCCTGTGTAACAGCATACTATCTGAATTTGCGATTCTTATCCTCTAGGCACCCTTTTCGACTGAATTTTCCCTCTCGTCCCCCTGGTTTGTTCCATCATATGTTCCTCAACGATGTTAACTGCCATATGTGTCACAATGTGCTTCATTGTTCTGTGGACCTGTCTGTGTCTGGTTTTTCCCCTTCCTCTTTCTCACTCCCCCTCTTTTTTCCATGCTTTCCTACCCTCTCCTTTGTAGTTTCCAAGATCAATCTCATTGCTTCTTTTTTAATTCTTTCTAATTGAAGAAGACTGCTCTTGGACAGTGTTGTAAACCCTAATCCATAATACACTGAGTACAACTGAGTGATACGTCTGTACAGATGGAAATTTAAGTGGGAAATGAGAGAGCAAACCCCTCTGGCAGGCAAGGCAATGATAACAACTGGATTACAACCTGGCCCTCTGATGCGATAAGGAAATGTACAGAATCATCTCAACAAACAAGATCAAAGCAACTATACCATAGACCATTTTTCAGAACTCAACATAAAGAGAGGAAGTGCCCTGTGCATCCGACTTAGGAGGAAAAGAAAGAACATCACCAACCAACCAAACATTGAAATAACCCTCAAGGCCAACACTGCAACGACTCCTAGAAATGGAGCAGGCTCTTTACTAGGCCTTTCCAATGACAGACACAAACAACTAAACACACATCAACTGAGATAAGACTCTAAAACCCTCTCTGGGCCCCAGGTTTTACTGTTAAACAAACTGGTCAGCTGGGCTATAAGCAACATTACCTTACCCCACACACACACACACACACACACACCACACACACACCCCTGCGCTTTGGGCTCTTGCGAGGTAAGCGCTCTATAAATATCCTTTTACATTACATTACATTACCTTACCGTAACAATATGTGCACCGGGAAGTGTGCATCAATGAAGAAATGCAAATGTGTTAAAGTGCAAAATGAGTGTGAGTGGGTATGCACTGGTGACATGTGTGTGTGGTGTGTGTGTGTGTGTGTGTGTGGTGTGTGGTGTTGTGTGAGTGTGTGTGTGGAACGTGTGAGCGTGCATCCGTGCGCGCGCATGCATATGCCCATTCATGTTGTTGTTTTTGTTACTGTCATTTTTCTTCGCGGGCGACACACACACACACACACACCACACACACACACACACCACACACACACACACACATGCAGATGCGCACATTGCACGCACAAGATGCACACAAACCCACACTCACTCACACAACACACACTCAACACAGACATGCGCACGTGCGCACACACACACACGCATGCATGTACACCCACTTAAACAGACACACATACAAACACAATATATGAACATACACATGCCCCAGATGGTGCATGCAGGGGTATGCTCACACAAGATCCACCCGATCATGCACACACACACGCATCATGTACACTGGCACACACAATGGGCCTGTGCCCATACACCCATGCACAATACAAACACATACCACACACACACACACACATACACCAACACACACAACACACACACACACCTGTACACTCACCACACACACATACAATGAACATTAATTGCACAATGTTAGGTAGGCACCCCAAAGGTCTGACCAGCGTGTTGGGCTAATATGCTGGTCCAGGCGTCTGCTAAGCTGTAACAAAGAGACCCTCATCTTAAATTTTCTCGCTTAGTCAGTAATTCATTATCCCTCAGTCGTGAGCCGTGTGGCTCAAACTTAGCGATGTAGTGAAGCGATACGCATAGTCCACCCTACAGTGACACCTTGATGAAACTGATACTGAAAAAATCCCCGTTTTCCTATCCTACTCTCCACTTTCTTCCCTTTTCACTTCTTCCCTCCCCATCCAGCATTTATCTCACATACAAATATTTCAGTGTAAAGCATTAGCTCTTTTTGATGCAATGAATTTCAAATGAAAAAAAATCCTAATACTGTGTGTGTGTTTTTTATTTGTGTTTGTGTGTGCATCTTTTGGTGTGAGTATCTGTTGATGCTTATGCCTGTATGCAAGCATGCATGTCTGCCTGTGTATGTGGGGAGCACGCATGCATGCGTGTGTGTGTGTGTGTGTGTGTGTGTGTGTGTGTGTGTGTGTGTGTGTGTGTGGTGCGTGAGTGCGTGCGTGGTGCGTGCTTGCGTGTGTGTGTGTGCGTGTGTGTGTGCACGTGTCTGAGTGTGTGTGTAAGTGTCTGTGTATGTGTGTAAATGAATGGCTACGTCAAATTTCTTTTTTAAAACCCCATGGCTTCACTTCAGGGAACGACATTTAGAATTCAGCACACCAGCGCTTACCAGCCAAAAGGCAAAGACGTCTGGGAAGAATTCTAGCACTCGAGCATGGCTTTGTGTCAAAGGTGTCCCACAGGTGCGGTACGCACAGCGCAGTCACGCATTGCTCCTTCACTTTCCGCACCCCCACGCAAACTGCAAAAAACAGGGTGGTGAGCCCGTGAACATTCTTCTGTGTGTGTGTGTGTGTGTTGTGTGTGTGGGGTGTGTGTGTGTGTGTGTGTGTGTGTATTTTGTGTGTGTGTGTGGTGTGATGTGTGTGTGTGTGTGTGTGTGTGGTGAGTGTGTGTGTATGTGTGTGTGGTGTCTGTCTGTCTGTGCTTTTTCTGGGCAAATCTGCGCGTGTGGGGTGTATGTGTTTATATGTGTGCATGTGTGAGTGTATGTGCTCATGTGAATGTGTGTGCGTGAGTGTTTGCATGTGTTCGTATGTATAAATGTATGTTGCGTGATGTTTGTGTGTGTGCATGCATGCATGCCTCTGTGTGTGTGTGTGTGTGTGTGTGTGTGTGTGTGTGTTGTGTGTGTGTGTGTGTCTGTGTCTGTGTGTGTGTGTGTGTGTGTGTGTGTGGTGTGTGTGTTGTGAGCAAGCTCACCTGAGTGTGCATGCATGTGTGTATATATGTGGTAGTGGGGTGGGGGTTGGGGTGATGTATGTGGTGGTTTTCTTATTTTCTATCATTTCAGAAAAAAAGAGTACTTCAAAGGGGTTATAGAGTCATTCCACATAATGGTTACATAACAAAGTTATACATAAAAGTACAGGGTATGACCCTTGCCTCCCCTCCCCAGAAAAAGGAAAAAAACAAACTCACTCATCCCAAACAAAATCTATTTCTCCATCGTGTGTAAACAAGCTATCATAAACAACAATTAGCATCAATCCCCAAAGAAACCTCAAAGAAGAAATCTTATCTTGGTAGGGGAAAAGTGTAATTTTAAAAATAATTGATTTTTAAATCACTTTTTCAGAATAGCCTTTTTTAAATGGTGAATCAGCTAAAGAAAAAAAAAAACATTTTCTCTGTGAGTTTGTGTGTGCATATATATGTGTGTGGTGTGTGAGTGTGAGTGTGTGTGTGTGTGTGTGTGTGTGTGTGTTGTTTTTCCCATTTTTATGCAAAACTTGGCACAAATCAGTTTCGTTTTCATTTGATTTACACATACACACACAAAGCTGCATTCATGCACCCCACAAATATAAATAACACACCAATACACACATGCGTGCTCATGTGCACATGCAGACACACATACAGCATGTTTGAACACATGCGCCCCCCCCCCCCCCCCCCCCCCCCCCCCCCCCCACACACACACACACACACACACATTCAAACTCACACATACCAACAAGTTGCTTATGAAACAATGCAAAAAAGAGAAAAAGAAAGAAACAACACAAAATAAAAAAAACACAATGGAGAACAAAAAGGAAAAGAAAGGAAAACATAATCTTGACCATAACCAGCTGCCATAGCAACAGCGGTGAGCATCATGGATTGCTGGCTAAAATCATGGGTTCGATTTCCATTAGGGTTATTTATCGGGGGGATTTTTTGGCTCCAAGCGACTCCTATCAGAGGTGAGTTTGTGATGGCCTCAACTGGGACCACATAACTGAGTTTCATCTGCTTAAAGGGTGTCCTTAAAGTTTTGCTCCTCTTTTCATCAACAGTGCAGGTGTCTTTGTGGCCTGACTGAAACTGGGATATATTATGAAAGTAAGTGAAGAATTAAAGCCTTGCCATACACGCTCACACCAGAATGTAACTCCAAAGCACTATCTTGCACATGAAAAAGAAAGTCTCAGCTTCTGTGGCCTTAAATGCCCTGTTCACATGGTGACGTCAGTTTTGGTTTTCTCTCCATGCTCCATGCCTTTGGTGAGTTTGTAAGTCGCCTGTATCTGCAAGTTCACCGAGACTGCTGTTGGAATGACTGATGTACCTTTTAAATGTGAATGCTCACTTAGGCTGGCTCTGCGACCAAGCTTTTACTGTTATCAGTAGTGGGCTTAGTAGGTGGTGTCCTGCATATGTTGGATTAGGCACTACTGAACATCATTGAAGTGGGTCAGCAGCAGAACAGTATGTCCTCCGGTGGGTCGTCTCATGACAACTTGACATTGACTGCTCCCTGCAGAACTGCCGCGCCATGGCTGCAGCGAAACAAACCAGGGTGTGGCTTTGGACAAGGAGCGCCTTGGGGTTAAATTGAAGAAGCACAGATGAGACACAAATAAAAAAAAATTCTGCCAATAACTAAACACAATGTCACACACACAATGATTGAAAACACTTACCGTCAATATCTACAACTCCAGGTTTAACTGAGGCTGCAATGGAAGATGGACACAGATTAACTTCCCTCACACAGGGCACAATTGGGCATTCTGCGACAACTGCAAGGTTACCACACAGCAAACTTCAGCCAAGTGGATGCATCCTTGTTTTTTTCATCCTTCAGTATGGCTTGACTCCCCGTTTGTGACAATAATTTCTTGTATTTCAACTCATTTTTGGACCAATTAGTATATTATGTTACAGAATATGTGCAATGAAAGCTAAGAGGTTGCAAGTCGCCCTAGCTGATACCATCATATGCAAGCATGAAACACAACTGAGTCTTCTGTTGTCTTTGCTGTTCAATAGTGACAAGCTAAAAACTCTTCTGTAAATACATTTTAATGTCACTGCTGTGATTCTTCATGCTGGGAGCTTTCTGGGCTCAGAGTGAAAATGAAATAAAACAACTGAGCTACTCCAACAACTGCAATTAAAAATCAAAACAACAAAACTGCACAATTAAACAAAAATAGTATTTAAACTTTTTTTGTTGTTCAATGTTATTTGATTTACCATTCACGAATAAACAAATATGGTAAAGTAACCTCCCATGTTCAAGAGATACAGACAAATAACCTCAATAATCAGCTGCAGTGGCCATTGGTCAGTGTGTAGGGCTCATGGCAAGACACTGAGTTCATTATCTAGAATACCAAAAATCTACAAATTATTAGATTATTCTATTTTTATTTTTACTTTTGCGTTTCTCCTCACATCTGTGCATGTTATGGCTTGAAATAGGAAAACAGGGACCACACAGTTCAGTTTCATGCATTTGCAGTGTACATATTCTGACATGTTCCTGAAATATCCTGACCAATACTTTAGGTATATGTACATATTCAGCTTGGCTGATGCCACGACACAATGTAAAAGGAAGGTCAGTGAGTATAATCACATTCAGCCTCAAGTCACTATGGGTTCCCAACACTGCTATCATATGCGTCTTCATCATTCATTGAAAAATAAAGGGAACTACGTGCAGACATTCTGTGAGTGTCACGAAATGACTAGACAACCAAAACAAAACACCAAAAACATGTTTAAGAATAAACGCTTCAGGTGGATTTTCCCCATTTCATAGAGAGAACACAGGATAAATGGTACTGTCTGGCAGCCAGCCAACACCTATACAGGTAGACCAGAACCTCTGCCGGTCCAAGACCATTCTTCTGGGTTTAAGACAGGATGGTCATCTCAGAATCACACCCAAGAAATCCTAGTTGGACAACATAAAGAACTGGACCAGTTACAACTCCTCTATCCTGCTACACATGTGTGAGGACAGAGGGACTCTATCCTGCTACACATGTGTGAGGACACAGGGACTCTATCCTGCTACACATGTGTGAGGACACAGGGACTCTATCCTGCTACACATGTGTGAGGACACAGGGAAGTGAACATCACTGACAGCCCAAGAATCCATCACAGAACCTTCACCATTGACAGTCACAGACAATAACCAAAAAAAAAATGAAAAAAAAAGAAAGATACAAGAAAGCATGGGACACAAATTCTTGAATCCTCGCCTGATCCAGTTTGTCTGGAGCTGCTCTCATGAACTATTATCAAAACATAAGGGAAAAAGGAAAGGGGTATATCAGATCCTCTCTTCAAAAGACATTCTGTCACAGTGAACTTGCTCAGTTGTGTTCAGATTCTGCTGCCCTTCAAGCCTTGAATGCAGAGGGATAGAGGAAATAATGCCTCCAGAACATTATAGTGATTAGCTGATTACGATTCAAAAGTAACTGGGTGCTAATAATCCTAAATCATACCAAGGTGACAACACCTCCAAGATCACATCCTTTTCCTTTTTTTTTTTTCTTTGCATTCCATTTCCAGTCCTGTGTGTGTGTGTGTGTGTGTGTGTGTGTGTGTGTGTGTGTGTGTGTGTGTGTGTGTTGTGTGTGTGTGTGTGTGTGTGCGTGTGTGCACAACTGTGTATGTGAGCATGCATGTGTGCGTGCTTGTATGTGCGTAATTGTGTGTGTTTGTGTGTGTCGTGTGTGTGTGTGTGAGTGAATTTAATTCAATTCATATTGCATATAGTATAGCCCAACTAACTGCAAAGAGCCATAGTGTATTTGTGTGTGAGTGCGAGTGTGTATGTGTGGCATGTGTGTGTGTGTGTGTGTGTGTGTGTGTGTGTGTGTGTGTGTGTGTGTGTGTGTGTGTGTGTGTGTGTGTGTGTGTGTGTGTGCGCGCGCATGCGCGCACACGCATGTGTATGTGTGTGTGTGTGTGTGTGTGTGTGTGTGTGTGTGTGTGTGTGTGTGTGTGTGTGTGTGTGAGTATGCGTATGCAAGTAGGCATGTGAATGAGTCTGTGTGTATGTATGCATGCATGCACATGTCCCCGTGTGTATGCAAATGTGTGTCCTTGGATTATAAATGAAACCAGTTGTCCTGTGAAGTGGGGACAAAATAAAACCCTAGAATCCACCATTCCCTTACTGTCTTCAGCAATGATAGTGACAGTCTCTGAGGCCTGACTGGACCCATGATGACCCACAGCCACAACATAGATGGAGTACTTGGCGTTCACATCTGTCAACAGGGTGAACTGCATCATGCTTGGCACCAAACGGAGGGACTGAAATGGAAGAAACAACAACAGATCAATAGAAAAATTCTAAAACCTTCTCACCCAGAAACAAGATTTTTATGTCAATTGCAACACCAACAAAAAAAATGTTATGGACTCTTAACATCAAACATAGGATGAGTGGGCATCTTAGCTGTTCTCATGAATTTGAGACCATGCTTAGCAAACAGCAACATTCCAAAGGACTTACAAGAAAGAGGGTTCTTCTGTGGCTTACACAACTTTTGTTTCCACTTCTGAAAAGGTTGCTATTACCTCATGTCAGCACCAAAATCCTGTAGGTTTAATTCATCAAAACATGACAAATTTGATATTCATTTAGCATATATGCCAAAGGAAAAGCCAAAAGAGACATGATGATTCAGGAGATGAGAAAAGAAGAAGACCAAAAAAGACTCCAAAAAGCAGTCCAGCAGAGCCAGCAAGGGCAATGGACAACGTGGGAGAATGCACTCCAAAGAAGTCTAACTTGGAATGACATTTGGCACATGGCCCCTCTCAGGATCAGCTTCATTCTCAGATCTGCATATGACCTTCTGCCCTCAAATGCAAACCTGGTGAAGTGGGGGAAAACAGACGATCCTGCATGCCCCCTCTGCCATGAAAAACAAACAGTGGAGCATGTTCTAAGCTCATGTAAAGTAGCCCTGGCTCAAGGAAGGTACACATGGAGGCACAACCAAGTGCTCGAAGAGATTGTACAATTAGTCTGGGCTAGTACCAACACCACAAAAGGGAGAATCAGGACTCCAAAAGCACCCGCAACATTCTTCACGGCAGGAGGCAGCAAATCATGGCCAAGAACAACAGTGCCACTCGAAACATGCAGGCAGAGTCTGCTGGATGGGGCAGATGACTGGGAGTGCACTGCAGACCTCCCAGAATGGAAGAGTCACCCAGAGATCATCAGCAAGAGTGGCATGAGACCAGACATAGTAGTCCACTCTAAGTCAACCAAGCAGCTGATCATGATCGAGCTCACAGTGCCATATGAGAACAGAATGGAGGCAGCTCAAATCTACAAGACTGAAAAGTATGCTGATCTGGCAAACAGCCTGAGGAGAGAAGGCTATCAGGTCAAAGTCCTCACTGCAGAAATTGGAGCTAGGGGATTTGTAGGAACGTCTGCATACAGCCTCATGAAACAGCTCTCAGTTGCAGGGAAGGAAAAAACCAGAGCCCTGAAAGCAATGGCAGAAGCGGCAGAGAGGTGTTCAAGCTGGATCTGGTCAAGGAGGAACAAAAGTGAACTTCATAAGGCTTAATTTCCCTACAAATATCAGGTGTCCCTGTGGCTCAGTGGTTAAAGCGCGAGTCATTAAGTAGAAAATGAGCATGTCCAGAGGGTCATGGGTTCGAATCCCAGCCATGGCTCGTCCCAAGATGGGAAAAAAAAAGGGGGGCAGCAGAGGGACATCCGGAGTCATGAACCGGGGTGTGGCCCAAGCCCCCTAGAGTGTCAGGAGATAAGGGCCGAAACACTTGCTTGAAGGGGGCTTCTCTTCTGAGGACTCTCTGCTGCCACGCTCTCCACGAGTTTCTTTCTACTATGAATTGCTAACTTAAGCAAAGGTCATATCACGAAGCTGTGAAAAAATACAGACAGCGTGGCTTCAAGTAAGAAAAAACACGAGAACCTTTTCTTCATACAAGTTAACCAACTTGCTTATCTCTTCACACTTCATCTTCACATGCCAAGACTTGCAGCTACAACCCACCTGTCCCTTCCCTTTACCCAGTCCTCTACACAAGACTACCCAATCCCACGGCCCCTCAGCTTTCCATCCACCATCAAAATTGAAAAAGAAAACACACACAGAGCTAATCAAACCTTCACGGGCTTCACCCATGACTACTGAGCAACAACGAAGACAGATCAATGTGTCAGTGTCTCTGAAAGACAGTCACTGACATCAGCATCATGCTTTAAAAGTGTCGCTGGTTCCAATACATGATCCTGTAATGCTGCTACTTCCTAGGTCAAAACAGCATAGCGAAGCTTGAAGTCTGAAAACCTGAACAGCCTGTCCTATCTACAACAGAGACATAAAAGCCATGGTCACGCTTGTCAGTAGCAGTCATGGGCCTTACTATCATCAATACTCACTGGCTTAAATTTGGACTCGGTAGTGTTCTTGTACATCACAATATAGCCAGTTACTGCTGACGGGTTGTACACTGGCTTCTTCCAGCTGATGAGCAGCTGGCTTTGGCCGTCTTGCATGGCTGGCAACACCGACAGGGACTGTGGGGGCTGGGTACCAAGGCTGAAAATGATTCAATTTAGAATTCATCACTGTCATGTCCACAATGCAATAACGTGAAAATAAAAGTTGTCCACATTTTTACCTCTCCCCTCCTCTCAAACATCTCCATCCTAATTACATATGCATACAAGCTCTCACAAATGTGCACACCAGATCAATGACGCACACAGGCATGTATGTACAGAAACACACGTCCCTGCAACTAAGTATTCATGTGCATGAATTTGCTACATCACCAGACTCCCTAAGCAAGGCATTACATTAATCATTGATCCTCCCATCACCCATGCACATAGCACACACTAAGACAGCAAGCACTGTTGCACTAACATGCTGTGTACACATCTATCACCACTGTACAGAATTTAATTCACTTAGAGACAGTAAATGATTAATTGCAATGCACAATATCAACAACATTTTGGGTTGCATGGCGTCAAAAGTTTCATCATGGATTATCAATGAACTGTTCTTTATGGCAATACAAAAAAAACATCTTATGCAATAATATCTCATGTTTTCAGTTTTCTTCACAATGAATTAAACTGCCCTTTGCGAAAGAAGGCTGAAAAACAGTTTCCCCTACAATACATCTTTTATTTTAAAATGACCATAAATGTCATGCAGAAAATTTTTTTGAAAAAAAACAAAGATGGAGAGAAGAAAAAATGAAAAGAATGACTTCAATCTTTTCTTCTTTTTTTTAAAAAAAAGGTTCCATTGGCAATCTTCACCTCATGTTTGTGAAATTTCCCCTCAACGCTTTCCAGTAAACATACATACTTGTTGAGGTGAACACATTACAAGCTGAGCTAAAGTTGGGTGTTTCTCTTCCTTTTTCCAGATGCTACAGATCTTTTACCTGTTTCTCCATCCATTCTATTCAAAATCCTTTCTTTTTTTTTTTTTTGCTGTCCCAACCTCTGCGCCACCTCAGAGGCAGTGCACCCACGCCGCTCATTCCGACATCCCGTCCACAGCCACAGCCCGGTCGGCCCCGCCGCAGCCCCGGCACCGGCAATCCACAGGGAGCAGTCAATGTCAAGTCGTCAAGAGGCAACCCACTGGAGGAGACACTGCACTGCTGCCGAGTCACTTCGGTGGTGTTCAGTGGCGCCTGTTCTGATCTAACATACGCAGGACACCACCTACTGAGCCCTTTACTGACGACAATAATTGCTTAGTCGCGGAGCCGGCGTGAGTGAGCTCTCCCTCCGGAGGGTGCCACCACATCCGTCCAACGACAGCCCCCATGGACTCGCCAATACTGGTGACCCTGATGGAACCAAACCAAGGCCACAGACGCTGAGAGGACATCGAAATTGAGGTCACCATGAGAGCAGGGCATGAAGGGCCACAGAATTTGAGACTTTTTTTTTTAATGCTGATCAATGAGAATGAGGATGATTAAGATGATGCTACAGATTTCCATTTCGGTCTGAGACTACATGACAGGGCTGTACTCTACGCTTTCTTTCATAATATATCCTGGTGTCAACCAGGCCTGAGAGATACAGGCACCTGCAGTGTTGGTCAGGAAATTTGAGCAACATTCTCAGAGACGCATCCATTAAGTGGATGAAACTCGACTGTGTGGTTCCAGTCTTCCCAACTGAGTCCGCAGCAAACTCAACTCTGGGTAGGAGCCGGTCGGGGCAGAAAAACCCACATGATTCTGATGGGATTCGAACCCACGACCTCCCAGCTGGGAGTCTGCGACGCTAACCACTTCGCCACGGGGCTGGTATTCACAATCCTTTTATTAAACCATCACCTGCATCAGCAGTGTAGCAATCCCACATGGAACAATGTTGCTGCTTGTTTCTTTTGGTATCATTTTCTACTGCACAGATTTCTAGATGCAATGTACATGATTACAGCCAGTACACAAAAACATTCAGGTGCTCTATTAGGAAATTAATGTCTTGACGGCTTAGCTTCAGTCAGTATGAATAACATTCTTTCCCCTCTGCTACCCCTCCATCCTTCTTCCCCTCCAAAACTTCTCCTGCCTTACCCCTACCCCACTTGTACCCCATCACTTCCTCTCCACATTATAATGAACGTTAAAATCCTGCAGCTTTCTACAAATCTGAAGAGTAATATCACTCCTGAATCTTCAAAAGTTTCCACTTCATGGCAATCGACCTTCACTGCTGTTATGTCATCAAGTTACAACACAGTTTTCATTCAACTACACAATGAAAAGAATCCTATCTTCTTGCTTCTATCTTCTTGCTTCTATCATGTGTCTCTGACTTCTATCAGTCACTGAAGGCAGAACATGCTAAGACTTAACACAAAACAAACTTCATACCTGTACCATACTGGTAGCATGAAACGATAGACTGGAAGTAGTTCAGGCAGACCAGCTGGTCTGAGGTGATGTTAGGCACCTGCAGCGGGTCATTGCTGCACAGCATCAGGCACTCCGAGGGAACACCTTCACGTGCACAGCAGTTCTCATGATTTCGACCATCTGAAAACAAGACTGGTGATGATGCCGACATCAATGACAGGCACAACAATGGTGATTTGGAGGTGGGAAGAACTGGGTGCTGGAAGTGGCGAATGAAATGATGATAATGAAAATCATTATAAATAAATCAAATTAAAACATAAAACATAAAAAATTTATCAAATTTTCTGATCCCCTACAGCAGCATTACTTGCACCACTCAACCTAAATCTATAATACATGGCAACATCAAGGCTAGTCCTGTTACAGTCCAAGCACCAGTAGTCCACAGGGAGTTAGCAGTATCGTTGAGAACCACTTACTGGTGTTGTTCAGCAGAACCCATTCTGTTCTACCACACATTGTGCCTACTGCTCCCTAGCAGCCAGCAATGACTATAAAGCAGTAGACTAGACTGAGCAATCATCCAGCTCTAGTGTAGAACTAGACCATTACCATATCCATCCAAAAAGACAATCCAAAGAAATCTCCCCAAACTGACTGTATGGGAATGACTAAGGATATGACACTTTTTTTTTCATGGTCTCACTTTACTTTACATGTTTATTTCAGTACATAATCTGATGTAAATCTGGCCTAAGAAATAAGGATGACCATGGTGTATGGAAATATAAGCAAGCATGCCTGAGAGATGCAAATACCTACTGTGCAAAGAAATAAAAACTTCCAGAGATGCTTCCACAGTTGTGTGTCCAAAGCATACTGAACAAATGCAGGTAGGAGCCAGTGGGGTAACAAAAAATCCTATAATAATCATGGTTCTGATGGAGTTAAAACGCACATCCTCTCATCTTCATCATTAACCATCAAACGACCAAGCTATTTTGCCTACAAAAACGACCAAGTGGGGTCCGTTTGGACCCGGTAGATTTTCTGCTGAAATGCTAGCTTTACTGTAACATTCATATGCAATTATGGTTTACAAAAAAAAAAAAAAAAATGTGGACCAAAAAAGTGAGTGATTTTTCTCCCTTTGAGTCTTTCTTATAGAGCAATGTATTTTCTTTCTTTCATAAAACAAGAAATAATGAATGAAGAACCTAAAACTAGTTCTGTTGTTCATGGTTTACTGTAACACAATATGAAACATTCAGTAGATTGAAAGGTTTGATAAAATTGAAGACGGTAATATCATATGACATAGTATTATTTCTTGCTGGGGTCCATTTGGACCCCAAAGAAATTTTCACTACCGTTGTCATACCCTCATGCAGATTTTTGTAAAATGCGTGTGAAGTTCAAAGAGACATAGATTGACAAATTCAGAGCAGGAAATTTTTTCTTACAAAAATCTCAAAAACGGCACATACAAATATGCTGCTTGGGTCCAAACAGACCCCACTTCGTTGTTTGAGGGTTAAATAAAATCACAGAAGAATAAAGAGATAAAGCTTTTAAAACACCTCTTGTTGTACACTAGTTTCTGTCTCCTCACAAATTAATCTTCAAGAGATTTCATGTTTTGTGAGCATGCGTGCATGTGTCTGTGCGTCTGTGTGTGTGTGTCTGTATGTGTGAGTGCCTGCATGTTGGTGTCTGTGTCTGTGTGTCTGAGTCTATGTCCAGTGATCACACCAGACATTCTGCAAACAAGTTCCAACACCAACTACCCTGCACTGTCACTCAATAATCAGTGTCAGAACCTGTCCATGAGAAGCAAAAACCAGTCACAATATAAGATAAAGGTACAGTGAAAAGGATCTTCAGAAGCCTTTCACTTTACTTATATCTAATACAGCTGATGAGGGACTCAAATGCTGTACGTTTTTCACACTGTCAGAGACTGGTTTTGCTTATTCATTGACGAGAAAAATTCTGATCTTTGTATGTTTTCCCTCATCGTAGCAAGCTAAGATCTAAAACTACAAAAAAAATTCCATGGTGGTCAACTGCAGTGCTGTCTTTTTAGAGAACGGAGAGCTGGCATCCTTGAACCAGTGTCAGAACCAAAAGAGTATGACGGGGGCTTAACGTAAATAGTGAGATAACACATTGATCCAAAACTGCCACTACGCACAAAGCAATGAATTTGATGTCTGAATTAACCATAGTGTGCTTGCTATGCTACTCATAGATTTTCTCCTTCTGATGCAACCTCTGTTCATATCTACCTGCCTGTCCCAGCAAAACAAACTCATCCCTGGTACCAATACCCCTTAAAAGATATGGTATTCTTCTTTTGTAGACATTGATTTACTGGTAACTACTGATTAACGTGATCACTAATGTCACCATTTCAAGTGCTGGGCCAGATATCATATGTGTAGTTGTGTCGCAGGATTTGTAGAGGTTGCAGAACCTGATTTGTAGACAAGTTGCAAGGATTCCAGTCTGATGAGTCCTCACACATACCCTCTGAACTTTCAGGAAAGTATGAGGTTTCAGCCAGCATACATGACATTTAGATTAACATAAATGTTAATATTTCTGTCTCCACTTTAGTTTCTTCATTCAGGTATTAAGTGGATTTTAACAAATGGTGTCTTCTTCTTCTTCCTTGTTCGCTTCCCATTAGATGAGCAGCCCGATGTCCTCGATGAAGGCCACTGTCCACCGCAGCTCCTCCAGGGTGCCATACAACTTGGCTTCCACTGCTGTCGGTGTTGGCCAGTACTTCCTTCTGGATGCTGCATACGTCATACAGTCTTGAAGAATGTGGTCGATTGTCATTGGTCCCTCACCACAAGGGCACTCTCCACTCTGTCCAATGCCAAATTTTGTGTGCATGTGGTGGAGCAGGCGATTGTGTCCAGTCCTCGGGCGGAAGAGCTTGACCTGTTCCCATTGTCCCAGCAAATAGTATTTGTCATTGTACGGCACCCTGGAGGAGCTGCAGTGGACGGCAGCCTTCATCGAGGACACTGGGCTGCTCATCTAACGGGAAGCAAACGAGAAAGAAGAAGAAATGAGAATCTATAAACAAAGTGAAACAAATTTCAGTCAACAAAGCCAACAGACCTGAACCATAGAAAATAAAACGGACCAATTATCCACACAGACATCTTTATTCTACATGTTCTTTGTGTGTGTGTGTGTGTGTGTGTGTGTGTGTGTGTGTGTGTGTGTGTGTGTGTGTGTGTGTGTGTGAGTAAGAGAGAGAATGTCTGTGTGTGTGTGTGTGTATCTTTGGTGTGTGTGTGTGTGTGTGTGTGTGTGTGTGTGTGTGTGTGTGTGTGTGTGTGTGTGTGTGTGAGAGAGAGAGAGAGAGAATGTCTGTATATCTGTGTGTGTGTGTGTGTGTGTGTGTGTGTGTGTGTGTGTGTGTGTGTGTGTGTGTGTGTGGAGAGAGAGAGAATGTCTGTATATCTCTGTGTGTGTGTGTGTGTGTGTGTGTGTGTGTGTGCGCGTGTGTGTTTGTGATATGTATGCCGATGACAAAAAGTCCATGCAAGTGAACACAATCTAAATATGTACAAACAAATGAAAGACAACATGAGCCAGCAAAACCAACATACCTGATCCACAATAGATAAACCTGGGCAAAACCAACATACCTGATCCACAATAAATAAACCTGGGCAAAACCAACATACCTGATCCACAATAAATAAACCTGGGCAAATCATCAACGCAGGAGTCTGGAATTACTGGGTTTGATCCGTCTGACGTGGAAGCACACACTGGCAGACACTGCTCACTGACGCCTTGCTGCTGGCAGCATCCTGCACAGAACCAGCGGAAATGTGACATTGCCTGCAAAGCACTTCTTAAAACATGATTATGCCTGCAAAGCACCTCTTAAAACATATATGATTATGCCTGCAAAGCACTTCTTAAAACATATGATTATGCCTGCAAAGCACTTCTTAAAACATATGATTATGCCTGCAAAGCACTTCTTAAAACATATGATTATGCCTGCAAAGCACTTCTTAAAACATATGATTATGCCTGCAAAGCACTTCTTAAAACATATGATTATGCCTGCAAAGCACTTCTTAAAACATATGATTATGCCTGCAAAGCACTTCTTAAAACATGATTATGCCTGCAAATCACTTCTTAAAACATATGATTATGGCTGCAAAGCACTTCTTAAAACATGATTATGCCTACAAAGCACTTCTTAAAACATATGATTATGCCTGCAAAGCACTTCTTAAAACATGATTATGCCTGCAAAGCACTTCTTAAAACATGATTATGCCTGCAAAGCACTTCTTAAAACATATGATTATGCCTGCAAAACACTTCTTAAAACATATGATTATGCCTGCAAAGCACTTCTTAAAACATGATTATGCCTGCAAAGCACTTCTTAAAACATATGATTATGGCTGCAAAGCACTTCTTAAAACATATGATTATGCCTGCAAAGCACTTCTTAAAACATGATTATGCCTGCAAAGCACTTCTTAAAACATATGATTATGCCTGCAAAGCACTTCTTAAAACATATGATTATGCCTGCAAAGCACTTCTTAAAACATATGATTATGCCTGCAAAGCACTTCTTAAAACATATGATTATGCCTGCAAAGCACTTCTTAAAACATATGATTATGCCTGCAAAGCACTTCTTAAAACATATGATTATGGCTGCAAAGCGCTTCTTAAAACATGATTATGCCTGCAAAGCACTTCTTAAAACATATGATTATGCCTGCAAAGCACTTCTTAAAACATGATTATGCCTGCAAAGCACTTCTTAAAACATATGATTATGCCTGCAAAGCACTTCTTAAAACATATGATTATGCCTGCAAAGCACTTCTTAAAACATATGATTATGCCTGCAAAGCACTTCTTAAAACATATGATTACGGCCACACCAAACACATGGCAATGCTCAGAATGCTAAGCATGGATATCCATATAGTTGAGGCAAAGGAAGACCCAGCTAACTATGTTCGTGAACTAACTAATGGATGTCAGTGTTAACTTGTTTCTTGACACCAATTATCCAAAGGACTAAGGCAAGTCAAAACAAAAGATCTTCTGAGGAAATCTTTCACACTGCTTCAAGCAGATTCTCTCCCATTCCCCAATCCTTCCCCTGAATTTGAACCCAAGCCACTCGGACAAGAATTTTCTGTTCCCCTCCACATGTTCAAGTCACGTCAATCATGACAAAGAAAGCAGAAGGAATAGTAAAATGCAATAACATCAAATTTAGGTGAACACTTCCCTGGCAGAATTTACAAAAAATTGTAATAACATTTATAACAAAAAAAAAAGACAATAACATTTATGACAAAAAAAAGACAATTTCTCTAAGGAAATGGATATTGCACATCCTGAAATTTCATCCTGTCTAAGGCAACAGCATATTCAATTGCACCAAAATCTCTTTGTGTCAAGAATTAGTTAAGAATAGCTGGCCTTTACAAATTCCATGATCCAATTTGAATTTATGCATGCCAGTAAGTGTTGTTCTCACAAACTATTTATCCATTCATCTGCAATATTCAGAAACACATTGGTTAACATGGGTGAAACCAGGAAAAATGAAAAGCAGGAAGGCAGGGAGAGACTGGAGATCCAGGGGCCATTGTAGGCCAAGCCAAGGAAAAGGTCTCTGCACTTTTGACAAATATAATTTGAGCATTTGAGGCAACTTACTACATTTTTACTTTGCAATGTACAAGACTATCACTGCTACAAACTGACATTGTTTGAGAACAGCATACAATGAAGTTTACTGAACACAAATGGCTGGGTCCACAAGATGCTGGGGGTGGGACAAATTAATTTCTTCACAAGTTATTTCATGTTTACCAATAATGGAACTTGAGGAAACAGTCCATTTTGATACAAAAAAATTGTGTTAACAAGACTTTTATGCACCAGCCTAACCTACTACTGTAAACTTTGTGGGGAAAAAAGAACATTTTCCATGGAGATGGAGGATGGGTTTCACAGCCGATGCCTGCGCAAGTATTAACTAGTATTTCTATGGAATCTTGAGTTCACTCTCTTGTAGCACTGATAACAACACTGGCTTGCTTGAATTTCAAAACTGAAAATAAGTGCAGTTCGAACTGTCATATCCTTTCCTTATCACCCACCACAGAGCAAGAGCAAGTCAAGAGAGAGAGAGAAATTAAATATGCTTGTGATTTGCATTTTTTTCCTTTTTTTTGGTGTTACACTTGGACATGCTGAACTAAATTGATACTGGGTACACATGATATACCAAACAGCACCTACTGTTGTGGTCTTTTGACATCACACGCCAAAAACGCCACCTTGCCCATTAACACCATTGTTGCCAGAGCCTCTTATTTCCACCCATTCCCAATTTCAACTGTTTAAAACTATGGTGGCGATCACAAAAGTATCTTCTTTCAGCTGGAATGCCTTGCCAAAACAAGTCCACTTCGGCAAAAACATACATCGGCACATGGACTGTGTAAAGAAAATGTTTTAATAATTTTTTATAGGTTTTCATTTAATTGTGTTTAGTATAGAAATAGAGGTGCATTTATTTTATTGCAGTGTAAAGTGCACCCAAACTGGTATAAAAGTTTGATATGCTGATGCAGACATGTGTGTAGCCCGTGCACAGGTTTTAGAGGGGAGATGCATGGATCTCGTGCAGTTTTTATAACGGGTGAGCTTGAAGTTTGTATGTGTGGCCGGTCGATGTTTAGCTGTCTGCTGTGACAGACCGAGAGAGAGAGCGGCGCTGTCTGCTGTGACAGACCGAGAGAGCGTAAGACGCTAGTAAGTCCTGGGAGAGAGAGGCCGGGGTAAGTTGAAGACTTAGTGTTGTTAAGTTATAATATTTCATTTTCTTTACAGCTTGGTTTTGTTTATGGTTTATGAAATAGTATTACGATGAATATGTTTGACAAGTATATTAAAATATATTCTTTCCATTGTTTTATAGATTCGAGATGGTTCGAGGCCGTGTGAGGAGACAAGCTGTTGTTTATATAATAAAATTGTCTTGTTTGTTGAAATGAATTGGAAATAATATTATTTATTTCTATTTATCTCAGAAATTGCCGAGGTGGAGACGGAAGGGAATGGTGGTTAGTTTTTCAGGTGGAGTACGAAGCTGATAAATTTATTATTGAAGTGTTAGGAACTGGGATAGTAATGGTGGTGTTCCCAGACTTTGTTTGTAGAGGTGGCATGCTCCGCTACGGGAGTGAAGAAGCTGGAGGAGCTCCCTGCCGTAGACGTTGAGGCTGCACCGGTTGTGACGACGTACAGATGGCATGCTCCGCTACGGGAGAGAAGAAAGCTGGAGGAGCTCCCTGCGTAGGCGTTTGAGGCTGCACCGGTCGTGAAGACTTACAGAAGGAAGGTCCCGGGCTACGTTTGGCTAGTCGCGGAGCCAGACCCAGGTTGGGTCGTTGACGTCGTCCCTGGTGAACTCCAGGGGAGAGAGGCGACGAGGAAGGACTTTGGAGAAATCTTTCAGTGAAGTTAAGCTGAGTGAAAAACCTTTTAAAACTTTCCCCATTTTTCTATTCTACACCCGGAATTCTGATGTAGAAATTTCCTAATAATTTAATAAAGAAGGGGTGGTATTTTTACAAAGTCTAAGTGTTATTCCCTGGGTAAGAACGCGTATGGAGTAAGATTGTGTGGTGATGTAAGATATTTATTTCTGTCTCGTCTGTGCTTGACAGTGGTGACCCCGAATCCCCAGGGTTAGGCTTTGTTTTAGTAGCGTAATATATAAAATTTTGCACACCTGATTTCATTTAAAAAGTCCATATATATTTTTTATATTGTAATTTACTCCGTCTCCAGTTTACGGGGACACTACTGTGTAAATAGATAGTTTTCTGTAGTGTAGAGGGTGTAGTTCATTTTCCTTCCTTTGATACTGTCTATCACTCTTGGCTCCCTGTTTGATTGTGTCTTTCTTCTTTAATACTTTTATATGTTTAAGTTTATGTGTGAATACCACCCCTTTGTAGTGTAGGGTATTTTGTACATTTGATAGTGTAGTTTGTTTTGTATAGTTTTGTGGTGTAAATTGTTTTGTGTATTTTGTAAGTGATATAAAGTAATACTTGCGTTCTGTAGGTTTTCTTCTTCTCTTCCATTGTATTGTCTTATATAAATTTGTGTGTGTGTTTGTGTGGACTTATGATTTAAACATTTGTGTGTGCTTAGAAAATTTGATACTAAAAGTAAATTTTGATTCAAACTGTTGATGACATGGAAAGGTCCCTACAAGATTGTAGAAGTACTTGACTTTGACTATGTCGTTGACATGGGTGGCAAAAGGAGAATTTTGCATCCAAACATGCTGAAACACTTTCACAGGCGAGAAGGTTTGACTGCTGTTGTGAGTGTGAATGGTTTGACACAACCATTTCAGGACATTCTACCTCATACGTTTGTTCCTCAAAGTTTGAATGTTGAAACTGACAATAGACATGTGTGTGACGGTCACAAAGTGAATGTTCCAGTGAGAGGTTTAGTAGCTGTTTTGCCTTCAGTTGACACTGATGATGAACATTTAGCGAAGATACCTACTTTGGACACTTCTACTAGTGAGACGTGCTCTGACGTTCATTACTCTGACAAGTTGTCTGTGACAGAACAGAGAGAAATTTCTGACGTTTTTAGCAAGTACGAGTCAATTTTGACAAGTAATCCTGGTTGTTGTTCTCTGAATATTGCGCACGACATTAATCTTGTGACGGATAAACCAGTTTTCAGGAAACAGTACCCTCTTCCTTTTTCTTCTCAGGAAACTATTAAGGAAGAGGTACAGAAGATGTTGAATTTAGGAGTCATTGAACCGTCCCAGTCTCCTTATTCCGCTCCTGTTGTGTTGGTTAAAAAACCAGATGGTTCCACTAGATTCTGTTGTGATTACAGAGAACTTAACAAAGTTACTCGTACGGATGCTGAACCGATTCCTGATCCAGAGGAGTTGTTTTCAAGGTTGTCTCATGCTCGTTACTTCACCAAGATTGATTTAACGAAAGGTTACTGGCAGATTCCAGTGAAGGAAGATGATAGAGATAAGACGGCTTTTCAAAACCCCTAGGGTTGTTTCAATGGTGAGAATGCCATTTGGCTTGGTAACAGCTCCAGCGACGTTTGCTAGGGTTATGCGTGCTTTAAAGTTAGGCGAGTCAGCATTGAATTTCTTCGATGACATTCTCATCTTCAGTAAGATGTGGTGTGGTCATTTGAAAGATGTTGAGGAAGTGCTAGAAAAGCTAAAGCAAGCAGGTTTGACAGCTCGTCCTTCGAAGCTCTATGCTGGATTTCAAGAATTGAAATTCTTGGGACATACAGTTGGTCATGGTTCCTTGCAGCCAGACAAGGAAAAGGTTGAGAAGATTCTTCATGTTACTCCTCCATCTACAAAGAGGCAAGTGCGTGCGTTACTGGGTTGGTTGGATACTACAGACGTTTTATCCACAACTTTGCATCGCTTACTGCTCCTATCAGCGATTTGTTGTCAGGAAAGGCTACAAAGAAGTTGGAGTGGTCGTCTGCTTGTCAGTCTGCTTTGGAGAAGTTGAAGAAGAGGTTGTCTTCAAGTCCGATTTTGCTGTTGCCAGATTTGGGGAAACCATTTGTGGTTCGGTCGGATGCCAGTTCCATCGGGATCGGTGGTGCTTTGTTTCAGGAGCATGATGATGTTCTTCATCCAGTCGCTTTCGTGAGTCGAAAACTTCTGCCAGAGAAACTCGATACAGTACTATCGAGAGAGAATGCTTGGCTATTGTGTGGGTGATTACGAAGCTAGGTAGATATCTCTGGGGAAGGACATTTGTTCTCCAGACAGATCATCGCCCTTTGACTTACCTCCAGTCTTGTGTTTTCAAAAATGCAAGGATTATGAGGTGGTCCCTGTCATTGCAGGAGTACAGGTTCACTGTTACTCCCATCTCTGGTACTGCAAATTCTGTTTGCAGATTTTCTCAGCCGTTGAGAAAAATGAAATGCTGATGTTTTGGGTTTTTTTTTGTGATCATGTTTGCAATATGACCTGTTTGTATGCTATTAGTATACTGTTTTACATGATGATTATTATTGCGTGTTCGGATCACGTCAAAGTTTCTTGGATACTCTCAAATGTCAATTTCTGCTATTTTGTTTGTATTGATGTTGATCCATGGATGAGAATTTGAAGGTGATGTTTGAATAATCATGTTTCTATGATAAATTTCGAGGTAGTGAATTAAAGATAGAATTTTGTCTTGGAGATATTGTCATTTTGAGATGTGTACCTCTGGTTATCCTTATGGTTAAAGATCGCTTGTGCGCTCTTTTTTGTAAGGGGGGGGTACTGTAAAGAAAATGTTTTAATAATTTTTTATAGGTTTTCATTTAATTGTGTTTAGTATAGAAATAGAGGTGCATTTATTTTATTGCAGTGTATAAGTGCACCCAAACTGGTATAAAAGTTTGATATGCTGATGCAGACATGTGTGTAGCCCGTGCACAGGTTTTAGAGGGGAGATGCATGGATCTCGTGCAGTTTTTATAACGGGTGAGCTTGAAGTTTGTATGTGTGGCCGGTCGATGTTTAGCTGTCTGCTGTGACAGACCGAGAGAGAGAGCGTGCGCTGTCTGCTGTGACAGACCGAGAGAGCGTAAGACGCTAGTAAGTCCTGGGAGAGAGAGGCCCGGGTAAGTTGAAGACTTAGTGTTGTTAAGTTATAATATTTCATTTTCTTTACAGCTTGGTTTGTTTATGGTTTATGAATAGTATTACGATGAATATGTTTGACAAGTATATTAAAATTATTCTTTCCATTGTTTTATAGATTCGAGATGGTTCGAGGCCGTGTGAGGAGACAAGCTGTTGTTTATATAATAAAATTGTCTTGTTTGTTGAAATGAATTGGAAATAATATTATTTATTTCTATTTATCTCAGAAATTGCCGAGGTGGAGACGGAAGGGAATGGTGGTTAGTTTTTCAGGTGGAGACGAAGCTGATAAATTTATTATTGAAGTGTTAGGAACTGGGATAGTAATGGTGGTGTTCCCAGACTTTGTTTGTAGAGTGGCATGCTCCGCTACGGGAGTGAAGAAGCTGGAGGAGCTCCCTGCCGTAGACGTTGAGGCTGCACCGGTTGTGACGACGTACAGATGGCATGCTCCGCTACGGGAGAGAAGAAGCTGGAGGAGCTCCCTGCCGTAGGCGTTTGAGGCTGCACCGGTCGTGAAGACTTACAGAAGGAAGGTCCCGGGCTACGTTTGTGCTAGTCGCGGAGCCAGACCCAGGTTGGGGTCGTTGACGTCGTCCCTGGTGAACTCCAGGGGAGAGAGCGCACGAGGAAGGACTTTGGAGAATCTTTCAGTGAAGTTAAGCTGAGTGAAAAACCTTTTAAAACTTTCCCCATTTCTTTCTATTCTACACCCGGAATTCTGAGTGTAGAAATTTCCTAATAATTTAATAAAGAAGGGTGGTATTTTTACAAAGTCTAAGTGTTATATCCCTGGGTAAGAACGCGTATGGAGTAAGATTGTGTGTGATGTAAGATATTTATTTCTGTCTCGTCTGTGCTTGACAGACTGCATGTTCAAAACATCTTCACCAAGCCTTTAAAAAGAAAAAGAAAATCAGCCAGATCTCAAGAAAATACCCATAATCAAATTATGGTTTCCAGATGTTTCTGACACGTAGTTTGTTTGTTTTTATCCATGGGCTTACCTGTACGATTAAAAAGCTGATCTGGTGTATAATCCACTTCTGGCGGCACAGGTGAATCTGTTTCAAGAATAAAGCCACAAAATGTTAACATATGAACAGTTATAACACAGCAAATTTTATCCATTGATACATCACTGTATATTTTTCACTAGGCATCTTTCCCTACTATCCCCTTCCCCATTCATCACACACACACACTCTTTCTGTGTCTCTCTCTCTCACACACACACACACACACACACACACACACACACACACACACACACACACACACACACCACACTCTGTACACACAAGCACACACACACATACAAATATGCAGCAGGATGCTCATCTGACTTGTATCAGCCCTACCAATTGTGACCCAGCCAGCTGTGGCACTGCTACATCCCGAGTCTGTTAAGAATGACCATAAGTGAAGGCCACCATTTTCCTACTTTTCCACCCACTGGCAGCAGCAAGACCAGAGATCTGAAATTAGAACTCTGCCACAAGGGCCAGTGTATGCTGTTCCCCTACTCCACTTTCAGCCTGGCTTTGTTACAGTTCATTCTTATGTTGTATTCAATGGTCTGTCAAGTCTGATTGCATCTTCCAGCTCGTACACACACCAGTGAAGCAAAACTGAACCCACAACACATTACTATTCACAAAACAAACGTATAACATACACACACATACACACATGAACTCTCTCTCCCTCACTCTCTCTTTCTTTCTTTCTCTCTTCCTCTCTCTCTGGCTATCTCAAATAATTCCAATTTATTACTCCTCCATCAACCCCCATCCACACCTGTTTTGTTTCCTGTCATGTTTTTGTATTTTGTCCACATGACTTAGTGTCAAATGTCCTCCATTGTCCTTCCTGGCACAGTTATTAATCATGTTTATTCCACAAGTATGAGTGTTCAATGTCTTCCCTTGACCAGTTCTTAAGAGGTCATTGCAGTAAACTAAACATGTGGGTGTTTCATTGAAATATACACACCTGCTTATCTTAACATGATCTATTAAATTTACTGGATACACATCAATCTGGATCTTGGTGTGTAAATGTTAGGATGTATTACAAAATACTTATACTCGCTTGTTTTTAAATAGTACTGTCTACTTTCACAAAATATTTTAAAGACCACTACAACAAAATGAGAAAAGAATGATTTTTCAAGTGTTTCCAGTATCAGGTTGGTACATCTGAGAAAACAAACATAATTCAAAATGATCAGTACTACCTTCTAACCTCTTTATGCCTGACAAACACTTCGTTCATGGTATTACTGTAGCTATCCAATCCAACCGACAGCATAGCAAAGAAAATCTAAACTTATGACTGCCATGATAGATTCATGATTACAGACATCAAATTTTCATAGCTATGCCAACTGCCGTTAAGATTGAAATGGAAATAGAGATGAATTAACAATTCTTCATTAGGAGAATGATTATACCCGGTATACAAGCATACTCAGCTTGGTTTAAGGTATTCCATATCTAGAGTTGAATCAGTTTAACACAAACTCTCTCTCTCTCTCTCTCTTTCCCATTCTTCCCCCCCCCCCCCCCCCTCTCCCCCCAAAATACACAAGGACACACACCAGCACACACACACACACATACACATACACACACACACACACACCACACACACACACACACACACACACACACATGTAGAGAGCAGCCAAATGTTACATAAGGTACAATGTAGGTGTCCTCTCTGTCTCCAGATGAAACCTTTCCTCTTAAACACACAGATCTAAAATCTGAAAAACAATTCATCCACAGCATCTGCAGTAACCAATGACTACTAAGAACAAAGCAAATATTGCAGATCAAGTTGACAGGTGCAGCGACAGTCAGTGCAAGAGAGGAGTTTAACTTTCCACAAAAGTCACTGTGTCAAGTGTTCAAAAAGCCATACATTGGAAACAAAATCAACTTAACAGTGAGTCTGGAACTGCAACCAATCAACAGCTGAAAATAAATTGCATCGCAAAAGAAAAACAAAAGATCAGGTTAAAAAAGTCTGTATCTCTTCAAGTATGATATATTGACAGGAAAAATTGGCAAGGTAGGATCACAGGTAATCTCAAAATTTTAAGGAAGAGACAGAGGAGGGGGGAGTAAGAGAAAGAAGGATTGACAGACAGGAGAGAAAGCGTGTATATGTGTTGTGTGTGAGTGTGTGTGTGTGTGTGAGTGTGGTGTGTGTGTGTGTGTGTGTGTGTGTGTGTGTGTGTGTGTGTGTGTGTGTGTGTGTGTGTGTTGTGTGTGAGAGAGAGAGAGAGAGAGAGAAGAGAGAGAGAGAGAGAGAGAGAGAGAGAGAGAGAGAGAGAGAAATGCACACACGTGTATGGGTTTGTGTGCTCGTGCGAGTGTGTGTGTGTGTGAGTGTGTGTGTGTGTGTGTGTGTGTGTGTGTGTGTGGTGTGTGTGGTGTGTGTGTGTGTGTGGTGTGAGAGAGAGAGAGAGAGAGAGAGAGAGAGAGAGAGAGAGGGGAGAGAGAGGGAACAGAAACACACAAATCTCAACTATTTTTTATAATTACTATTATCATCATTCTTCTGTGACTTTTCCTTATGTTCCTCATCTGGGTGATCATTTTCATACACTGCTTTATGTTTCTGAATATTTGTTATTGGTTATCAGGTTACAAGGCTCAAAGTTCTGAGATGATAGGTTGCTGCTTATATTCTTTCATACATTCACTAGTGTACTCCAAATCTCCAGACCACTGCATGTACTCACCAGTGACCTCAAGTTGGAAAGTTGCAGCTTTAGTTGTACCTTCAATTTCACACTTGTACACACCCTGGTCCATCGCTGTGATATCTCTTATCAACAGCGTGTAGACCGAGCTATCCGCTGCATGACACAAAGATAGTCTGAACAAAATGCAATGGTAAAAAACAACACACCACACACATACACACACACACACACACACACACATACACACCATCTCTCTCTCTCTCTCTCTCTCTGAATATAACTAACATTTGCAGACAGACACATGTGCATGTAAGCTATCCTCCATATACACCAACACAAGTATATGTGTAATGTATTATTATGTCCAATGTCACTTCACATGCCTGTTGACATCGGCATGAATGTTCTAAAAAGTTCTATTTCGTAACCTCCCCCCTCCCCCTCTCTCTCTCTTCGTTCATTTGTTCTCTCACATGCGCGCACGCTCTGTCTTTCCCATTTGCCCTCTCTCTATCACATCTACTGTTCCATTTTTCTTCCCTCCTCTTTAAAGTCATTTCTCACAATCACCTATCCATCCTTCGCACACTCTTGAGTTATTTGTATGTGACAGAGTGAAACTGTAGCACATACCAGGTATCATCTTTTAAAACTGAAAACAGGGGATCCCAGGTCTGAACCAACCAAATGACACCGAGATAAAAAGCACAACATTATCTGTCATGCTGTAACAGTGGAGCATGAAGTAACAAAACTTTCAACTCTGAGATTACAAAACAGCAGGAAAACATTGTCTAGAAAAATTAAGTTTAACAACAAGGAATTGTTTACCTGCACCAGCATTTTCAACAGAATGACCTTTTTCTCTCACATGTATTGTTTCAAAACAGATTCGCTCATTGGTTCTCTGAGAAATAGAGCCTCCATATACAAATTTACCTTACAATGAACAGAGTGCATACACACACACACACACACACACACACACACACGCACATAACCTAAAATTGAGGCCCAAGAACAACAAAAAAAGTCATTCAAAAACATAGTTTTAAAGAACAAGACGCTGGGCTTCTTGTGAAGGAACTTAAGGTGTGCTCCAGCCGTACCAAAGACCTGGCCTACAAAGCAATGGTTCGTCCAGTTGCGGAGTATGCCTGCACTGTGTGGGACCCAACCTCCGACAAGCTCATCACAACCCTTGAGAAGGTCCAGCAAAGGGCAGCCAGATTCGTCACCAACTGCTACCGCAACACTTCTAGTGTTACAGACATTCTGACGCTACTCGAATGGCCTGCGCTCCAACAACGACGTCGCTGCGCAGACTCGCAATGCTCCAAAAGATCCTCAACGATCATGCTTGCGTCTGCTGTCGTCTCCTGCGCCGACCTCAAGCGGCAGCCTCGAAGTGGTCGTCGCAGCAACCGCAACCAGCAGCTGCAAAGAATCCAATGCGAAAATAGTTGAGTTTTACGTCCTCATAGCGAAAGCTTTTAGGGACATGTCTTTCATTCACGGTAGTCTTTGGAATCCAATGCCGTACTGACTACAGGAAGTATTCTTTCTTTCCGAGGACCGTTGTCGACTGGAACTCCCTCCCATCTGAATAGGCCTACTCAGCTTACTGACTGTGGAGACCTGTCCGACGGTGCTGAAGAGGATCCATCAGCTGATGTCGTCGAGGCCCCCTCCTACGACGCCTTCTGCTTGAGGCCATTGAGGGCCCTCCAGGCACACTAGACCCCCCCCCCCCTCCGCCCCCCCCCCCCCCCCCCCCCCCCCCGCCCCCATACACACACACGCGCACACACACTAGGTCTTTCACTTTTTTTTTTCAACTATTTTTCTGGTGGTTTGGCACGTCACACCCCGCCCACCAACCTAGGTGGTGCGGGGGCACTTCTAACTTCCAGCTTACTGGTGGGACTTTTTTTTTTGTTTTGTTTTTTGGATTAAATGGCATGCGGATAAGGACTATAAGTACAAAATTCGACTAAGAGCACACTCTTGCACTTCGCCAAAAATGTTAGTAATGGTCAAAGTTATGACCGCTGCACATTAATGGAAGAAGAAGATGGAAAGAATTACGGCGTTCCAGTGAGTATCTCTTGTCGTCAGCCAGCTTCTCGAGTCCGTGAAAAATTGTCAAAGAATGCTTGACAAATATCCAATTGACCTGTAACACACACACACACACACACACACACACACACACACACACACACACCACACCACACACACACACACACACACACACACACACACACACACACACACACACACATGCACGCACGCACGCACAGACTTACTCATCTTTGATTTCTGTTAGGGGCATGGGAGATACGTAGACGGAAGTCCACATGTGACATAGGTCTATTTGTCTGTAGTTCTGGTCATGAAATTTTGTTGCGATCATTCAAAACATGAGCATTACGTAAGCAACACTGCAAGTAGTGCGCACTAACTGTCAAAGAAAAACAAACTGCACATAATATCCGATAGCCTAGCCTAATGATGTCGATCATCAAACGCGAACTCACTTAGATCTACAGTGGAATCGCGACAAACACAACCAGGTGTAGGCCTATGGCGGTCCCTCCCAGATTACAACACGCTCATTTTCAATCTGCTTTCGATCTGGACTTGCTGTTAACATAGTCTTCAAAATTCACCAGCATTATGTGAATAATGATCGAGGAAAACTTTGCCTGTGCAAGGCGATCGACCGACCCCACACTGAATCACAAACTGTGCACAAAAAGGAAAATTGATAACACTTGACTGGGTCTTTTTCAGAACAACTATATAATTTGAAGATTGGTGGTAAAGACCGAAACAAAAGGGGGGTCAAAAGGAAACAAAAACGATACACAATGTTTCGACTCTTAGAGTCTTTTTCTTTTTTCAAAAAAGAAAAAGACTCTAAGAGTCGAAACATTGTGTATCGTTTTTGTTTCCTTTTGACCCCCCTTTTGTTTCGGTCTTTACCACCAATCTTCAAATTATATAGTTGTGCAAAGAGGAACTTAACTCGAGTGCGGTGATGTCCTTCAGTTACACACACACACAACCGGAGATACGACCCGCAAGCCAACCTAATTTCATGCTTAGATTTTGAGTCATTAACGGTTCAATAAATTGAATTTTCCAGACAAAACTGCAGCACGATAACCGTGATTTCAGCCGCAGTTGTGTTTTAAAAAAAAAAAAAAAAAAAACTCCCACACAACATGAACATAACACAAATTCAGTTCTTGACTTTAACGCCTCTCCAATTCCGTTATTCATGGAGGGTTACCCTCAAGCTGGTTGTGTTAATCCCAAACCCACTTCATTCCTTTCTGCATCAGCAGAAGTAGATATGTAGTTCACTCGACAAGCTCATCAAGAACCTTCCTTCACCTTCACCCATCCCTTGACATCGTCTGTTGTCGTTGGGGCACCCCTGACGATCTGGCCACCACTCTCCTCCATCCGTCTCTGTTCTCCATCGCTCGTTGAGATTCTGCTAGGCTCATTCCAGTCCACTCTCGGATATTTGTCCTCCCATCTCTTCCTTTGTCTTCCTCTATTGCGGCTTCGTCTGACTGTTTCTTGCAGGACCGTCTTTGCAAGGACTGCTGAACCACTTCCTTTTCCGCTTCTTGACGACCGTGAGTAGGTCTTCATATGATCCAACTGCTTGTTGAATTATTCTACGGACTTCTTCATTTGTCACGTGGTCTGCGAAATGGATGCCCAAGATCTTTCTGTAGCATCTCATTTCAAGAACTTCAAGAACGCGCTGCAGTAATTCTGCAATACCAGACATGCCTTCAACTGTTGGACATTTTCAAGTGGCTTTGCCTGCGCCAAAGCCTGAACTTGCTCATCCACTGGTCAAGTCCTCTTTTGACTCACCTGTGACCCTAAAAGTCACTTCCTCCGCACAAAACATGCATTTTTCTTTCTTTAAGCACGCTCCTGCTGTAAGTACCTATCTAGAACTAACGCCAAATGCTCATATGACTCGCTTGTCGCATCCCCCATCATAGAATATCATCAAAATAGATTTCTGTACATTGGATTCCTCGTAAGAATTTTCCATAACAATTTGAAACCATGCTGGTGCTGATGAGGCACCATGGGGAAGCTGTGTGTAAGTCTACATGCCCTTGTGGGTGTTGATAGTCACATACTTCCTGCTTCTTGGAGCCTGTTCAACCTGAGAATAAGCATGGAATAGATCCAACTTGTGTCCGATAGAATCTTTCCCTAGTTTTGCTACTAGGTCATCCAGGGTAGGAGTGGGATATTGCTCAACTCGGAAATCTTGGTGACTGTGACTTTATTGCCACCACAAACTCTGACTTCTCCACTAGGCTTCAGAACTGGGGCTGTAAGAGCTGCCCGGTCAAAAAACTGAACAGGGTCGATGACACCTTTCTCTGACCTTTGTAATTCATCCTCAACATCTGTCCTCATAGCATATGGAAGATATCTGGGTGTGAAGTAACAGGGGCTTTGTCACTATAAATTTAGCTTAATCCAGCTGTTCTCTAAGCTGACATAAATAGTTTGCATAAATCAAAAATATATGGACAATTTCAGCTAAACGTTATCTATAAACACCTTTAAACATGAAATTTTATTCTGTATAACATTCATTTACTATTTGTACTCTTTATGTGCTCAATATTTCTCCCTTGTTAGATTTGTAGTCTACATGATTAAAATCTAATAAGAATAAAATGAATATTATTGAAGTGTTTATTTGCTTTTCTTTGGGAAGAAAAGGAATTTCAGTAAACCAAACAGGAATTACATTCCTCAAAAGTATATTTCTACCGTTGAAAATTACTAACTTGAAGACTTTCAAAGATATTCCTATACACTGTCTTCATTTTCAAAGGACTGAGATGGGCACCCACACACAGCAGTAGGCTATCCAGTTTCAATGACTATTTTCCTTATTCATTTCAACCAAGGAAAGCATACGCAACCATTATATATACACCTGAAATAAATTTGCAAGAATCGTTTCTGTCTGTTTATCCAAATCACCCCAGGATCTCACCATGCAACAACAGTAATATTCAAACGAGATCGGATAGTAACCAGTTTAACCGCACTACTTCTTCATGTCTGGTTCAATGATTGATATGTTCGCTGTGATGAAAATTACTTTTGAATCGAGCGTTTATTTTCAATAATTTACTTTATTGATTATCTTAACTCTACTCCATAATTTACAATGTAAACATAGTCCTGACTTTAACTATTTTTTGCTTATTTCTGTCATAATAGGGCCTACGTCTTTGGCTGGGATATGAACAAATATGACTACAGCAGGAAGGGAGAAGGGAGAGGGAGTAAGAACATGTACAGTTTCTATTCATTTCCAGTTCCATACATAAAATTGGTCTCATGTTTGCTGCCGCTTTCTTTACGTTTAGATATGGTGACAAATGTCCATCATGAAACTCAAAGTAAACTTAACTCCATTCTTTCACAGCTGAATTCTTTGGAGAGAACAACCATACCTGGCTGCACCCTGTTAACGCACAGCATTAATAAACTGTATTAATATTGTCTGGTATTATGCGTTAAAATCAGTTTCTATATATAGTTTAACATATTCAATGTACTGAGCTGTTCAACCGAGGTCTGTAATATGTGATATAAATAGAAGGTGGGGGGGGGGGGGTTATCTCCTTTGAAACTGTAGAGCAGGATTTCTCTTTGTCACAAATTGCATTCAGAGCAGCATGTCCACACACAAGAATGCCAACAACCGCTTTTTTATTTGTAAAACATGTATATGGTGCTTTTATGAGTAAAGTCACCATCTTTTTGAGAAACAATTATTTCCAATATAAAGTTTTGATGATCTCCCTATTTTGAAATATTATTTACATTCGAAAGAAGGATGTGTTCGCCCTGAAAAGAAAAAGATTTAAGTACGTTTATCATTATGTTGAAAGTAAACTGGCATTAAAAATGGATACAGGGAAGCAATAAATGAGATTTTACAAGAGTCTAAAAGCAGTCTTTCAGCCAGTATCCCATTGGAGCTCATGGCAAACTCAACTCTGGTAAGGAGCGGGTCGGAGCAGAAAAAAGCCACAAATAAATGGTTCTGACGGGAATTAAACAACCTGGAGTCCACGACGCTAACCACTGGAACCACGCTAACCGGCTGGAAAATATCTACATCAGTTATTACTAACACCTGTCCCAAAGCATAAAATTATCTGTACATTTACACATATGAAAAAACAAACCCTTCTGTTTTGGAAGCATTAAATCTAATTTCATACTTTTACAACACACACACACACACACACACACACACACACACACACACACACACACACACACACATGGAGGGAGGGAGGGAGGGAGAG
>CM031595.1:70615026-70631696 GCA_018398815.1 Conus ventricosus | reverse complement strand
TTTAAATTGATTTGCCTGCAAAGCACTTCTTAAAAAAGATATGCCGCAAGCACTTCTTAAACATATGATTAATGCCTGCAAAGCACTTCTTAAAACATATGATTATGCCTGCAAAGCACTTCTAAACATGATTATGCTGCAAAGCACTTCTTAAAACATATGATTATGCCTGCAAAGCACTTCTTAAAACATATGATTATGCCTGCAAAGCACTTCTTAAAACATGATTATCCCTGCAAACACTCTTAAAACATATGATATGGCTGCAAAGCACTTCTTAAAACATGATTATGCCTACAAAGCACTTCTTAAAACATATGATTATGCTGCAAAGCACTTCTTAAAACATGATTATGCCTGCAAAGCACTTCTTAAAACATGATTATGCCTGCAAAGCACTTCTTAAACAATGATTATGCCTGCAAAACACTTCTTAAAAACAATGATTATGCCTGCAAAGCACTTCTTAAAACATGATTATGCCTGCAAAAGCACTTCTTAAAACATATGATTATGGCTGCAAAGCACTTCTTAAAACATGATTATGCCTACAAAGCACTTCTTAAAACATATGATTATGCCTGCAAAGCACTTTCTTAAAACATAGATTATGCCTGCAAAGCACTTCTTAAAACTGATTATGCCTGCAAAGCACTTCTTAAACATATGATTATGCCTGCAAAGCACTTCTTAAAACATATGATTATGCCTGCAAAGCACTTCTTAAAACATATGATTATGCCTGCAAAGCACTTCTTAAAACATATGATTATGCCTGCAAAGCACTTCTTAAAATATGATTATCCCTGCAAAGCACTTCTTAAAACATATGATTATGGCTGCAAAGCGCTTCTTAAAACATGATTATGCCTGCAAAGCACTTCTTAAAACATATGATTATGCCTGCAAAGCACTTCTTAAAACATGATTATGCCTGCAAAGCACTTCTTAAACATATGATTATGCCTGCAAAGCACTTCTTAAAACATATGATTATGCCTGCAAAGCACTTCTTAAAACATATGATTATCCCTGCAAAGCACTTCTTAAAACATATGATACGGCCACACCAAACACATGGCAATGCTCAGAATGCTAAGCATGGATATCCATATAGTTGAGGCAAAGGAAGACCCAGCTAACTATGTTCGTGAACTAACTAATGGATGTCAGTGTTAACTTGTTTCTTGACACCAATTATCCAAAGGACTAAGGCAAGTCAAAACAAAAGATCTTCTGAGGAAATCTTTCACACTGCTTCAAGCAGTTTCTCTCCCCTTCCCAATCCTTCCCCTGAATTTGAACCCAAGCCACTCGGACAAGAATTTTCTGTTCCCCTCCACATGTTCAAGTCACGTCAATCATGACAAAGAAGCAGAAGGAATAGTAAAATGCAATAACATCAAATTTAGGTGAACACTTCCCTGGCAGAATTTACAAAAAATTGTAATAACATTTATAACAAAAAAAAAGACAATAACATTTATGACAAAAAAAGACAATTTCTCTAAGGAAATGGATATTGCACATCCTGAAATTTCATCCTGTCTAGGCAACAGCATATTCAATTGCACCAAAATCTCTTTGTGTCAAGAATTAAATTAAGAATAGCTGGCCTTTACAAATTCCATGATCCAATTTGAATTTATGCATGCCAGAAAGTGTTGTTCTCACAAAACTATTTATCCATTCATCTGCAATATTCAGAAACACATTGGTTAACATGGGTGAAACCAGGAAAAATGAAAAGCAGGAAGGCAGGGAGAGACTGGAGATCCAGGGGCCATTGTAGGCCAAGCCAAGGAAAAGGTCTCTGCACTTTTGACAAATATAATTTGAGCATTTGAGGCAACTTACTACATTTTTACTTTGCAATGTACAAGACTATCACTGCTACAAACTGACATTGTTTGAGAACAGCATACAATGAAGTTTACTGAACACAAATGGCTGGGTCCACAAGATGCTGGGGGTGGGACAAATTAATTTCTTCACAAGTTATTTCATGTTTACCAATAAAGGAACTTGAGGAAACAGTCCATTTTGATACAAAAAAATTGTGTTAACAAGACTTTTATGCACCAGCCTAACCTACTACTGTAAACTTTGTGGGGAAAAAAGAACATTTTCCATGGAGATGGAGGATGGGTTTCACAGCCGATGCCTGCGCAAGTATTAACTAGTATTTCTATGGAATCTTGAGTTCACTCTCTTGTAGCACTGATAACAACACTGGCTTGCTTGAATTTCAAAACTGAAAATAAGTGCAGTTCGAACTGTCATATCCTTTCCTTATCACCCACCACAGAGCAAGAGCAAGTCAAAGAGAGAGAGAGAAATTAAATATGCTTGTGATTTGCATTTTTTTCTTCTTTTTTTGGTGTTACACTTGGACATGCTGAACTAAATTGATACTGGGTACACATGATATACCAAACAGCACCTACTGTTGTGGTCTTTTGACATCACACGCCAAAAACGCCACCTTGCCCATTAACACCATTGTTGCCAGAGCCTCTTATTTCCACCCATTCCCAATTTCAACTGTTTAAAAACTATGGTGGCGATCACAAAAGTATCTTCTTTCAGCTGGATGCCTTGCCAAAACAAGTCCACTTCGGCAAAAACATACATCGGCACATGGACTGTGTAAAGAAAATGTTTTAATAATTTTTTATAGGTTTTCATTTAATTGTGTTTAGTATAGAAATAGAGGTGCATTTATTTTATTGCAGTGTATAAGTGCACCCAAACTGGTATAAAAGTTTGATATGCTGATGCAGACATGTGTGTAGCCCGTGCACAGGTTTTAGAGGGGAGATGCATGGATCTCGTGCAGTTTTTATAACGGGTGAGCTTGAAGTTTGTATGTGTGGCCGGTCGATGTTTAGCTGTCTGCTGTGACAGACCGAGAGAGAGAGCGTGCGCTGTCTGCTGTGACAGACCGAGAGAGCGTAAGACGCTAGTAAGTCCTGGGAGAGAGAGCCCGGGTAAGTTGAAGACTTAGTGTTGTTAAGTTATAATATTTCATTTTCTTTACAGCTTGGTTTTGTTTATGGTTTATGAATAGTATTACGATGAATATGTTTGACAAGTATATTAAAATTATTCTTTCCATTGTTTTATAGATTCGAGATGGTTCGAGGCCGTGTGAGGAGACAAGCTGTTGTTTATATAATAAAATTGTCTTGTTTGTTGAAATGAATTGGAAATAATATTATTTATTTCTATTTATCTCAGAAATTGCCGAGGTGGAGACGGAAGGGAAGGGTGGTTAGTTTTTCAGGTGGAGACGAAGCTGATAAATTTATTATTGAAGTGTTAGGAACTGGGATAGTAATGGTGGTGTTCCCAGACTTTGTTTGTAGAGGTGGCATGCTCCGCTACGGGAGTGAAGAAGCTGGAGGAGCCCCTGCCGTAGACGTTGAGGCTGCACCGGTTGTGACGACGTACAGATGGCATGCTCCGCTACGGAGAGAAGAAGCTGGAGGAGCTCCCTGCCGTAGGCGTTTGAGGCTGCACCGTCGTGAAGACTTACAGAAGGAAGGTCCCGGGCTACGTTTGGCTAGTCGCGGAGCCAGACCCAGGTTGGGGTCGTTGACGTCGTCCTGGTGAACTCCAGGGGAGAGAGGCGACGAGGAAGGACTTTGGAGAATCTTTCAGTGAAGTTAAGCTGAGTGAAAAACCTTTTAAAACTTTCCCCATTTCTTTCTATTCTACACCCGGAATTCTGAGTGTAGAAATTTCCTAATAATTTAATAAAGAAGGGTGGTATTTTTACAAAGTCTAAGTGTTATATCCCTGGGTAAGAACGCGTATGGAGTAAGATTGTGTGTGATGTAAGATATTTATTTCTGTCTCGTCTGTGCTTGACAGTGGTGACCCCGAATCCCCAGGGTTAGGCTTTGTTTTAGTAGCGTAATATATAAAATTTTGCACACCTGATTTCATTTAAAAAGTCCATATATATTTTTATATTGTAATTTACTCCCGTCTCCAGTTTACGGGGACACTACTGTGAAAATAGATAGTTTTCTGTAGTGTAGAGGGTGTAGTTCATTTTCCTTCCTTTGATACTGTCTATCACTCTTGGCTCCCTGTTTGATTGTGTCTTTCTTCTTTAATACTTTTATATGTTTAAGTTTATGTGTGAATACCACCCCTTTGTAGTGTAGGGTATTTTGTACATTTGATAGTGTAGTTTGTTTTGTATAGTTTGTGGTGTAAATTGTTTGTGTATTTTGTAAGTGATATAAAGTAATACTTGCGTTCTGTAGGTTTCTTCTTCTCTTCCATTGTATTGTCTTATATAAATTTGTGTGTGTGTTTGTGTGGACTTATGATTTAAACATTTGTGTGTGCTTAGAAAATTTGATACTAAAAAGTAAATTTTGATTCAAACTGTTGATGACATGGAAAGGTCCCTACAAGATTGTAGAAGTACTTGACTTTGACTATGTCGTTGACATGGGTGGCAAAAGGAGAATTTTGCATCCAAACATGCTGAAACACTTTCACAGGCGAGAAGGTTTGACTGCTGTTGTGAGTGTGAATGGTTTGACACAACCATTTCAGGACATTCTACCTCATACGTTTGTTCCTCAAAGTTTGAATGTTGAAACTGACAATAGACATGTGTGTGACGGTCACAAAGTGAATGTTCCAGTGAGAGGTTTAGTAGCTGTTTTGCCTTCATTTGACACTGATGATGAACATTTAGCGAAGATACCTACTTTGGACACTTCTACTAGTGAGACGTGCTCTGACGTTCATTACTCTGACAAGTTGTCTGTGACAGAACAGAGAGAAATTTCTGACGTTTTTAGCAAGTACGAGTCAATTTTGACAAGTAATCCTGGTTGTTGTTCTCTGAATATTGCGCACGACATTAATCTTGTGACGGATAAACCAGTTTTCAGGAAACAGTACCCTCTTCCTTTTTCTTCTCAGGAAACTATTAAGGAAGAGGTACAGAAGATGTTGAATTTAGGAGTCATTGAACCGTCCCAGTCTCCTTATTCCGCTCCTGTTGTGTTGGTTAAAAAACCAGATGGTTCCACTAGATTCTGTTGTGTTTTACAGAGAACTTAACAAAGTTACTCGTACGGATGCTGAACCGATTCCTGATCCAGAGGAGTTGTTTTCAAGGTTGTCTCATGCTCGTTACTTCACCAAGATTGATTTAACGAAAGGTTACTGGCAGATTCCAGTGAAGGAAGATGATAGAGATAAGACGGCTTTTCAAACACCCCTAGGGTTGTTTCAATGGGTGAGAATGCCATTTGGCTTGGTAACAGCTCCAGCGACGTTTGCTAGGGTTATGCGTGCTTTAAAGTTAGGCGAGTCAGCATTGAATTTCTTCGATGACATTCTCATCTTCAGTAAGATGTGGTGTGGTCATTTGAAAGATGTTGAGGAAGTGCTAGAAAAGCTAAAGCAAGCAGGTTTGACAGCTCGTCCTTCGAACTCTATGCTGGATTTCAAGAATGAAATTCTTGGGACATACAGTTGGTCATGGTTCCTTGCAGCCAGACAAGGAAAAGGTTGAGAAGATTCTTCATGTTACTCCTCCATCTACAAAGAGGCAATGCGTGCGTTACTGGGGTTGGTTGGATACTACAGACGTTTTATCCACAACTTTGCATCGCTTACTGCTCCTATCAGCGATTTGTTGTCAGGAAAGGCTACAAAGAAGTTGGAGTGGTCGTCTGCTTGTCAGTCTGCTTTGGAGAAGTTGAAGAAGAGGTTGTCTTCAAGTCCGATTTTGCTGTTGCCAGATTTGGGGAAACCATTTGTGGTTCGGTCGGATGCCAGTTCCATCGGGATCGGTGGTGCTTTGTTTCAGGAGCATGATGATGTTCTTCATCCAGTCGCTTTCGTGAGTCGAAAACTTCTGCCCAGAGAAACTCGATACAGTACTATCGAGAGAGAATGCTTGGCTATTGTGTGGGTGATTACGAAGCTAGGTAGATATCTCTGGGGAAGGACATTTGTTCTCCAGACAGATCATCGCCCTTTGACTTACCTCCAGTCTTGTGTTTTCAAAAATGCAAGGATTATGAGGTGGTCCCTGTCATTGCAGGAGTACAGGTTCACTGTTACTCCCATCTCTGGTACTGCAAATCTGTTTGCAGATTTTCTCAGCCGTTGAGAAAAATGAAATGCTGATGTTTTGGTTTTTTTTGTGATCATGTTTGCAATATGACCTGTTTGTATGCTATTAGTATACTGTTTTACATGATGATTATTATTGCGTGTTCGGATCACGTCAAAGTTTCTTGGATACTCTCAAAAGTCAATTTCTGCTATTTTGTTTGTATTGATGTTGATCCATGGATGAGAATTTGAAGGTGATGTTTGAATAATCATGTTTCTATGATAAATTTCGAGGTAGTGAATTAAAGATAGAATTTTGTCTTGGAGATATTGTCATTTGAGATGTGTACCTCTGGTTATCCTTATGGTAAAGATCGCTTGTGCGCTCTTTTTTGTAAGGGGGGGTTACTGTAAAGAAAATGTTTTAATAATTTTTATAGGTTTTCATTAATTGTGTTTAGTATAGAAATAGAGGTGCATTTATTTTATTGCAGTGTATAAGTGCACCCAAACTGGTATAAAAGTTTGATATGCTGATGCAGACATGTGTGTAGCCCGTGCACAGGTTTTAGAGGGGAGATGCATGGATTTCGTGCAGTTTTTATAACGGGTGAGCTTGAAGTTTGTATGTGTGCCGGTCGATGTTTAGCTGTCTGCTGTGACAGACCGAGAGAGAGAGCGTGCGCTGTCTGCTGTGACAGACCGAGAGAGCGTAAGACGCTAGTAAGTTTCCCGGAGAGAGAGGGCCGGGTAATTGAAGACTTAGTGTTGTTAAGTTATAATATTTCATTTTCTTTACAGCTTGGTTTTGTTTTATGGTTTATGAATAAGTATTACGATGAATATGTTTGACAATATATTAAAATTATTCTTTCCATTGTTTTTATAGATCGAGATGGTTCGAGGCCGTGTGAGAGACAAGCTGTTGTTTATATAATTAAAATTGTCTTGTTTGTTGAAATGAATTGGAAATAATATTATTTATTTCTATATTATCTCAGAAATTGCCGAGGTGGAGACGGAAGGGAATGGTGGTTAGTTTTTTCAGGTGGAGACGAAGCTGATAAATTTATTATTGAAGTGTTAGGAACTGGATAGTAATGGTGGTGTTCCCAGACTTGTTTGTAGAGGTGGCATGCTCCGCTACGGGAGTGAAGAAGCTGGAGAGCTCCCTGCCGTAGACGTTGAGGCTGCACCGGTTGTGACGACGTACAGATGGCATGCACCGCTACGGGAGAGAAGAAGCTGGAGGAGCTCCCTGCCGTAGGCGTTTGAGGCTGCACCGGTCGTGAAGAACTTACAGAAGGAAGGTCCGGGCTACGTTTGGCTAGTCGCGGAGCCAGACCCAGGTTGGGGTCGTTGACGTCGTCCCTGGTGAACTCCAGGGAGAGAGGCGACGATTGAAGGACTTTGAGAATCTTTCAGTGAAGTTAAGCTGAGTGAAAAACCTTTTAAAACTTTCCCCATTTCTTTCTATTCTACACCCGGGAAATTCTGAGTGTAGAATTTCCTAATAATTTAATAAAGAAGGTGGTAATTTTTACAAAGTCTAGTGTTATATCCTGGGTAAGAAAGCGTATGGAGTAAAATTGTGTGTGATGTAAGATATTTATTTCTGTCTCGTCTGTGCTTGACAGACTGCATGTTCAAAACATCTTCACCAAGCCTTTAAAAAGAAAAAGAAAATCAGCCAGATCTCAAGAAAATACCCATAATCAAATTATGGTTTCCAGATGTTTCTGACACGTAGTTTGTTTGTTTTTATCCATGGGCTTACCCGTACGATTAAAAAGCTGATCTGGTGTATAATTCCACTTCTGGCGGCACAGGTGAATCTGTTTCAAGAATAAAGCCACAAAATGTTAACATATGAACAGTTATAACACAGCAAATTTTATCCATTGATACATCACTGTATATTTTTCACTAGGCATCTTTCCCTACTATCCCCTTCCCATTCATCACACACACACACTCTTTCTGTGTCTCTCTCACTCACACACACAACACACACACACACACACACACACACACACACACACACACACACACACACCACACTCTGTACACACAAGCACACACACACATACAAATATGCAGCAGGATGCTCATTGACTTGTATCAGCCCTACCAATTGTGACCCAGCCAGCTTGGCACTGCTACATCCCCAGTCTGTTAAGAATGACCATAAGTGAAGGCCACCATTTTCCTACTTTTCCACCCCCTGGCAGCAGCAAGACCAGAGATCTGAAATAGAACTCTGCCACAAGGGCCAGTGTATGCTGTTCCCCTACTCCACTTTCAGCCTGGCTTTGTTACAGTTCATTCTTATGTTGTATTCAATGGTCTGTCAAGTCTGATTGCATCTTCCAGCTCGTACACACACCCAGTGAAGCAAAACTGAACCCACAACACATTACTATTCACAAAACAAACGTATAACATACACACACATACACACATGAACTCTCTCTCCCTCACTCTCTCTTTCTTTCTTTCTCTCTTCCTCTCTCTCTGGCTATCTCAAATAATTCCAATTTATTACTCCTCCATCAACCCCCATCCACACCTGTTTTGTTTCCTGTCATGTTTTTGTATTTTGTCCACATGACTTAGTGTCAAATGTCCTCCATTGTCCTTCCTGGCACAGTTATTAATCATGTTTATTCCACAAGTATGAGTGTTCAATGTCTTCCCTTGACCAGTTCTTAAGAGGTCATTGCAGTAAACTAAACATGTGGGTGTTTCATTGAAATATACACACCTGCTTATCTTAACATGATCTATTAAATTTACTGGATACACATCAATCTGGATCTTGGTGTGTAAATGTTAGGATGTATTACAAAATACTTATACTCGCTTGTTTTTAAATAGTACTGTCTACTTTCACAAAATATTTTAAAGACCACTACAACAAAATGAGAAAAGATGATTTTTCAAGTGTTTCCAGTATCAGGTTGGTACATCTGAGAAAACAAACATAATTCAAAATGATCAGTACTACCTTCTAACCTCTTTATGCCTGACAAACACTTCGTTCATGGTATTACTGTAGCTATCCAATCCAACCGACAGCATAGCAAAGAAAATCTAAACTTATGACTGCCATGATAGATTCATGATTACAGACATCAAATTTTCATAGCTATGCCAACTGCCGTTAAGATTGAAATGGAAATAGAGATGAATTAACATTCTTCATTAGGAGAATGATTATACCCGGTATACAAGCATACTCAGCTTGGTTTAAGGTATTCCATATCTAGAGTTGAATCAGTTTAAACAAACTCTCTCTCTCTCTCTCTCTTTCCCATTCTTCCCCCCCCCCCCCCTCCCCCCCAAAATACACAAGGACACACACCAGCACACACACACACACATACACATCACACACACACACACACACACACCACACACACACACACACACACAATGTAGAGAGCAGCCAAATGTTACATAAGGTACAATGTAGGTGTCCTCTCTGTCTCCAGATGAAACCTTTCCTCTTAAACACACAGATCTAAAATCTGAAAAACAATTCATCCACAGCATCTGCAGTAACCAATGACTACTAAGAACAAAGCAAATATTGCAGATCAAGTTGACAGGTGCAGCGACAGTCAGTGCAAGAGAGGAGTTTAACTTTCCACAAAAGTCACTGTGTCAAGTGTTCAAAAAGCCATACATTGGAAACAAAATCAACTTAACAGTGAGTCTGGAACTGCAACCAATCAACAGCTGAAAATAAATTGCATCGCAAAAGAAAAACAAAAGATCAGGTTAAAAAAGTCTGTATCTCTTCAAGTATGATATATTGACAGGAAAAATTGGCAAGGTAGGATCACAGGTAATCTCAAAATTTTAAGGAAGAGACAGAGGAGGGGGGAGTAAGAGAAAGAAGGATTGACAGACAGGAGAGAAAGCGTGTATATGTGTTGTGTGTGAGTGTGTGTGTGTGTGTGAGTGTGTGTGTGTGTGTGTGTGTGTGTGTGTGTGTGTGTGTGTGTGTGTGTGTGTGTGTGTGTGTGTTTGTGTGTGAGAGAGAGAGAGAGAGAGAGAGAGAGAGAGAGAGAGAGAGAGAGAGAGAGAGAGAGAGAGAGAGAAATGCACACACGTGTATGGGTTTGTGTGCTCGTGCGAGTGTGTGTGTGTTGAGTGTGTGTGTGTGTGTGTGTGTGTGTGTGTGTGTGTGTGTGTGTGTGTGTGTGTGTGTGTGAGATGAGAGAGGAGAGAGAGAGAGAGAGAGAGAGAGAGAGGAGAGAGAGAGAGAGAGAGAGGAACAGAACACACAAATCTCAACTATTTTTTATAATTACTATTATCATCATTCTTCTGTGACTTTTCCTTATGTTCCTCATCTGGGTGATCATTTTCATACACTGCTTTATGTTTCTGAAAAATTTGTTATTGGTTATCAGGTTACAAGGCTCAAAGTTCTGAGATGATAGGTTGCTGCTTATATTCTTTCATACATTCACTAGTGTACTCCAAATCTCCAGACCACTGCATGTACTCACCAGTGACCTCAAGTTGGAAAGTTGCAGCTTTAGTTGTACCTTCAATTTCACACTTGTACACACCCTGGTCCATCGCTGTGATATCTCTTATCAACAGCGTGTAGACCGAGCTATCCGCTGCATGACACAAAGATAGTCTGAACAAAATGCAATGGTAAAAAACAACACACACACACATACACACACACACACACACACACACATACACACCATCTCTCTCTCTCTCTCTCTCTGAATATAACTAACATTTGCAGACAGACACATGTGCATGTAAGCTATCCTCCATATACACCAACACAAGTATATGTGTAATGTATTATTATGTCCAATGTCACTTCACATGCCTGTTGACATCGGCATGAATGTTCTAAAAAGTTCTATTTCGTAACCTCCCCCTCCCCTCTCTCTCTCTTCGTTCATTTGTTCTCTCACATGCGCGCACGCTCTGTCTTTCCCATTTGCCCTCTCTCTATCACATCTACTGTTCCATTTTTCTTCCCTCCTCTTTAAAGTCATTTCTCACAATCACCTATCCATCCTTCGCACACTCTTGAGTTATTTGTATGTGACAGAGTGAAACTGTAGCACATACCAGGTATCATCTTTTAAAACTGAAAACAGGGGATCCCAGGTCTGAACCAACCAAATGACACCGAGATAAAAGCACAACATTATCTGTCATGCTGTAACAGTGGAGCATGAAGTAACAAAACTTTCAACTCTGAGATTACAAAACAGCAGGAAAACATTGTCTAGAAAAATTAAGTTTAACAACAAGGAATTGTTTACCTGCACCAGCATTTTCAACAGAATGACCTTTTTCTCTCACATGTATTGTTTCAAAACAGATTCGCTCATTGGTTCTCTGAGAAATAGAGCCTCCATATACAAATTTACCTTACAATGAACAGAGTGCATACACACACACACACACACACACACACACACACGCACATAACCTAAAATTGAGGCCAAGAACAACAAAAAAAGTCATTCAAAAACATAGTTTTAAAGAACAAGACGCTGGGCTTCTTGTGAAGGAACTTAAGGTGTGCTCCAGCCGTACCAAAGACCTGGCCTACAAAGCAATGGTTCGTCCAGTTGCGGAGTATGCCTGCACTGTGTGGGACCCAACCTCCGACAAGCTCATCACAACCCTTGAGAAGGTCCAGCAAAGGGCAGCCAGATTCGTCACCAACTGCTACCGCAACACTTCTAGTGTTACAGACATTCTGACGCTACTCGAATGGCCTGCGCTCCAACAACGACGTCGCTGCGCAGACTCGCAATGCTCCAAAAGATCCTCAACGATCATGCTTGCGTCTGCTGTCGTCTCCTGCGCCGACCTCAAGCGGCAGCCTCGAAGTGGTCGTCGCAGCAACCGCAACCAGCAGCTGCAAAGAATCCAATGCGAAAATAGTTGAGTTTTACGTCCTCATAGCGAAAGCTTTTAGGGACATGTCTTTCATTCACGGTAGTCTTTGGAATCCAATGCCGTACTGACTACAGGAAGTATTCTTTCTTTCCGAGGACCGTTGTCGACTGGAACTCCCTCCCATCTGAATAGGCCTACTCAGCTTACTGACTGTGGAGACCTGTCCGACGGTGCTGAAGAGGATCCATCAGCTGATGTCGTCGAGGCCCCCTCCTACGACGCCTTCTGCTTGAGGCCATTGAGGGCCCTCCAGGCACACTAGACCCCCCCCCCCCTCCCGCCCCCCCACCCCCCCCCCCCCCCCCGCCCCCATACACACACACGCGCACACACACTAGGTCTTTCACTTTTTTTTTCAACTATTTTTCTGGTGGTTTGGCACGTCACACCCCGCCCACCAACCTAGGTGGTGCGGGGGCACTTCTAACTTCCAGCTTACTGGTGGGACTTTTTTTTTTGTTTTGTTTTTTGGATTAAATGGCATGCGGATAAGGACTATAAGTACAAAATTCGACTAAGAGCACACTCTTGCACTTCGCCAAAAATGTTAGTAATGGTCAAAGTTATGACCGCTGCACATTAATGGAAGAAGAAGATGGAAAGAATTACGGCGTTCCAGTGAGTATCTCTTGTCGTCAGCCAGCTTCTCGAGTCCGTGAAAAATTGTCAAAGAATGCTTGACAAATATCCAATTGACCTGTAACACACACACACACACACACACACACACACACACACACACACACACACACTCACGCACACACACACACACACACACACACACACACACACACACACACACACATGCACGCACGCACGCACAGACTTACTCATCTTTGATTTCTGTTAGGGGCATGGGAGATACGTAGACGGAAGTCCACATGTGACATAGGTCTATTTGTCTGTAGTTCTGGTCATGAAATTTTGTTGCGATCATTCAAAACATGAGCATTACGTAAGCAACACTGCAAGTAGTGCGCACTAACTGTCAAAGAAAAACAAACTGCACATAATATCCGATAGCCTAGCCTAATGATGTCGATCATCAAACGCGAACTCACTTAGATCTACAGTGGAATCGCGACAAACACAACCAGGTGTAGGCCTATGGCGGTCCCTCCCAGATTACAACACGCTCATTTTCATCTGCTTTCGATCTGGACTTGCTGTTAACATAGTCTTCAAAATTCACCAGCATTATGTGAATAATGATCGAGGAAAACTTTGCCTGTGCAAGGCGATCGACCGACCCCACATTGAATCACAAACTGTGCACAAAAAGGAAAATTGATAACACTTGACTGGGTCTTTTTCAGAACAACTATATAATTTGAAGATTGGTGGTAAAGACCGAAACAAAAGGGGGGTCAAAAGGAAACAAAAACGATACACAATGTTTCGACTCTTAGAGTCTTTTTCTTTTTTCAAAAAAGAAAAAGACTCTAAGAGTCGAAACATTGTGTATCGTTTTTTTCCTTTTGACCCCCCTTTTGTTTCGGTCTTTACCACCAATCTTCAAATTATATAGTTGTGCAAAGAGGAACTTAACTCGAGTGCGGTGATGTCCTTCAGTTACACACACACACAACCGGAGATACGACCCGCAAGCCAACCTAATTTCATGCTTAGATTTTGAGTCATTAACGGTTCAATAAATTGAATTTTCCAGACAAAACTGCAGCACGATAACCGTGATTTCAGCCGCAGTTGTGTTTTAAAAAAAAAAAAAAAAAAAACTCCCACACAACATGAACATAACACAAATTCAGTTCTTGACTTTAACGCCTCTCCAATTCCGTTATTCATGGAGGGTTACCCTCAAGCTGGTTGTGTTAATCCCAAACCCACTTCATTCCTTTCTGCATCAGCAGAAGTAGATATGTAGTTCACTCGACAAGCTCATCAAGAACCTTCCTTCACCTTCACCCATCCCTTGACATCGTCTGTTGTCGTTGGGGCACCCCTGACGATCTGGCCACCACTCTCCTCCATCCGTCTCTGTTCTCCATCGCTCGTTGAGATTCTGCTAGGCTCATTCCAGTCCACTCTCGGATATTTGTCCTCCCATCTCTTCCTTTGTCTTCCTCTATTGCGGCTTCGTCTGACTGTTTCTTGCAGGACCGTCTTTGCAAGGACTGCTGAACCACTTCCTTTTCCGCTTCTTGACGACCGTGAGTAGGTCTTCATATGATCCAACTGCTTGTTGAATTATTCTACGGACTTCTTCATTTGTCACGTGGTCTGCGAAATGGATGCCCAAGATCTTTCTGTAGCATCTCATTTCAAGAACTTCAAGAACGCGCTGCAGTAATTCTGCAATACCAGACATGCCTTCAACTGTTGGACATTTTCAAGTGGCTTTGCCTGCGCCAAAGCCTGAACTTGCTCATCCACTGGTCAAGTCCTTTTGACTCACCTGTGACCCTAAAAGTCACTTCCTCCGCACAAAACATGCATTTTTTCTTTCTTTAAGCACGCTCCTGCTGTAAGTACCTATCTAGAACTAACGCCAAATGCTCATATGACTCGCTTGTCGCATCCCCCATCATAGAATATCATCAAAATAGATTTCTGTACATTGGATTCCTCGTAAGAGATTTTCCATAACAATTTGAAACCATGCTGGTGCTGATGAGGCACCATGGGGAAGCTGTGTGTAAGTCTACATGCCCTTGTGGGTGTTGATAGTCACATACTTCCTGCTTCTTGGAGCCTGTTCAACCTGAGAATAAGCATGGAATAGATCCAACTTGTGTCCGATAGAATCTTTCCCTAGTTTTGCTACTAGGTCATCCAGGGTAGGAGTGGGATATTGCTCAACTCGGAAATCTTGGTGACTGTGACTTTATTGCCACCACAAACTCTGACTTCTCCACTAGGCTTCAGAACTGGGGCTGTAAGAGCTGCCCGGTCAAAAAACTGAACAGGGTCGATGACACCTTTCTCTGACCTTTGTAATTCATCCTCAACATCTGTCCTCATAGCATATGGAAGATATCTGGGTGTGAAGTAACAGGGGCTTTGTCACTATAAATTTAGCTTAATCCAGCTGTTCTCTAAGCTGACATAAATAGTTTGCATAAATCAAAAATATATGGACAATTTCAGCTAAACGTTATCTATAAACACCTTTAAACATGAAATTTTATTCTGTATAACATTCATTTACTATTTGTACTCTTTATGTGCTCAATATTTCTCCCTTGTTAGATTTGTAGTCTACATGATTAAAATCTAATAAGAATAAAATGAATATTATTGAAGTGTTTATTTGCTTTTCTTTGGGAAGAAAAGGAATTTCAGTAAACCAAACAGGAATTACATTCCTCAAAAGTATATTTCTACCGTTGAAAATTACTAACTTGAAGACTTTCAAAGATATTCCTATACACTGTCTTCATTTTCAAAGGACTGAGATGGGCACCCACACACAGCAGTAGGCTATCCAGTTTCAATGACTATTTTCCTTATTCATTTCAACCAAGGAAAGCATACGCAACCATTATATATACACCTGAAATAAATTTGCAAGAATCGTTTCTGTCTGTTTATCCAAATCACCCCAGGATCTCACCATGCAACAACAGTAATATTCAAACGAGATCGGATAGTAACCAGTTTAAACCGCACTACTTCTTCATGTCTGGTTCAATGATTGATATGTTCGCTGTGATGAAAATTACTTTTGAATCGAGCGTTTATTTTCAATAATTTACTTTATTGATTATCTTAACTCTACTCCATATTTACAATGTAAACATAGTCCTGACTTTAACTATTTTTTGCTTATTTCTGTCATAATAGGGCCTACGTCTTTGGCTGGGATATGAACAAATATGACTACAGCAGGAAGGGAGAAGGGAGAGGGAGTAAGAACATGTACAGTTTCTATTCATTTCCAGTTCCATACATAAAATTGGTCTCATGTTTGCTGCCGCTTTCTTTACGTTTAGATATGGTGACAAATGTCCATCATGAAACCAAAGTAAACTTAACTCCATTCTTTCACAGCTGAATTCTTTGGAGAGAACAACCATACCTGGCTGCACCCTGTTAACGCACAGCATTAATAAACTGTATTAATATTGTCTGGTATTATGCGTTAAAATCAGTTTCTATATATAGTTTAACATATTCAATGTACTGAGCTGTTCAACCGAGGTCTGTAATATGTGATATAAATAGAAGGTGGGGGGGGGGGGGTTATCTCCTTTGAAACTGTAGAGCAGGATTTCTCTTTGTCACAAATTGCATTCAGAGCAGCATGTCCACACACAAGAATGCCAACAACCGCTTTTTTATTTGTAAAACATGTATATGGTGCTTTTATGAGTAAAGTCACCATCTTTTTGAGAAACAATTATTTCCAATAAAAGTTTTGATGATCTCCCTATTTTGAAATATTATTTTACATTCGAAAGAAGGATGTGTTCGCCCTGAAAAGAAAAAGATTTAAGTACGTTTATCATTATGTTGAAAGTAAACTGGCATTAAAAATGGATACAGGGAAGCAATAAATGAGATTTTACAAGAGTCTAAAAGCAGTCTTTCAGCCAGTATCCCATTGGAGCTCATGGCAAACTCAACTCTGGTAAGGAGCGGGTCGGAGCAGAAAAAAA
>CM031595.1:70597021-70599521 GCA_018398815.1 Conus ventricosus | reverse complement strand
AAAAGTCTAGGAACAGATGGATTTACCACATAGTTCTTTAAACTCTTTTGAAAACAAGTACGACCTTTCGTACTGAGATCCTTGAAAGAGGTATAGAAAGATGGAGTACTATCTGCAACTAAGAAAGAAGGACTTATTGCGTGTATTCACAAAGGTCATAAACAAAACAAACAAACAAACAAAAAACACACACACACAAAATCAAAACTGGCGACCCATAACCCTCCTAAATGTCGTGTACAAGGTAGGTTTATAAAGTATTTTAGATTTAAGAGCATTTTGTCAGTATCATTCAGTGAAGATCAAACTGGCTTCACGTCCAATAGAGATATAGCTGAAAAACGGTGGAATCTGTCTGTAATTACCTCCTAAAATCCTTTTTCGTTTGTCTGTTTTTATCTTAGAGCAAGGAAGCCTTTACACGGAAGTCAATCCAGTAATTGACTCAGAGGAAATATTGTTCTGAAGAACAAGTGGTTTAGAGAGAGAGAGATGGGTGAGGGAGGGGGCGGTGGGGGGGGGGGGGGGTAGCATATTTTGAGGTCAAACCTGCGACAAACAAATAAGAAACATTGTTCAAAAAGACGTGGTTTGTAGAGAGAGAGAGAGAGAGAGAGAGAGAGAGAGAATGAGAATACTGGGGGATCAGTCCAATAACAAAGAGTTACACTGCTGAACAAAGAAATAGGGAGGGATAACAAATTTTCCATCATTAAAACAATGACTTGGCAAAGACATATAGCGGAAAGGGGAGTGTAGAAGCGAGACAGCAAGATGGGTGTGGGTGGTAGTTCGTTAGCAGCGCATCGAGACCATCAAAATCTGTCTAGAAACAGAACCGAAATGCCTGTCCAGAGTCGATTTTCCTGCTTTGACTGGAACTGATTAACGGAATCCTGCTGACTGCATCGATCTTCCCTTGGTATCAAATGGAGATACACCACCTACGATTCTGTGGTGTTCTCTGGACCACCAAAGGAAAAAAAAATCCGACGGCCTTCCCAAAGCGCTCAACCAAGAGTAGAGAAGATGAAAACTTGCTCAAAATGTTGAGAGGAACGAAAGGGGGGGGGGGGGGGGGGTAAATCTTCATTCTTGTATGGACATAGAAGGGGGAAAAATAAATACTTAGAGAGAAATTGTCTTTACTCCAAGATTCTTTATCACGCGGTTTTGCTAAAATAATGGCAATAATGTACACGACAGAAGAGAACAGTCTTCTGCAGTCTACAGTCTCACAGAAACTTCTCTCGAGCTGTAACTCCTGCCTCAGTCTGTTCAGCCGGTTTCCATTAAAAAGTGAAAAAGAAACACACACACACACCACACACACACTGTCTCGGTGTTCAAATGACTTCTCAACAGGATTAGCAGAAGTACGCTGTAACTTTACATACCTCTTCTTTGCAGACCCAAGGATAGGAGTTACATACACGTCCACTTCGTTTACAACACTTTCAAGGATCACAGACCTGTTAAGGAGCGCTTGCTATGACCTCCCGTCTTGGCCGGCTCTTCTCCCCTTCTGGCCATACCTTCTCACCTGTCTTTTTATCTTCCACCCCTCCCGCCTCCCAGCCCCTCTGTCTCCCTACCTGCTACCTCCCTCTTTTCCTCCCTGTTATTCTGCTTTTCTCTATATGCGCTATTGTATGAGATTGTATGCTTATCTACACATTTATGCGTGACACAGAGAGAGACAGAGAGAAAGTACGCGCGCGCTTTCGCGTATGTGTGTGTGTGTGTGTGTGTGTGTGTGTGTGTGTGTGTGTGTGTGTGTGTGTGTGTGTGTGTGTGTGTGTGTGCGTGCGTGCGGCGTGCGTGCGTGCGTGCGGCGTGCGTGCGTGCGTGCGTGCGTGCGTGGTGTGTGTGTGTGTGTGTGTGTGTGTGTGTTGTGTTGTGTTGTGGGTGTTGTTTATTGTTCCGTGTATATTCATGTGAGCATATGTGAAAGAGAAAGTGAAAGAGACAGACAGACAGACAGACAGACAGACAGAAGAAGAGACACAGAGAGACAGAGAGAGACAGAGAGAGAGAGAGAGAGAGAGTGTGTGTGTGTACGCATGCATGCATGTGAGCGGGGTGTGTTTGCGACTGTGTCTCTGTGTGCCTGTCTGTCTGTGTCTGAGCGACAATTCTAGATGTGTGTTCCACATTTTTATGGTTGGTCTGTCCGGAAGAAGGGGACAGAACTTCACTCGTGTTACGCTGTCTGCGACAAGTGAACTGAAACAGAACGTTCGTTAACCTCCATACATAACACATTTTCAAGCTCCCACATAACACATATTACATGTTCAAACACTGGATTCACAAAACTTGATCTCTTGCTGCAGTGTTAGCTCGAGCGCATAATTTGTTGGTTTTTAAATACAGCTTTCTTGGAGTTGCCCCGGCAAATCAATTTGAGAGAAACAAAACGCAAGCAGGGTTAAATGGAATAGAGAAATAAATAAGTGGCTATATCCTCGAAGGAAGCAGATTCGTTTTACATCGATTG
>CM031595.1:70534159-70583348 GCA_018398815.1 Conus ventricosus | reverse complement strand
AAAAGGCTAGACAAATAAAAAATAGTTTACACTTTTTTCAAGGCACACTAAATGGCACACAAAAGCAAAAGTACATAGAAGTGGTACGGTTTCATGATCCATTTCATAAATAGAGAAAAAGTGGTGCTGGCTGAATAATCAATGCAGTTTTTAAAAAAATAAGGAAATGGTGTAGGCTCAATAATCCATGTAGTAAAAAGTATAAAGAAATGGTGCTCGCTCAGTAATCCATGTAGTAAAAGGCATAAAGAAATTGTGCAGGCTCAATAATCCAAGTGGTAAATAAAAGAGTAGACAAAAAAAGTGGTGCTGGCTCAATAATCCATGTAGTAAAAAGTATAAAGAAATGGTGCTGGCTCAGTAATCCATGTAGTAAAAGGCATAAAGAAATTGTGCAGGCTCAATAATCCAAGTGGTAAATAAAGAGTAGAAAAAAAAGTGGTGCTGGCTCAAAAATCAATGTAGTAAAAGGCATAAAGAAATGGTGCAGGCTGAATAATCCATATAGTAAAAGGCATAAAGAAATGGTGCTGGCTGAATAATCCATATAGTAAAAGGCATAAAGAAATGGTGCCGGCTGAATAATCCATGTAGCAAGTAAAGAGCAGAAAAAAATGGTGCTGGTTAAATAATCCATGTAGTAAAAGGCATAAACAAATAAATAAACATGAACATTCATGGATAACATACAAAGATAAGTGCAGATAAAGAAATGCGTGTCAACCTTGCATTTATCAGCTTTCAACATTGCCAACCAGAGATTTGGTCTTAACATCTTTCTTCAAAGAGAGCTTTTCTTGGGTTGGGGGGGGGGGGGGGGGGGGATGAGAGAAAGGATGGAGGGGAGGGGAAGGGATGGGGAAGAGTTTGGGGATGGGAGAGGGGGAGGGGAGGGATGTGTCCAGGAGTGTCATGGTTAAATTTTTGTTATGGGTGGAAGCACAATCAAGAAAATGTGATCCAAACATTCAAAAATCTTGTTTTATTCAAGTCATGAAACTGAAGCGAAAAAGAAGATTTCACAATCATAACTTATTTCAAGGAGATAGAAAATAAAAGAAAAACTTAAAGACATACCAAAAGAAGAATGAGAGGCATAATAAACAGCACTCAAGCAGATTCTGAAAAGCATTCAATTTGTCCTTTCCTATCTTTCTGTCTGAGCCAAGAAGTGAAAACAGAAAAGACATATTCATACAGTCCATCTTAGTTAATCAACTTGATTTACATACACAACACATAAGCAAAACAATGTCAGTGCAAATGCATTTTACATGTGAAACATTTATATATACTTTTATGTTGGAAGCACATTGCCTGTCTGTTGTCATTAGTTCTTTTTTTTTTAATCCATATTCGTTTGGCAGCCTAATAGACATTAGTCTCTCAATATAATCTGATTTGAGAAATTAGCACTGTTTACAGAAAATGTATTAAAAGCATAAAAATGAAAAGAAAATCAGTATCAAAATAAATGAGGTCTGGCTACAATTATATCTTCATACCCCTGCAGTGCTGTGTATATCTATATATGGTCATTCTGTTAGAAACGGGGGGGGAAAAAAAAAAAAAAGGTAACAGGACACAAAGTACAGTGACTCCTACATACGTCTTCCTACTTGATCAACCAAAAGAACAGCTGTCCTTGGCATTCGCGTCATTTCGATTTGTGCTCTCTCTCTTCAGTTTATGAAAGTTTCACAAAATACCTGTCCAAACAAAATAATGCTACTTGGCATGAACGTTCTTAAGCCAGGATAAAAGACAAAGCAAAAACAATGAACAAAATACGTGAGACAGCAACCGAGCTAACCATGTCTACAAACTCAACCAAAAAACAAAATAATGCTACTTGGCAGGAACGTTCTTAAGCCAGGATAAAAGACAAAGCAAAAACAATGAACAAAATACTTTGGGACACCAACGGTGCTAACCATGTCTACAGACTCAACCAAAAGAGTAGCTGCCCTTGGCCTCCACATCAGTTCCGCTTGTGAACTCTCCAGTTTTGTTCTTTCCTTGAAGTTGTGAACACACTACTTTTTGTCTATGCGAGGTTCCTAGTTTCAGGGCATCTGTTCATGCCAAGTAGGATTAACTCATTCAACCTTGAGCCCAAGCAATATTCAGGCACCGCTGCGAATCTCAGGCAAAGACCGGATGTATTAAGATCAGAATTATAAGAAACTATGTAAGTTGCATTTTTTCAAATTTGACACAGCTGAAAGCTTTGCTTATAACTGGTTTTATTGTTGAAGTCTTTGAACTAAACTTGAGCCTGCCGTTAATGTTGAAACACAGGGTTATGTAAAAAGTAAAACAATGACTGACTTTGGCAAAGCATTGTAAATTCAGTGATACATACTATGATCTGGAATTTTAGAATATTGCTAAAAACATTTTTGCTACAACAACGTGGAGTTTTTCACATCTTGGTGGGATTGTTTTCTAGATAATTACAGCTGAAATGAAGTACCAGTCTGTTAATTTAATAATAAAAATAGCTTTTGTTTATCAAAGCATCAGAAGTCGAAAATATATCTTATATGAAAATGTAATATCTTTCTATACAATTGCTTGGTGATAACAATGTGATTTTGCCTCTTGGCAAAATAGTTTTTGTAGCTAAGAGAGGTTGAGTGAAATACCTCTTCGCTTCGAATAGATAGCCCAGCTGGCCAGAGAGGAAAAGCTGCCTAGGTTCTGAACTGTGGAGGACTGAAAGGGTTAAGGCATTTGCTTGGACAGGAAAAATATATGTGAAAATGTGGGAAGGAGGGTGGGGGAAGGGAGCTGGAGAGGGACAGTGGAGGTGAGCAGGGTATCTGCACAAGTGCACTTTTGATTTAAATGCCATTCCAATGACTATTTTGAACAAACGTTTCAATCAAAACAGAAGAATATTCTTCACTGTACACAGTATGACAAATTTTGGCATGACAAAATACTTTTGTTAACTTTTTTTCATCTACATTCTATTCCTGGGAATCTCAATGGCTTTGTTATTAATTGTACAATGATAAAAACAGCAACCCAAACTATGGATATGAAAAGCCTATTCACAATACACAGAAGCAATACTCGTGTTATCACATGCATTGGTGAAAAATGTGAGCAGTTGGTGAGAACCTGGATACTCATAAACATGGAACAAACATTTAACCATTAGATTTACCCACATGAGATCTCATCTATCAAATACAAGCAACTGATACCTGATAAGTTTGCAATGTCTCCTGGTTAGATTTTATGTACACAATCAGCCGATGCTGAACCACAAAGTTTACAAAACTTATAAATGAAAACCAATACTAAACTACAACTGGCAAGAAATATTGATACCTTTTTCTTCATCGGAAGCAGCTGATTTGAAGACGAGAAGAAAATCATAAAAATGTATTGTCACACAAAATGCACATCAAGTATCCAAGCCAAAAAAAATTTCAATGACATAAACAATTGGTGTCTGCAGTCCAGGAAATGTTCTTCCACAAAGCCTAATATATTTCCAACAGCCACAAAAAAAAACAAACAAAAAATCTTTGAGATGAAATTCAAGCAAATGAGAATGTTAAATTTCCCTGGGTGAAAGAACACTTTCTTGATCGAAAACCAGGCTGTGATAAGCATATAAAAGATGCTATGTTAAAGGTAATGAAGAATCATTTGCTGATAATAGCTGCTATTTTTATGGTCATAAAGAATCATTTGCTGACAATAGCTGCTATTTTTATGGTCATAAAGAATCATTTGCTGACAATAGCTGCTATTTTTATGGTCATAAAGAATCATTTGCTGACAATAGCTGCTATTTTTATGGTCATAAAGAATCATTTGCTGACAATAGCTGCTATTTTTATGGTCATAAAGAATCATTTGCTGACAATAGCTGCTATTTTTATGGTCATAAAGAATCATTTGCTGACAATAGCTGCTATTTCAGACCTTAGCCTCTTTCTTTCTTTGATGTTTTTTTCTTGTTGTTTTCCTTTTTTCTCTCAGTTGGAAAACACAATTTCACAACGTAAAAGACAACCCTAAAACACAAAAGTCAGGCAGAAAGAGGAAGAGTTATATTTATTTGGCCTTTGAAATAACATCATTTGCAACTATCAAATTGAAAGAAAAAAAACCGAAGTTAAAAATCTTTATCACATTAACAATGAAATGGAGAAATTTCATCATATGTGTACACACAGCAACTGATAATAATGAGAAGGGTTGTACGTTATGATTCTATGGTCCAGATCCCAGCACAAAACACACATAAATAATTCATACACCTGAGAAAACAAATGTAAACAAGTTTTGCCTCATTAAAATAAAATACAGCTGCCTGACTATGGATTTCTGCACAAGGGACTTTCCAGTCAACATTTTGGAGATTTATCTTGCTAACTTGTGTCTTAATCTCAAAGAGGATTTCACAATCTCTGCATGATTGTGGAGGGAGATGCTGATTCATTTTACCATGAACTTTACTTCCATTGTGTACATCATTTCAGGACGCTGCTCATATGGCAGGTAATGTTAATAAAGATGATACAGAGTTCTCTCACAGCTTCATCATAAGCTTACCAAATCACTCATCTCACCTCTATCCCCCACATAGCCCCCATTTCATTTTTCTTCCTTTCTCTCCATAATATCATTCTCCACTCTTTCATTTAAACATTTGAATTCATCTCTCATTCTCATCGAAGAGACTGAACCAGTATCTCTTCCAGTTGAGCAAATTCTGCAATTTTTTCCTCATCATTCACCAATCATTAAATAACATTCCAGTCAGATTTTTCGACACTTGGGTTTCACTTTGCCTTGACAAGGAAATCTTAAAGCCACAGCAGGGAGATGTAAATGAGCAGCCTACTGCAATGGCAGATTTCTTGGACAAGACGCTTTGGTGCTCCACTTGGTGGGTGGGATCATATGTTCTATTTACATACCCAGTGCCTTGGATCTGATGCTGTGGCTTTCAGTGAACAGGGAAAGTGTCCTCAATTGCTCTGTATACAGTTTATAAACGTGTGTACCAGGTGGGTGCATAATCCAAGCAATGTGCTATATAAGCCTTTGGTTTCATCACGGCAGCCAGAGTAACCGTTCTTGTTTTTATTCCTGTTTGTATATCACATGTTTCTACCATGAGATACGGCTTTTGCTTTATGGACCTTACCGAGTGTCAAACATCTTTCAAGCTGAGGAGAGTGATGCTGAATGCTTACCACCTCTCTGTTCCTCTCCAACTCTTTGCCGTCTCCACCTTCACGTCAGAGAGCCTAACCCGACGGATCCTCTCATCCCTCTGTAACTCTCTGTCACCTCTCTCCCATGACAGTGACAATGGCTACACAAAAGCGGCTGCTTTTTGACAGGATCCGACATATTCATCCTTCCTTCCTCAACCTCATAGTCACAAGGGTTCTGATGGGAAGTTTCCAGGTTTACCGTTTAGTTCCCTCAGAGCTCAAGGAATGCTGAGGTTAGTCAGTCTCAAAGAAGGCAAGGACGGTGTACTTTTTCATATATATTGCCAACTTTGATTTTTATTATCTTTAGCGGGCAGTCTTGTTTAAGATTGTAAGACTTTGTTCATTTCATTTAGAGCCTTTCCTTAAGAAGGTGAGCTCTCTTCCTTCTTTGGTCCGCATTGCTTGATAGGTCAGTTCAAGAATTTTTTTTTTCAATCTCGGTCGATTTCTATGCCTGCCTGATATCGTTTGTAAAGCACACATTGTGACAAAGAAATATTTTAGGCTCGCTTTTTCTAAGGAAATTGACAGGCAATTATACTCTGCTAGTACGGTAAATGGATGGTGCATTAAAACTGAAAATCAGTTCACAATCCTTCTCACAAATCAGTTCAACACAAATGAAAGCAGAGTAATAGTAGGTCCAACTTCATTCCAATGGCTACAAAAGTCTTCTCGCTCTTATGAAATCTACATCCATAAACGAATCAAAATGACTGCAAAAATTTTGAGAGTTATCATCATGGACATGTAACCCCCCACATAAAATAAGGAATTTCTGTGGTGGATTACAGCCAGGTTGGTTCTGCACAACATCTGTGCAAACAACAACAGAAAGAGTCAAGAATTGCACGGATGCTGTATGTATAGTTTGGTGGAAATTTTTACTAAGCAGGAAGTAGAACCCGCAGAAAATAAACAAACAACCCAAAAGAAATAAATTGTATTAGGGATTTCTATTATTGTAACATTCTAGGAAATCTTTACTAGTTGTATAAATTAAGGATCACTCATTTAAATAGAAAGGAAGGTTTTTAAATAATTTCCAATTAGAACAAAGAAATGATTATGTCCTGGGGAGGCGCCCATGTGACTTCCTGTTTGAGTGACCTTGTGGGTTCCCTCCGGTTATAAAAGGAAGCACCACGTGCTAGCAAATCCTTTTAATTAGAGACAAAGGACCCCAGCTGCAACCAGAGCAAGCTGAGGGGGCTTTAAGGCTGATCCCTGCCACTACCAGCAGAGGCGGGTGACTGTCTTATTTTGAAATCGAATTTTATACATTTGTTTATATTGCAGGTTTCATTATGGTATAGAAAAAAAGGGAATTAAGTGATTAGCCAACAGTTTTTCCCAAAAGAAGGGAAGTTGGGAAAGAAATGAAATTTGCACCTGGTGGGCCACAGGGTTGGCCACATGGTTCTAGGTAGACTGAACAAAGACTGGTAGGCCTTTGTGATTAGAGTGTAGCAAGCCTTCATGCAACCTACTTTTCACCTGTGGACACTGGTATGAAATAGTTTATAGTAGAATGTGAATGTTTTGGAAAGGATTTTGGTGTGATGTTCTGAATTATGGTTTATTTAGAATGTGAGATTTTTTATCATGTATTGTATTGGTAAGATCTTTGCTGATTTTGTCCATGTGTATTTTGATCTGAATTAGGGCAAGTTGCTCTCTCAAAGATACGGGATTTGTATTCATTGTTTTGTATAATTTTTTGTGGAAAAACAATATAAATGTGCTAGTAAATAACAGAGGAAAAAAATGGAGAAGTGCGATACCTATTTGGAAATTGATGACCATTGGGAAATTAACATTGGAAGGGCGCAGGAGCGACCAAAATGGAGTGATATGAGGTGTTGTGGGAAACACACCTCGTATCAAAATTGTTGAGTACACTGTGACATGGAGATGTGACACAGTGTTGATAATAATTATTGAGCAGGAAATGCTCAGTAGCATTCAGTGTATACTTTGTTTGATTTTTCTCATGGGAAAAATCTTGTACAGGCAAAAGATAACACGGGATGACAAAGCAATTTATGACCATGCTGTTTGGCAAAATGGCAGGGTTGTGAAACATGTGGTCTGAGACAAAGGGAAAATTTCCATGTGGCATGGGTGACATGCAACTCACTGACTGGTTTCCCTACTGTAAAAGCAGAGGACGAGGGAAAGTCAGTTTATTGGCATATTTATTTCACATTGTTTTCAGGTTACTTGTAACATGTGTTGTTGATTTTGCAAGTGTACTTTTAATATGTTTAAGATGTTATGGGTTGTAGTTTAACTTTTCTTTTCAGCCATGGTTGTCTTTTCAGTATCATGTGTAGCCATTGATTTAATGGAAGAAATTAATGTGGAGAGATCCGACAGAAAAATTACTATGTTTGTGTTGTTTTTCAGACGATTTTTTCTTTTGGCCTTGAGACCCTTGGTTTTGTTTTGGTTGTCAGTACGGGTTTCTTATTTAACTCCTAAAGGCTCTTAACACTCATAAAGATTTAAGATTTCTAAAATCACTTTAAAAACTTTTGAAACTCTAAATTCTGTAAAATTCTAAAAAGTTCCCCGGGATCTCAGCTGTTTAATTTTTCCCTGTGGTTGTGTATGGATAGGCCATACTGTTGAAAGGAAATATTTTGGGCTGAACTGGGAAGAGTTTTGTTTCTTTTTTGTTTCCCTTTATTATTTTTTTGCTTAGTTAGTCCTTATTATTCAAATAAACATTTTTGTTTTGTTCTCACTATTTGTGGACTCCAGTCTGTTATATTGGAAATTGTGTTGAGTAGTTAGAAACAAAGATACTTAACAAGCACGCACCTCACCAAAAATTGTAACCCAAGAAAGAGAGGGTTGTTAAGGGTTCAAGTTCGCTGGACCTAAAGAACTTTAAAACCAGAAGGACACGGGTTACAGACATATAAACAACACTCAAAAATGCAACACAATACATGACAATGTTTAACTGCATTTTCACCATACACAAAATATGCTCTTTTTTTTTAAAGCATCTTTGGTTTATAAGGCTGAATAAAAAGCAAACACAAAACCAGACATGCACTGCAGCAAAATTAAATTGCCATGTCTTCTTTTACAATGTATTAGTCCAACAAAATTCAAACACTTCATATCACTTGCAATGCTTTACCTAAAAAACAGATCTGTGATCACTTTCTTGTTGTACATAATGACGGACTTTGAAATAGTCCTGTGTGGTGGTCTCCTGGGCTGCACTGACATTATAACTGACACTGGAAAGCTGTCTGCATGTCTGTTTGCAAAATAATAAAGATGACAAAAAAGGAAAAACAGTTAAGTCTCCATCCACTTTCATCATTATCAGCAGTTTCAAAATATTCTCCATAACTTATCTCACGTGTAAAGTTTATTTATCAGTATTCTTTTTTATCCAGACAATCTGATAATTGGTAGCATATTAGGAAAGATTTGTTTGTTTCCAGTGATGGCCTTTTTCCTATCATAGGCAGCGCTATACCTGTTGTTTTTCATTTCTACTTTTCCATTCGAAAACCCACAGTTTCATAAAGTGAACATAGTGTCTATACCACAAAAATCATTCCAGGAACTCAACAATGAAGCTCAAACAAACAAAGAAAAGCACAAGTCCAAATGAACAAACTTATTTTTGGTTTGAATCACCTTGGACATCCAACAAGTATTCACTTTCACTAAATCAACTTTCAGCCTGAAGATTTCAATCCACTCGTTTCCTTCCCTCCTCCTCTCTTTCTCTCTCTCTGTCCTTGTCATCAGCAGGCACTGCCTCTGTTCACCACAGGCATGGGTCTAGACAATCAGAACTTGTTGTAATCACCACCTGCTCCTTTTCCGATCTGCAAGAACACAAAGGTGTCTTCCCAAAACAAAGAATTATTTCATTTCATGTCATCAAACTACTGCTATAATTAAAGTGCATTCACAGTACAAAGAATGTGTCTTAATTAAACTGGCCATGAACAATAAAAGTTATTTTTACCAGCCTTTTTTTTTTTTTTTTTGCTTCAGTCTCTTTCATCACAGTAAACTCCCAACCATTCCATCTCAAAGGCAAATCTCCACATGGAAACAAATGCCCAGTCATCTGTATGTGTGTTGTGATAAATATGGAAAATGACTACACCGGGGAAACTCCATATCCACTGGAACAAATCAATACTGACACAATCTGACCATAGCACATGAGAAGAAAAATCACCAAGCTTTCAGTAACAGAGATCAATTACTCCAACAGAAAATGGGTGAAACCCAGGATTTTGTGCACGGAAAACTAGGTAAGGTTTGAGGACCCAAGATCACATGATCCGCCTAACATCTACATGTCATGTGATACAATATTCAGATCTTGCATCTGCATGCAAAACCATCTCCATTCAACAGAGAAAACTCTTGAGTGAAGGTCACAAGTTCACAAAGCAACAATTCAGCATTCCACAAGTCAAACTTGTACTATTTTAATTCTGGCTCTCTGTCATATGCTGCATAAAACTGACCAAGGCATATTCCCTTCACTGGCTTTGGGTTCATCCAATGAAGTTTTCAAAGAGAAAATATCTGTAACCAAGCATGCTCAACTTGATGTCTCTCAGCAGATGCTTATTTAAAACTACCTGCTTCACCACAACAGTGACCCAGTGACCTACTTACCGTAAACCATAGCACACCTGCCCTTGAAATTTTAATTGCTCCCACAATAACCAATAGCCTGTTGTCTTTTCTACAGCCTAATTCATCATCCCCCTGTGTGCATCAATCATATAAATAAATGTTTTCATCTCCACACTACAGTGGAGCCCTGAGTTTGATCTAAATTCCCTTGTGAGTTAATCCATACGATCACATCATTTTACAATTTTCACTTACATCAGAATTCTTTAAAGCCGATATACTTTTGTCACTACTGTCAATTTGTAAAGCAGTTATTTCAATGCCTGGACAAACAAATTACTCATTAATGATATCAAAGGTACTTGCATTACTGGACAGCAAATTGCACACGCACTGGGTACGGTGGCCAGCTTCATTGACTTTCCTTGTTAGCATATGTAGTTATTGCTTTATTTGATTAATTATGTACTCCATTTGTATACTTTCTAATGCTTTATTTGATTAATCCTATACTCTGTATGGATATTTTCTATTGCTTTACTTGATTAATCACATACTCACTTAGATCAGAGAACTATGCATGTTACATATAAACAGATTTGTCCTGAATCCAGCCATTAAATGGTAGTAATACAATTTAATCAGGCTCATTCACTTTTGTGAAACTTACATTTTTCTTGTAAAAATCCTTTTAAGCTGCCTCTTAAAAGGCACTTTAAACTTAATTTACAAAATAACTACTCTGATCCTTACACTGAATCTAGGAACACTGAAAAGTAATACTGAGTTCTTTGATTCACAACCATCTGTAATTTGGTCCATGACAGATCCGCAGAGAAATACAGATTTGATTACATGTGAGGTAGCACGGAAGAGCTCCAAATCACTGCCCCATGAGCAAATGCTCGTGTCACTTCTGGCTGCTGTCACTGCAGACCAGTAGCAGGTTAAGGAGCTGCTGGTACATGACCAGGGACTAGCAGATTCACAGCTTTCAGTATTGGCATGTGCCACAATGTGATAGTGTTCAGTGCTTCTCCTGCTGTCATTATGCTACACCGTCTTACAATGTTGTAAATAAAGCAATATAGCTCACTTACTAGGCTCTGCCTACATGCTCTAGCCTTGGCCAGATCCATCATCTTCACCCTTTTTTACCTACTCCTTTACCATTGTAACCTTCCCAATATCGTAGTTGATTTTGGTAAGTTAAGCTAGTCTATTTGGTTGTTTTGGGTAGAAAGTCAAAATTGTAGATCGAAATTATTAAGATTGTTAATGATCATTTTTTATTAATTCATTATAGGCAGTTAGGATATTTTGTTATTATTCTTATTATGGGTGGTAAATAAGAAATGAAGGAAAACAAATGTAAACGGAAGTGATGATAAAACCGAAGTAAGAACAACTTCCGTTAAGGACAATCGCATGTCAGGAGTGGCACACCGCGTGGAGAATTGGACCAACGTGGAGGGCTCATGCAGAGATTAAATCAGGTATGTTATGTTCATTTTAGGTGTTTGATAAAAGATTAGTATAGTTAATTGAAGAAACAAATTTAATTGAAGAAACAAATGATTAAATGAAGTTTTGGGATTAACACATTCAAAACATCATAGTTTCCTTGTTCGATTAAAATTAGCTGAAACTGGTTCAGTGCCGGTTGTTGTCGGGCCCTTTGTTCTGTTTAAAATTTAGTTGAAACTGGTTTAGCGCCGGTCGTTGTCGGGCCCTTTGTTCTGATTAACATTAGTTGAAATTGGTTTAGCACCGGTAGATGTCAGACCTTTTGTTCGGTTTCACTAAGTTTCTTTTTTACAATTAGTTCATTGGCAACTGTGCAACGGGAAAACTAATTTGGATTGTGTGAGGTTTAATGTTTTGCTTTTTTGTCAAATGTTGCTGATTGAACGGTTAATTGACTTGTTGTGATGGAAGAACTCTGTTGTAGTTCAGAGTTGCTTCATAACGATTATTGTGTGGTTGGGATGCAAAATTATTTATTGTCTGGTAGATGCAGCGTTTTATAAATTACGAGAGATGGTGTAACTGTTGTTAGTAGAGTTGAAGTCTAATTCATTGATCCGGTTGGAATGACTAGGCTTTTTCTCTGTCATTACATGAAATTGGAGGTGTATCCATATGCTGAGTCATGGTAAAATGGCTTGATGGGATGAGCTTGATTCTTTCTTTTATTAATACAATGAAAAACGTACAAAAGAATTCTCTTTTTCCCATTCCGTTGAAATTGTGCATTGATGTCTATGGTGTACCATTCCATGGGACATAAGTTGCATTTTGGAAGAAAGAAAAAAAAGAAAAATTATATCTAGTCCTTGTAGAAGTATGAGGGCAAGTGTCGATTCCTATCTCTCTTGGTCACTGAGATAGTGACTGTCAAAAGCTGCACAGTATGTCTGCAAAGTATGTGAATATAACAGTGTGTTTATTATTAAAATGAATGTTATGATTGGTGTGCATATGTTGTGAGTATTGACTTGGAGTAATTCTGTTTTGTTCTAATGTTGAGGTTGTAATTGTATTTTTTGAAGAGCCATTGTCTTATTCACTGTATGTCTAAATGTTATGTTAAACAAAAGTTTGTTCTGAGTGTTATAATATTTTTTGTGATGGTGTAGGTTAGTAAAACATTGTTCTCTGTGTGTGTGGGCTGCAGTGTCTGCGCCTTTCACGTGCGTTCATGATCCAAACTGCATTTTCTTTTTAAGTGTAGCCAGCAGTTTGCAATTGAAAATATTGTGTACTAGTAATTGACGTGTTTACTTGTGCTAAAAAGAAAGAAGTAATAAAAGGAAATAAAATATAGTAAAACTTCAAAATCTCTTTTTTAGTTGAATTATTGAGTGAGAACATTGTTCGTCCTTGTTCAGGTGAACTCGGGATAACTCACGCACTGACTTTTCGGGTGGTGGGGGTTACACCTTTACTCCACTCCAATTTTCCTTCCTTAATTCTCCCACTTCAGTGCATTACATTTTATAACAATATTCTCATTTATTTAATTTGATATGACCCTCATCTCTAATCACAGCTCTGTTCAGGTAAAAAAAAAAATCAGACAAAACAGTACGAATTTATAACTTTCAGAACCTGTGTGTGTGTGTGTGTGTGTGTGTGTGTGTGTGTGTGTGTGCATGCGTGCATGCGTGTTGTACACATCCAAGAACATGCAGACAACAAAATTTCTTTTTGAAAACAGGTTTACAATGAAACGTGTTGTCAAAAAAGAAATAATGTGCAAAGCAGCAGAAGTGATTATTGTGAACATCACAATCACAAAGGAAAGAGTTTCTCTCATCAAAGTAACGAATCAACAACAGACTTACTTGCACTGCATTGTCATAGCCGGCGTCAAATCTAACCGATCCTAAAAGCTTTTGTTCACCTCTGTTTCTCCTGCACACACATGGAAAAGCACACACCGCTTGATTATTAACACAGTCAGGTGGAGGTTTTTTTTGGGGGGTAAAGGTGTTTTGTTCTTTTAAGGGGTTGGAGGGGGAGAAGGGGAGGAAATGCAGGATTTGCTAGGGTTGCACTCTCTTTCCCTTCATACATATGTTATTTGAAAGCCAATGTAGAAAGCCGACGGTCTTTTCATTTAGACTACAGACTTTCCACTGTAAAATACTGTCTTTTCATTATGGCTAGATCTTGACAACCGTAGAATGCTTGCAACCTTTTCACCCAGTCTACATGTTATCTATAGTAGAGTCTGTAGAGTGATCCATCACAGAATGTTTAAAATTTTGTCATTATGGCCAAACACTACCCTACAGTGCGTGCTCACAGTCTTTTCCGTAAGGCTATATATTATTCACCACTGAATACTCACTTTGTTCTCATTAAGACTGCAAATAATCCACCACAAAATGCTCACAGTCTTTTCCGTAAGGCTATATATTATTCACCACTGAATGCTCACTTTGTTCTCATTAAGACTGCAAATAATCCACCACAAAATGCTCACAGTCTTTTCATTAAGATGGCAAATAATCCATAGCACAATGCTTTCAATCTTTTCATTAAGATTACAAAGCAAAATGCTCGCAATCTTTTCATCAAGATTACAAATAATCTATAATAAAATGCTCACAAGTCTTTTCAGTATACCAACGGATTCTCCTTATCAGAATGTCCACAATCTTCTCATTAAGGCTACATGCTGTCCACAATAGATGGCTTACGGTCTTTTCGTTATGATATGTATCAGCTACAGTAGAATGTTCTCAACATTTTCATTAAAATACATATTAACCATAGTACAATCTTCACAATCTTTTCATTAAGGCTACAATACATAATCTTTGGTAGATTGCTCACAGTCTTTTCATTAAGCTACATATCATCCACGACAGATTATGCACAATCTTTTTATTAAAGCTATATATTGTCATTAGTAAAATGCTCACAATATGTCCATTAAGGCTTCATATCATCCACGGTTCAATGTTCACGGCATTTTCATTTAGGTACGTATCATCCATAGTGGAATGTCCACTACCTTCCATTAAGACTACATTTTGTCCAGGGTAAAATGATCACGATCTTGTTAACAAAGCTACATATCATCCACGGTAAAATATTTACAGTCTCTTCAATAGGTGACATCCACGGTTGAATGGTCAGTCTTTTCATACAGATTACACATTACGCTCAGCAAAATGCTTCACAGTCTTTTCATTAAGGCTACATGTTCTCTTCAGTAGAATGTGCTGTCTTTTCTTTAATTTAATATACCACCAGCCTGTGGTTGCCAGCAATACCAGTATGCTCCATTCATAATCTACCGCCCTGCTCACGGCACCACAGCTTGCATTGCAATGCAATCATGTTTTGTAATCTAAATCTAATTTCAGGTATTATAATTTATTCATGCATTAAAAAATACTGTTTAATCGAGCTAGGTTGAAGGTCTGACATTGAATTTTTTTGTAAAAAACAGCAACTTGCAATCTAAAACTAATTTTAGGTATCATAATCTACTTATCTATTAGAAAATACTGATCATTAACCTTGATGGAAAATGTAACAAAGAAACTTTTTTTTTTTTACTAGCAGTTTACTATTTTTAAGACCAACTTGACAGGTGACTTGATAGAGCCTTCATCCATTCATTACAGGCAGTGACATCATCAGCCACAACAGAATGACATTGACATATATATTTCAAACACAAACACACACATGCGCATGCATGCGTTAACACATGAACCCATGTGTATGCAATCATGCCCCCACACACATACATATGCACGCTCATGCAAATGTGCAGACAGACAGACAGACAAACCAAAACAACTCTTTTATACACATGATCACACAACAAACACCATCATGCTTCTGCACACCTGACCAGGTACATATCCAACACAATAGTGCTGCTACATATCTATCAGGAAGACAACGCATTTATACTTCCATATATCTCACCAGGTAGAAAACATGTAAACCTCCACCATTGTAATGATAGTTATACACACCTGAACAGGTAGGCAGCCACCCCAATGATAACGACCAGGGCCACAACACCTATCACAATGCCGGCTATGGCTCCTGCAGACAGCTCCTCTGCAAAACACACAAGCTGGAGCTTAAAGTCTCAACAATCAAACCATGATTGCTGATGAAAGGTAAGAGTACAACAGAGGTGTGGAATGGACAGCAGGATGAAAAATGTGTGCAATGCGCTGTTACAATGGGTTAAGTAAACGTGTGATGGAGGTGTGCAATGCGCTGTTACAATGGGTTAAGTAAACGTGTGATGGAGGTGTGCAATGCGCTGTTACAATGGGTTAAGTAAACCTGTGATGGAGGTGTGCAATGCGCTGTTACAATGGGTTAAGTAAACGTGTGATGGAGGTGTGGAAAAGTCCAAGTGGACATGAAAGATAAATATGAGCGATGAAACAAGTGTACTGGATTGCACTGCTGTGTCTTATTTTGAGTATCTCACAACCTCGGACATCTGTTGATGTTCCCTGTGGCTCTATGAGAGGTGGTCAAGGACAAGCCTGCCCACTCCCTCCTGCAATCCCATCTTTCCCTCTCTCTGTCTCTTTTTCATCTTCCCAGTATGTTCCCTGCAGAGTTGTTTTTGCCAGGATGATCTTGAAATGTGCCCATTTCAGTATGACTCACAAACAAAGCAGAAATCATCCATTTGGATTTTTTCAATGGACCCTCTTCCAGTTAAATTCAGAAGAACAAGGAGGTAAGGAATACAACAGCTAATTTCCTTCACCACCAGATCGGGCTCTCGTGGTGTCCTTCCCTTCCCCCCACAGAGATACTTACAATGATGTCTAAGTGCACCTTCAACAATGCTTACTATAAGTTTCAAATGCTTAGTTACTGGTGCAGTCAACATTCTAAGTCAGATATTCATGGACCTGCACTCCATCAAGACAATACATTGGTAAGTATTGCTTCTACACGAGACCTTCTGGCTTCTGTTGGATTGCTGTTATTGTCTCATCCTCCATACTCTCTGGACCTCTCCACCTGGGACTTCCTCACCCATCCTGCAGCAGCTATACGTCCAATGTTACAGAGTTCATAAGGACTCTAGGCCTTGATGAAATCATGTCGGTACACATGTGGAAGTGGTGTGATCAATGTCAAATTGGGCATCAGCTAAATCAGGATTCTTCAAGAATAAACCCACTTGGCATAACTGGACAACTGACAGGCATTTCCAGAACAGTTCTCATCTTTCATCATCCTCAGGTTATAACAGTACCTACCATCAGTAAATTGGCTGCTTTCATATATAAAAAATCATGCAGTTCTTCTGACTTGACACACACACATACACACACAGAGATTCTTTTTACCTTCTTCTGCTTCCTCTGTTGGCCAAGTGCCCATGAAACAGAGAAAAGCATAACATGGCTGAATTAATGAAAATATGAAAAAGTTAATGATAAAATGATAGAGTTAACAATATGACAATATGACAAAGTTAATGATTACACTCAATTAAGACTAAGCGTATGAGAGTATATTTCAAAACAGAATTGATGACAGGATTCTGACAATTTGACATTTTGTTACAGACAATGAAATAATGAACATGACAGAGTTCATGACAGCATTGATGAGAACAGGGACACAGCTACAGACAATGTTCAGTTGCAGTTTTTATCACTTACGGCCCATTTGAACACAACATATGTCAGAAATGTCACTATTATGGTCAGTTGCAGTTTTTATCACTTACGGCCCATTTGAACACAACATATGTCAGAAATTTCACCATTGAACAAGCAACAACAACAAAAATCCCCCTCCTACAAACATTCAGCACAAACATCCAGAGGTACTATCCATTTTGTTGTTGTTGTTGCAATTGGCTAGCTTCCCTTTTCCTGGAGAGCTGTTTATGACAATGTGCACATTTCTGGGAAATGGTTTTATCACTCCTGCAGGAAATGCTGTTTGTGGGTTTTTTTGTTTGTTAAACTTTTCAAGTTCTGACTTGTGGCTGTGAAGGAGAAAATAGGAAGGATGGGATTTAGATTTCTGTGCAGGATATTGTGTCAAAAATGATGCGCCCATGGACCATACTGTGACTCATCCAACACTGAGACAAGCAACAACTCACCATGCAAACACAAGATAATGTGTCGAAAACAACACACTCAGCAAACACACGGATGATATGTCACAAAAAAAAAACCATGCCTAGCAAACACACATACTGGGACAAATCAACATGCCTGATGAACACAATGCTACGACTCGACCAAGTCGCAAAAACAACGACCCAGTTAACACACAACGCACTTAAGATTAATCCATCACAGTAATAGCAAATCTAGCAAACACGTATCACACCGTTACTCATCCAACACCATGACAAAAACAACAAATGCAAAGCACAAGATTAATCTATCACAATAATAGCAAATCAAGCAAACACATATTACACTGTTACTCATCCAACACTGTGACAAAAACCACAAATGCAAAGCACAAGATTAATCCATCACAATAATAGCAAATCAAGCAAACACATATTACACTGTTACTCATCCAACACTGTGACAAAAACCACAAATGCAAAGCACAAGATTAATCCATCACAATAATAGCAAATCAAGCAAACACATATTACACTGTTACTCATCCAACACTGTGACAAAAACCACAAATGCAAAGCACAAGATTAATCCATCACAATAATAGCAAATCAAGCAAACACATATTACACTGTTACTCATCCAACACTGTGACAAAAACCACAAATGCAAAGCACACCGTGACTCATCCAACAATAACGAATATAACAAATCCAGTGAACATTACACTGTGGTTCATCCATCTGAGCAACAAAAACAACACATCCGGTTTGAAAAAAAGGAAAAAGCACACTGTGACTCATGCAATAATAACAAATATAACAAATCCAGTGAACATTACACTGTGGTTCATCCATCTGAGCAACAAAAACAACACATCCGGTTTGAAAAAAAGGAAAAAGCACACTATGACTCATCCAACAATAACGAATATAACAAATCCAGTGAACATTACACTGTGGTTCATCCATCTGAGCAACAAAAACAACACATCCGGTTTGAAAAAAAGGAAAAAGCACACTGTGACTCATGCAATAATAACAAATACAACAAATCCAGTGAACATTACACTGTGGTTCATCCATCTGAGCAACAAAAACAACACATCCGGTTTGAAAAAAAGGAAAAAGCACACTGTGACTCATGCAATAATAACAAATACAACAAATCCAGTTGACATTACACTGCAATGCATCCATCTCAGCGGCAAACAATACGTCCAGTAAAAAACAAAGCACGCTATGACTCACTCTCGACTGAGACTGACAGCATGGCGGTGGCCTGACTGCGGCCCACATTCTGGTTATCTGCCGTCATCCAGACATTGTAGGTTGTGCCGGGCATCACATTGGTCAGCTCATGACTGTACCCCACCAAGCTGGTCTGTGGAGAGACGAGGGAAACCCCTATTACAGCCTACCCCAGCGCAGTGAGAAACCACAACTTCCCAAAATAAGTCTACATGTTCACACCTTCAGCCATTTTACGCCACTGAAGTCAATCTTGTTGACTAGCGAAAACAAACATGATGAGGACAGCATAGGCAACTGCTCTTGCATGACAGTGCACCTGTGTGTGACACACCTATCCTTTTGGTCAACTGACTTTTTTTTTACAGCTATGAAGGCTAAATAAAGTAACAAATCAGAACTATGTACCGACTAAAATCCCAAATTAAAAATCCCTAACCAGGTCAAGTCCTGGAGAGACAAACTTAAAATCACTTCCGCCATGATCCACATGTGGGTCAGATCACATAAAGAATAACGATGTTCTGAAACACAAGGTGGAACATCCAGAACAAGGTCTTCATGGAGTCTTCATACTGTCACATACATCCTTACCTCCAAGAACTAGGTGCACAGTACAGTGCTGATCATCACACTCTCCAAACCATGAAACTTCCTCACCCTTTGAAAGATGATTATGTGTGAAATGTGACCAGAGCACAGTATGCACAACACCTTTTAAATGACACTGTGAAGACCCCCGACAAGAGGAATGGAACAAACTAACAACACTCCAGTTTTGTCCACACTTAAAAATAATGTCTGGCATCCACCTCTGGAAACCAAAAAGTGAATTTCCAAGTGCTTGGACCGGGTTAGCTTAATGATCCCAATCCTCTGAAACTACTGTGCCACTTTCGATTGGCACAGCAGTATGCTTTCCTGGATGGAAGGAGCTCTACCACCCAGCAAGCTGGTGATGTCTGGTGCACATGATCTGTATCCTCTGAGGAACGAATAACTCTGTCAACTGCTGTATCATCCCCAAACATATGTGACTGCGATGACTGACAGTTTGGCAAATCTATGATACATACATAAAAAAATAAGTAAGGTCCTAGGACATAACCCTGTGGGACTCAGGACTTGACACCAATTAAAACTGAACATGCTCCATTCAACATGATATTCACCTTGCTCAATCATACCAAGACAGAACATACTGCAAAACTGAATAAAATGCCATTCACTTCTGATATGCCACCATGACCTCTAAAATGAGAAAAATTTCAGATAGTCTGAAAAGAGAAGACAAAAAACACAGACACAGCTAGATCCATCCAAACAGACACACAGCAAACATAGTAGAGTAGTCATGATGAAGACCATGACACAGGTGCACTCCTGTGGAAATACTATGTTCGTCAGTGCCAGCGAGGATTAGAATTTCTCAGGATTTTCTGCTGAGAATAAAATTTCTGGCTTTTCAATCCATCCTGCTGATTAAAGACTGATTAAGTAAGAGTACTTCTTTGCTTTTCCAACCCAGTTTGTTTTTTGTGCTTTGTTCTTTGCAAACTGATCTAATTTGCTAACTTTAAAGTTTAAGTTGGCCTTAGAATTTGGACACTGTGGTATGTGTCTTAGTGTGCATGTCTGTTTCTTTCTTTCTTTGTTTTTCTCATGAACGTTTTTTCCTCTGTTCTAGAACATTTAACGTATGGCCAAGTTCTTTTTTTTTTTTTTTTTTGTTCTTTCTTTTTTTGTAATTCTGGGCCACGCCTACATCCCAAAGTGCCTTGTAGTCCAGAAATTATGGCATTATTTAGATACACAAAGTTAATTCTTTTTTCTAAAAAATCATTCTACAACTGATGACAGTAACCGAGATTGTTTTCTTCACTGTAATAAATGACATCTTACAACAACAACAACAACAAAAAAAGGAAGACAATCTAAAACAGGATATGAACACAGTTCTACTGCTGGTGACAGTAACTGGGATTGTCTTTCAGGCAGATTGTCAAAAAGTTTGAGAAAAAGTTAAAAAGAAAACAGAAGACAATCTTAAAAAAGATATGAACATAATAAAATGAATCTTAAAAAAGATACGAACATAATAAAATGAATCTAACGCTTAAAGGTTTTTCTACATTAAATAAAATCAGCATATTACATAAACAAACAATCCAGATTGCTGGACATAACATAATGCAGGATTACAACACACACACTTACGATGGTCTCCATTTTGTACTGTGAGTGCCCCTGTATGGTTGTAGTACACAGTATAGCTGGTTACACGATCTGCATTTCGCTCTGGGTTGGCCCATGTTATTACAATCTTCTTATCCTTACCGCCAGTGACCTTGGCCATAAAGTTCAGTGGAGCCGTGGGAATCTTTCCTATCAAACATCAAAACACAAATATTTACTGTTTGCAAGAGACAAAAGGGACGTCAAGAATGGCCAAACACAACCCCTCCGTTCCAAAGGCAACTTTGCAATTCTGCAAGGAATAACTGTCAAAGCCCAAATTTAGGGAAATTCTCATCATCCGTCTTACCAAGCTACAGTAACATTCGCTCATTCATGGATGCCAATCATTCTTCAGTCCCGCTTGCTTGGTCACAACTCATGATTGTTCAATCCTGCATGGTCGAAGAAGCCTTCTAGATCTTACTTCATCACTCTTCAACCCTGCCTGGTAACACATTGGTCTTCAATCATGTTTGATCATCAATCGTTTTTTAATCCCGCTTCATCCTTCTTCAATCCTGCGTGGCCACAACTCACCTTTCTTCAGTCCTGCTTGGTTGTAACACTCAACCATTTCTTGAATGTACCTATTTGGTTACATCTAAACATGGTTCGATCTGGCTTGGTCACAGTTCATCATTCTTCAATCAAACTTGGTCAAAACTCATCATTTTCCATGAATCTCCTTGGTTATATCTCACCATTCCTCAATCCTACTTTCTAATACCTTATCATTCATCAGCCTTACTTGGTTATACCTAATCATTCTTCTATCCTACTTGGTTATACATCATCATTCTTCAATCCTACTCAGTCATACCTCATAATCCTTCAATCTTACTTAATCATACCCCATTATTCTTCAATCCCACTTAGTCATAACTCATCATCTTCAACGTTACTTGATCTGACCTCATAATCTTCAATCCTGCTTCTGATGAATGATGTGGTATGACCAAGTAGTACTGAAGTATGATAAGGTATTGCCAAGTAGGATATAAGAATAGGGAGACATGTCAAAGTAGGATTGAAGATTATGAGGTCAAATCGGTTTGGTCATACCTCAGGACTCTTCAATCATCATCTTCAATCCTATCTTGTCACAACGAAGAGTAAAACGTTCTCCACCTTAACATGGCTGAGAATGGGGAGGGTGGAGGGGGTTGTTCAGGCCCAGGTTTCAGAAAGGACATGTACACTTTTAACTCATTTAACCCTAAGCCCAGCTGCTGTTTGGGGGCCACTGAACATCATTCTCAGCCTCTGCCCCAAAAGTATTCAGGTGAAGTAGCCCACTGACTCAATTCTGTTAATCAGCTCAAGAATGTACATCAAAATGCAAAGAAAAGGAGGTAACTTACATTGAACTTACTTCTTCAGGACACTAGATTTTGTTGAGTAATTCAAATGATTTATTTGTTTTTTAAGCTCATATCAAAAAGACACTTAATCATTCAAAGAATTAAATGGTGTCTGAGGTTCCCAAAGCAACAGAAGCATGAAAGTGCACCATATCACTTGAAATTTCAATATCTTAAAACACAATCATAATTTCTTAAAACATGATCATATTGGAATGATCCTATGAAATTGTTAGCCTCTTGATAAAACAGTCTTTGAAATGTTAGGGTTTACGAGGAGTACCAGTTCCAGTCATGCTTATCAGTCCAAACTAGCCAGGCAGGAGAAGCTACAAAAAGCTGGAATGACTGAAAAGGTTATTGTAAGTGGTTTATGGTGAAAACAAAATTCTTCATCCAGAGACCATCTTGTTAAAGTCATGCTGAGTTTCAAATAAGGACAGCCAATCACCAAAGGCAAATAGCATTCAGAAACAAATTTCATACTACAGCAAAAAAAATTTTCTTTTAATCCTATGATCATCAATACAGATCCCCCTTTAAAAAGTAATCAAATCCAGTTCATATGCCTACCACCTCACAATGACTGTTTCAGCACTAAGGGTGACTCACCATATCCAGTTTCCATACAGTCCAGAATGGGGGCAGCCTCAGGCACACACTTCCTCAGGTGAGGTGCATTGCTGTCTTCTGTCGGAGGCACCTGTCCTTTGCACAGCGGCAGACAGTCTCCATGGACATTTTCTTTTTCACAGCACAGTGTGTGGTCTGCTCCATCTGACAGCATAGAGTAAAATGAGTGGTTAGTATCGCAGGCTCCTGGACGGGAGGTCATGGGTCGATTCCCATCAGAGTCACATGGAATTTTTCTGCCCCGATCAGCTCCAACCCAGAGTTGAGTTTCCTACGGCTCAGTTGGGACTGAATGGGACCACACAGTTGAGTTTCATCCACTAAATGACGCGTCTCTGAGAGTGTTGCTCAAATTTCCTGACACTGCAGGTGTCTGTATCTCTCGGGCCTGGTTGATGCTGGGATATATCATGAAAGTAAGTGCAGAGTACAGCCTTGTCATGCAGTCTCAGATCAGAATGGTAATCCATCATCCTCATTCTCATCAATCAGCATTAAAAAAAGAAGTCTCAAATTCTGTGGCTCTTCATGCCCTGCTCTCATGGTGACCTCAGTTTTGATATCCTCTCCACATCTATAGTCTTGGTTCGATTCCGTTGGTTTCATCGGTATTGGCATATTCATGGGGGCTGTCATTAGACAGACATGGTGGCCCCCTCCAGCGGAAAAGCTCATTCATGCCGGCTCCATGACTAAGCAATTATTGTTGTCAGTACAGGACCTAATAGGTTTTGTCCTGCATATGCTGGATCAGAACAGACACTAATGAACACCACTGAAGTGACTCGGCAGCAGTGCAGTGTCTCCTACGGCGGCTTGCCTCTTGACACCGACTGCTCCCTGTGGATTGTCAGTGCCAGGGCTCTGGCAGGCCGGGCCGGGCTGTGGACAGGGGGGCTCGGAATGAGCCGCCTGGGTGCAAAGCTACTGAGGTGGCACAGAAGATGGGAGAGCAAAAAAAAAAAAAAAAATCCCATGCGGTGGAACATCCCTGAACATGGTCTTCATGGAGACTGCTGGAAAGTGCATCTGTCAGAGGCATGCAAATGCCAGCACTCAGAATACACCTTTCTCAGTGACTCATTGCATGGTATGCACCACGCAGCCTCTTTAACTTTTGACAGATATATGTGTGTATAAAAAGAGTGGCCTGTGTGTAATTGGTACAACACCATTTTTTCCTTACGGCCGCCACTGGAAGATGGTAGAAAATTTTTTCAGGTTTGGAGGGATCTGAAAAAAAAAAAAACCTATTACCTGTTGTGTGCTCCAATCCCCTTGCAGAAGTCAGAGCTGTGACAGGTGTACATGAGTGCACTACGACACACAGAAACAATGTCACAAACAATGCACTGATTGAACTAGAATCTCCAGTTTTACCTGCAGCACATTCGATCAACTCATAGAAGAAAAACAGGCAGTATCCATACATCTCCGGCCTGTCCACAGCTTCTGTGACACTCATTTCCATTCTGCAGATAGGCATGCATAACTCTGGCACGCCTTTTGCATTGCAGCAACCTGCAACATGAAAGACACTACTGGTAAAAACACTATAAAAGTCTTCAAGTTCAAATCTCTTACTTTAATCTGATTTTGTCATCTTTCTTCTTTATATTCCCCTCTCCCCTTTGCATTCCATGACATCCTCACCCCCTCCATCCTCCCAATCCCAAATCCCTCCTCCTTACTCTCTTTTTCTCTCATTTCTTTTTTTTCCACTTTACAATTAAAATAAAACTGGCAAAGCATAAAAGTTCACCAACATATTCACTGGAATAAAAAATAAAAATTCAGAATATTTAAAGAATGCAACATTTGGATGCATGCATACACACACACACACACACACACACACACACACACACACACACACACACACACACACTGGAATCAATAGTTTAAGAATTCTGATGAAGCCATCATTTCTCACGTGTCATATTCTGTTTCTGTTCTGGAGATGGAGGGATAGGAGTAGGATACTCATCTGGATCTGAAAACACAAACACAGAGATGAGGACTAAGAACATGCATTGCAACTGCCCACCAATCCAAACACCTCCCACCACCTCCTGATCCTTACCTGAAAACAAAAAAATAGCAGTAAGGATTAATCTATATCATATCATCATTTTGCACACACAGACAACACACATCTTTCCTTTAAAGAACATTTCCCAAACCAGCTATGAGGTTTTATACTTACTTGTTCTCCATATTTCAGATTCAAATTTATGTATTACACATGTACCCTTTGCCTCTTCTCTCTCACATTTTCATTTATCACCATCATCCTTTTCTTAACATTCTGAGGGAGTGGAGGAAACACTGTATATAAGAGGCTGTCCGGTGCTTCAAAAAACAGGGTACATCTCCTGCCCTTGACTTTTCCAGAGTGAACTGGTCATCTAAAATTACCCTACACCCACCAAAGGTGAAAAGGTGCTGGAGTATAACTATCCCATGAGACTGACGGTCAAGGACCAAACTAACATTTCACTGATTCCCCTGTAACAAGAACACGTTAAAATGTGCAGTGAAAATGTCAGTTTGTGTGCTGATCGCCAGTGTGATTCGACTGTGTAACTTATGAAACCAATCTCTGTGCTCTGCCATTGAGCTTACCTTGCACCACCATTGCAGAGCCGACAAAACACAAGTAAAAATGTGCTCTCCCTCTGTTTCAACATCAGTTCCATTTTAGCCCAGCCAACCATACAGGACCCTTTCACAGCAGCTAGGGTCAAATTTCAGAAGCCAAGGGGTATCGGGAAAGTTTCACATCAGACTGGAAACATTCTGCTTGAACTGATCAAGACTGGGAGTACACAAAAAATATGTCACTCAACTCAAGAAGCTGCTACCATGTATAGAACACTATTTTCTCCTGGATTTGGCAACTGTGTTTCTCACCGTCTCCACGAAAAGTGTCTCCAAACACCTACTTTTCAAACGAAAAATAACTGCACTGCTGAAAACAAAATTCTGGATTTTGTTCTTTAAAACTCATGATTCTGTGAACAATTTCAAGCTTGGAAAATTCCTGAGGAATGTAGGACTTCCAGGTATGGTGTTAATTTGTTCACACACACACACACACACAACACACACACACACACACACACAGAAAAGAAAGGTCAATCCTATTATGAAATCTCTCTCTCATATTGCTGTTGAGACAGTCATGACATGCAAGAGGTTAACAACAAAATCTGTCTAGATAACTACTGAAGAACTATTACACACTATCATCGCTTCTACATATACCTCACCAAAGAACAAAATAAGTGTCAAGGAAAGAGATATGCTTAGGCGTGCTTATTTTATTCTCATCACCAATTGTAATTGAACAGTATCATTATCAGCGACTGATTAATGGTTTGATGATGTTATACTGTCAAACTGTTTTTCATTTGGCATTTTGTCACTTCTGGGAATACTGATTTCAAACCGAATTGCTCTTAAAAAGAAAAAAAATCAACCAAGTTTTGATGACGATTCACCAAACCGCTTTTCAATTATGTCTCTCTCACACACACACACAACACACACACACACACACACACACACACACACACACACAGAGGGACTGAAAGAAGCAATGCCATGCTATACAGACTGCTTTAAAAATGGGCCTCACAAGGAAGGGAGCAAAAGATTTCTACCAGGTTTTCTTTAACTCAGCAAGACTTAAAAACATATTTCAGTATTTACTTCTATCTTCCATTTGCATAAACATACATTGAAGATACCTGAATGTGACTTTTTAAAATAATGCATTTGCAAATTCTAAGACCATGATGAAAATGGCCCATAAAACACAAAGTAACAACTAGAACAAAAACCCACAGTTAGAATTCTTACCCATCAATCTGGCCACGCCAACAGTAGATCCATACTGATTTTTGACCTGACATTTGTATAGCCCATAATCTGACTCCACAACACGGTCAATCTTCAACTTGAACGAAGTGATGCCTCTGTCCAGCTGTATGTGGGTGGAGAGGTGGTATCGAGACGACTGCTTGACAGAATCACCATCTTTTGACCACACCATGGCCAAATTATCAGTGACAGGGTGACCCCGGAAAGAAACCTCCACAACTGCTTCTGCACCAACATTGGGGCTGGCGCTGTCAACTCTGTGTTCGCTCACCTCAGGCATGTCTGATGAAACCAATCAAACAATCAGTTTGTAAGAACATGAAGAAAGAAGCAGAACAAAATTGCTATACACATACACAACTCTGTCCACCCTTCCCCATCCCTTCCAAGCATAAGTTACTGGAGTGTTGGGAAAAAGATCTGAAAAAAAATTTTTTTAAGAAAAGTTCAACTAAAAAAAAAAAGCTTTTGATACTAATGTATTCATTCTAATGGTGACTTCTTTACATTTTTTTATGTAAATGTATTTAATCTAATAATGCCTGCCTTACATATACTATTTCCTCAAATTTCATGTATTTCTTTTCCTGAAATGCACTGATGGAAAAGGGAATACAATAATGTCCCTATTGTGTGTTTCAAACATGTTGACAACATCCATTGCGATACCCAAACCACCACAGGGCTCTGGATGGTACATTTTCTGTCTTATATTTCTGCTGTATTGGTTACTTGTAACTTAATTCAAATCCAAGAAACATAGTCTCTTTAAAAGCTCACTTACAGCAAAATACAGAAAAAAGAAACATTTTTAAACTCCAAAGTAGTTTTATGAAATGCTAACTTATTCATATGTACTGTCCAAACAAATCCCTTATGCCTACTTGGTGTGGAACACTGCCAAATCAGGATCCCTAAAACAATGAAACTGGGAGAGCAGGGAGCTAACCTTGCCTCCATTCCAATTAAGCACTTAGATTGATCGCGCTTAGTAAGTTCATTTCATTGCACCATATTCAAACCCTCTGTTTTCACATCCTTTTTTAGTCAAGCAGAAAGGTGGGAAGGTGGCCTAGTGTTTAGACAGGAAAGTATTTTGTAAAATTTCAACAGTAGTAAAATTCCTATTCTCATCCTTACTTATCCAAACAAATGATCGAACATCTAAAGGAGAGGTGGGAAGCATGCTCACATAAATAGGAAGCCACTGATCCCACACGAGAATGTCTCTGTATAGTTCCCAAAATCTAGAACTTGGTGCTGGAGGCCACTAACAGCCTTATGTGAAGGTCTCTCATGCTTAGTCTAGAGCGAAAGGAGAGTTCCCGCTCTGCCTCAAGATAATGGCACAAAGTGATAATGATAGGCAATGAAAATGTCTGTGGAGAAAAGAATTTCAAGATCCCAAAATCAGAAAAAAGGAGAAGTCCCCCTCAAGGCCCAAGACACGCTGGGAAAGCGAGTACAAATAGTGCCACTTCAAAGACCCTTTCATGCACATAATATCACATCTAAATGCAAGGCAACTTGAACAAAGTGTAAAGTAACAAAGCGCAAAAAATGCGTAAGGCAGGCAGTGACAGCGCCGAGCCAACAGAATGATCAAAACAGAAAGGGTCAGAGTGAAATCAGTGGCAAAGTGTTACCGCCAAATGTAATAAAGAGACCATACAAGATGAAATTTGATGAAGAGGACAGCAACAAATGAAATGTGATAAAGAGACCATACAAGATGAAATTTGATGAAGAGGACAGCAACAAATGAAATGTGATAAAGAGACCACACAAGATGAAATTTGATGAAGAGGACAGCAACAAATGAAATGTGATAAAGAGACCATACAAGATGAAATTTGATGAAGAGGACAACAACAAATGAAATGTGATAAAGAGACCACACAAGATGAAATTTGATGAAGAGGACAACAACAAATGAAATGTGATAAAGAGACCATACAAGATGAAATTTGATGAAGAGGACAACAACAAATGAAATGTGATAAAGAGACCATACAAGATGAAATTTGATGAAGAGGACAACAACAAATGAAATGTGATAAAGAGACCATACAAGATGAAATCAGATGAAGAGGACAAAAGAATCACAAAAGATTAACTCGGATAAAACAAAAATGTTTGAAAACAGCATTCACAGCTTAAGCTCATACCACAATCATAACATGGAAGTCTGCAATGCTTTGCAACAGAATCCAACTCACATCGCACATTGACAAAGGTTGAATTCTTAAATGTGAACTCTGCAAGGGAAGCGGTGCAGGTGTAGTTGCCTTCCCTTTGCCTGTGCACGTCATCCACCAGCAGAATCCGATCCCTGATGTCGAGGAGACGGCCGCGATGGAACCATGAGAAACTGACTTGGTGTGGGAAATTGATTATTTCACATACCAGCGTCACATCGTCGCCTTGTTCAAAAATGCTGCCCGGGGTTGCTGGTCGCTGAGCAATATAAATCTCTGGACCTGAAAACCAAACAATCATGGCAGCATTCAGTATCATTTTCTTACCCTGAACCAGTGCCATTGCAAACAGTATACACAACAACAAATAGTTTATGACCACAACTGAACTCCCTAGCATCATCTCTGTCATCCTCATTCGCCATTGATCATCATGAAAATAAATAAATTAACAAAACGGTTTCAAATTCTGTGGCCATTCACGCTTTGCTTTCAAGGTGATCTCACCATGTCCCAGCCCAATGCAGCTCATGTCAAATTATCAGTTTTGCAAATTCATCAGGATTGTTGTTACATTAACTGGCACCCTATGGTTCAAGCTAGCTTCTCACAATAAAGCAATGTTTGTCATCATTAGGCTTAGTAGGCTGCATACATTGGAATTCATCAGGATTGTTGTTACATTAACTGGCACCCTATGGTTCAAGCTAGCTTCTCAAATAAAGCAATGTTTGTCATCATTAGGCTTAGTAGGCTGCATACATTGGATCAGAACAGGCTCCACCAAACACCACACAAGTGACTCAGCAGTATGCAATGACTCCATTGCCTCAAAACAACCTAACATAAACAGCTCCTAGTGAACTGCTGAGCTGGGACTGCTGCCACGGGTTGGCCATGGGAGTGACTATGTATGGGGCAGTGAGAATGAGCAGTACAAGATTGCTATTATGGAAGATTAAAGAGAGAAAATATGTTAGTTGATAATATATCTTTCATTTATGTTAGTCAGGCATTTTTATGTTTGCGGATTTAAGCAATTTAAAAAAAAATCTTATTGTGTTTCAGAAGGTGAGCTTATGCAATCATGCAGCTTTAGTTGTCTATGTGTATGCGTCTGTATACATGTATGTGTGTCCATGGTAAACTTATGATCACTTTGAAGCTTGATCAATTACAAACATTAACACAACCAAACTTGGCAAACACAACTAAACAGCCATTCCCTGCAAGAAAATGCCACCAAACCATAAAGGTTGTAATTTTTTTTTTCAATTTGTTCTGTATTACAAAATTAATCTCTTATAAATATCATCACTTACAACTCTTGCTTCATACACTGATGAAAGATCAGAAATAAGGTGATGAAGATAAGCAACAAAATTATACGCAAACGCTTCAAAAATATGTTTACTTGCATTTTATAAAGGTCAGTCCATTTAATGCGATTTCTATCAAACAATGGAGCCGATACAAATATGAATCTTCCCAAATATGATGCACGGATAGGCCACATAAAGATATATCTTGTCAATCATAACAAAGTTAAGAATTTAAATCTACAGATAATCAGCCACATGGAGCCACAAAAGAACTAACAATTTAATAACCATTCTTATATCCAAGACACCAAATAAGACCAACAAATCATCAAGCTGCCTTTATGAAGCAATCAAACAAAGCTAAACAAGCACAGGTAAAAGTGGAGGAATCCATACAGAAAGCATCAAACGAAATGAATGACATCACTTAGGACCATGGGAATTGACAATGTACATTTGAAACCTGTCTGGGCTAAAACATGTACTAGATGAAATGACTTGCTAACAGTTATGACTTGTTAAAAGTAAGGGGGATAAAACCTTCCCTCTTCTCTCCTCTCTCTGTTCTCTCCATAAGGTAGAACAATAGATGTGCTATTTACATGCAATCTTTTCTAAGAGATGTACTTGGACAGCAAAGGTGATAAAACTTACAAATCCTTAATAGTAACCAATAAATTCATTTTTTAACGCCTTTTTTTTTTATTAAGTATGGTGTGATCAGTTTTAGACAGGGGATAATAAACCTTAAAAAGCAAATATCTTTTTTCTTTAAAATATAGTGAATAAATTAAATGATGTAGTTCCTTCTTAAATATGATGATCAGCTAAATTTACATCAATTTATTACATCAAAATGTATAGACCATGCAAAAAACATACCTGTTCACACATTACAGAGAACAGTTTAATAGCTAAGTATTTCATATGTTTCACACACACACACACGCACACACACACACACACACACACACTCTCTCTCTCTCCTCTCTCTCTCTCTCTCTCTCTCTCTCTCTCTCTCTCTCTCCTCACATACAGAGAATAGAGTAGTTCTATATTTCATATCTTTCAAACACACACACACACACCACACACACACACACACACACACACACACACACACATCACTTACATGAACAACAACAACAAAAAACGTGCAGATAATTCTGACTTTACTCGGTGCACAAGCACACAAAACCCCACTCAAAGCACATGCAATACTCTCTGTCTCCCTCTCAGCCATACCAGGAGGCAAAGTTTACAGACACCAGTCACATACGCATGATGCCAAAGTAGACGGTCTGCCAAGGAGCAGCAGGTCCGCTGCCTTTGACGACTCTGGCCGTCACAGTGAACGTGTACTTCCCTCCGATGTCCAGGCCTGAGACTGCGTATGGAGAGGACACATCCTGTGGGCAGGGGAACGCTTGTCTATATGTATTAGAGAAGTGGAGTATACACAAATATGGACACACTAAAATTCTGAAACATATACACATGCACCTATACAAACACGCACACACATGCACATGGACATACCAACCTTTATATTGTTTCCTGGTCTGCAAACTCTTAAATTAGATCAGTAAACTGGTTTGCATTCACACATGTACACATGCACACATATGGATATACCAACCATTTTGTCATTCTCTGGTTGTTACAATTTCTTAGCCACAAAGGTATAATGCACATCTGAAAATCTCGGTAACTATGAAACTGTGTGTACCCATCAGCTGTTGCGAAAGCATGCTTTTGTTCAAACCATCCAAAATCTCCAAGGTTCTCTCTTGAATTCTTCAAGTATTGGAAAATACTGAGTTTTAAGATGCTGTATTCAGATATACTAGAGATAATAGCACATGCACAGAAACGCACACATATGTGTGCATGCATGTGCACAACACACACACACACACACACACACACACACACACACACACACACACACACACACAGAAACAATGGGTCCATTTCAAAACAGAAAATGTTATAATGATAGCAAAAATAAAACCCTTTTTTCTACATTTAAATGAAAACATACCATGTCAAATGTCTCTGTAACTGAGTCGACCTTCTCACCTATCCTAAAGCAGGAAAGTGAGCTAACACTCGCTCTTGGATATGACCTAATTCACTGAGGGTGAATTAATTAGTAAGCCTATCTGGAGTCAACGGTGTGGTTAACCCCTTATCCTGCAAATGTAATTGTTGAGGATCCTGATAAAATGGCAGTGTTTCATGCAAAGTTCAAAATGAACAATCGAGCATCTGAGCGAATCTTCTCACCCATCCAGTTCCCATGAACATGTCATGATGGTCGTTTTCTACTGTGTTTGACTGTGTTTGTTTCTGCTAACAATTTCACTGTTAACTAGCTAGAGATACTAGGCCCATGCTGTGACGAAAATATTATCTATCTAATTAAGTGTTAAAGAAGCATGGAGCAATGGACTCACAGACAGAGTGGTATAATCACTGGCGTCATCTGTATGGGTTCTCCAGAAGTGCACATCGTAAGAACAGGCCCCGGCACAGTTCTCTGCCTCGTCCCACTCCAGTGTCACCTCTCTGTCCCCATTCATCACTCTGAAGTTCTTGGGCATGGCGGGCAACAAGCCTGAGAAAAACATTCACAAGCACATTAATCTTTAAGGCTTTTCTTGCTACTCCTAATAAACACAGAATTTCTGGCAACAGATTTTTTTTTTAAATGAATGGGAGAGAAAGATTTCTATCAGCTCTTTGGAACTTCCTCCTCATTCTCTGTTAAGTGCAGTTCTTCATTTTCAGTGGTCAATTTTTCTTGTTGCATCAGATATTCTCCATTTCTTGACAGCTGCCCCAAAGCTGCATCTGCAGTTCTGCTCCCTCTGGCCAGGTTTGACGCAATAGAAAATCATGGACAGTGTTGGAGATTTTGTTCTGGGGTCTGAGATCCAGTGCCACAAAGGACATTTGTCTGTGCAGGCAATCTTATTATTCAGCTGAAGTGGCTCAGAAGTTGGTAGTGGCCAGTTCTGCCTGAACAGGATTTTTTGTTGGGTAAAGATACATATTTCTGATCTTGAAGACTTGGACAGTCACTGGTGGTATTTCCTCCTCACTCTCTGGCAAGCCCTGCAGGTAATAATAAATACTTGTTAATCTTGAAGACTTGGACAGCTGCTGAGGAACCAGCCATTACTTAACTCCTTCATGGAAGTCGTCACTGAATTCATTCTGACCGATACAGAACAGTCTCTGACCTATTTGTACAACACCAAGACTACTGAGACTTTATAAACAATTCATTGACTGTCATGTGACGTAGTCTCACATCAAGGCATGTGACGAACAGTCTCTGACCTATTTGTACAACACCAAGACTATTGAGACTTTATAAACAATTCATTGACTGTCATGTGACGTAGTCTCACATCAAGGCATGTGACGCTCCATCACATGTAGTTTAGTGATATGAATCATTTCCCCATGCCACAACTAAAAAGGAAGAATATTTATGTGGCTTGACTAGTGTAGCGGCGTCCCCAAATAATTGTGAGAATGACTCATTAAATAAACAACGGTGGTCATTAGGTGAAAGTGACCACTGAGAGATAGTTTAATAAGGGCTGGTAAGGTGCTGGTCATGTGTTTTGAACACTGAGTATGCACTCACTTGGAGGAGGAAGGAAAGAATCAGTTTTAGCCCAGCAGATGGCCTAGAGACTCGAACCTGTCAGGACGCTGGTCCTCACTGCTGACCAGTCATTACCAGGTGAGCCATAGATAGTTGGGGAAAGCTACAGGGGAAAACCTAAAGAAAAGAGAAAGAAATAATTCATGTTAAATTGGGAAGCAGGTTACTTACACGAACCTTATTCGTGTTTCAGCCCTTCACCTTTTACCCTTCACTCTTCACCCCGTGAGGTGGTTAAAGATGGCCATGGTGTGGGGAACACACCGGTAGTTCAGCCCCAGCAAATAAAGACTCCAGGGAGAGGAGTCGGAACTTATCATACCTCCAGTGACGGGAGAATTCAAGGGGGCGACACGATTTCTGAATCATGACAGTATGGGGCGAGCCTCATCTCTGATGCAGGCTTGGCATCAATGACTGCAGGAATTATTTATTCTCCTGGTCTGGATTTTGGGCCAATGTTATGTGAAGGCCATGACTTTATAGAATCTTGAATGTATTGAATTATCTCTCGGAAAAGAGAGATACATGTATAGAATCTATTCACTAATAGTTCTGATGTGATTTAGTAAAGTATTTTCCCTGAAGGAGAGGGGGAGAAGAAAAAACATTCGGTAGTGCGCCTTTTGGTTGATTGGAAAGATTGCGTGTGCGTATGGAGTAAATGCTGTCATGAATGCGTGTGTGCAAAAGTGACAGTGTGACATTGACATAATTTTCACTATATTTGGGGTACAAACAATATCCATTAAGAACGAAGGAGATTCAAGGCAGGAACTTCCCATCTTTGAAAGTCATAATTCAGAATATAAAAAACACGAAAAAGACTATGTTGTCACTATCAACACAGACCCTTCAAGCGCTCAGTGCGCCCTCTTAACACCATGTCACTATCAACACAGACCCTTCAAGCGCTCAGTGCGCCCTCTTAACACCATGTCATATGAACACAGACCCTTCAAGTGCTCAGTGCGCTCTCTTAACACCATGTCATATGAACACAGACCCTTCAAGCGCTTAGTGCGCCCTCTTGTTACCATGTCACTATCAACACAGACCCTTCAAGCGCTCAGTGCGCCCTCTTAATACCATATCAGAGCACAGACATTGAATCAGGACATCTGTCTGGCTTTTTTTGTGCCTATATTAACTTTCCCAGAACACCTAATGTTGACCATCACTTTACTTTTGCTCAATAATATAGAAGAATTTCATTATCTTTCTGCTGACTTCTATTTCCACTGTTAAAATAACCATATTTGTTTGAGTTGAAATGGGTCTACTTTGTGAAACAAAACGGGTTTTTTTAAGTACTAGGAGTGGGTCCAAATTTCCACTGTCAAACACTGCATTTCTTCAAGCAGTGGACTGCATTTTGTCATTTTCAGAACACCACAACAAAGCTGTCATCTTCACTTCTTTGATCAACTTTCCTTTTTTTTTTATCAAACACTTGTTGTATATTCAAACTGCAATAGAACAGAATATAACAGAATACAATACAATACAGTACAATACAACACAAATATAATGTTATACAATACAATATTTATTTCCTTTCACACCTTTTAAGGTATGGAGGATAATAACAATAGGCAATCATCAGCATGAATTTCAAAACTGTAATGAAATAAAATGAACCGTCACACTAGTCACATCATTGAACATTTAAGGACAATATTCATGCATATTGATCAAGAACGTATTTATCCAGAAAAGGGGTCTAATCGAAGTATCCCTTTTAATTTGATGTACTTTGCACAATTCAGCAGACATATTTTCAAGGTACTACTTAACAAATCACAAAGGTTAAACATTGAACATCTTTTCAGATCTTGTTTTGGCAGAAATTGACAACATAAAGCTGCTTTTTTTTTGTTTGCTGTCCCAACCTCTGCGCCACCTCAGAGGCAGTGCACCCACGCCGATCATTCCGACACCCCGTCCACATCCACAGCCCGGTCAGTCCCGCCGCAGCCCCGGCACCAGCAATCCACAGGGAGCAGTCAATGTCAAGTCGTCAAGAGGCAACTCACCGGAGGAGACACTGCACTGCTGCCAAGTCACTTCGGTGGTGTTCAGGGCGCCTGTTCTTATCTAACATACGCAGGACACCACCTACTAAGCCCCCTACTGACGACAATAATTGCTTAGTCACGGAGCCGGCGTGAGTGAGCTCTCCCTCCGGAGGGTGCCACCACGTCCATCCAACGACAGCCCCCATGGACTCGCGATACCAGTGACCCTGACAGAACCAAACCAAGGCCACAGACATGGAGAGGACATCGAAATTGAGGTCACCATGAGAACTGGGCATGAAGGGCCACAGAATTTGAGAATTTTTTTTTTTAATGCTGATTGATGAGAATGAGGATGATTAAGATGATGCTACGGATTTCCATTTCGGTCTGAAACTACATGACAGGGTTGTACTCTACGCTTCCTTTCATAATATATCCCAGCGTCAACCAGGCCCGAGAGATACAGGCACCTGCAGTGTTGGTCAGGAAATTTGAGCAACACTCTCAGAAACGCATCCATTAAGCAGCTGAAACTCGACTGTGTGGTTCCAGTTTCCCAACTGAGTCCACAGCAAACTCAACTCTGGGTAGGAGCCGGTCGGGGCAGAAAAACCCACATGACTCTGATGGGATTCAAGCCCATGACCTCCCAGCCGGGAGTCCGCGACGCTAACCACTTCGCCACGGCAGCTGGTAAAGCTGCATATTTTGGGCAATCAAATACAAAGTGAAATTCATCACCTTCCTCATTCATATTGCAGTTTCTACACATTCTTTCTTCTCTCAACAATTCATGCCATCGTCCCTTTTAAATTTCATGAGTGCAATAGTGTACTGATCAGGAAGTTGTGTAATACATTCTCTCTGCAAAAATAAGATTTCCAATGTTTGTAAATCAGGCTTTTGGTTCTTCTTTCGAGAGAGACTTGTCAGGTTCATTGTATTTAACTAGATCACACTGATGTTGTGTTTTACTACCATCACACTAGTGTTGTCTTTAACTAGCATCACACTAGTGTTGTCTTTAACTAGCATCACACCAGTGTTGTGTTTTACTAGCAACACACTAGTGTTGTCTTTAACTAGCATCACACCAGTGTTGTGTTTAACTAGCATCACACCAGTGTTGTCTTTAACTAGCATCACACTAGCGTTGTGTTTAATTAACATCAAACTAGTGTTGTCTTTAACTAGTATCACACTGATGTTGTGTTTACCTAGCATCACACCAGTGTTGTGTATAACTAGCATCACACTAGTGCTGTGTATTTAACTAGCATCACACCAGTGCTGTGTATAACTAGCATCACACCAGTGTTGTGTATAACTAGCATCACACCAGTGTTGTCTTTAACTAGTATCACACTAGTGTCATGTATTTAACTAGCATTACACCAGTGTTGTGTATAACTAGCATCACACTAGTGTTGTGTATTTAACTAGCATCACACCAGTGTTGTGTATAACTAGCATCACACTAGTGTTGTGCATTTAACTAGCATCACACCAGTGTTGTGTATAACTAGTATCACACTAGTGTTGTGTATTTAACTAGCATCACACTAGTGTTGTGTATTTAACTAGCATCACACCAGTGTTGTGTATAACTAGCATCACACCAGTGTTGTGTATAACTAGCATCACACCAGTGTTGTGTATAACTAGCATCACACTAGTGTTGTGTTTAACTAGTATCACACTAGTGTTGTGTATTTAACTAGCATCACACCAGTGTTGTGTATAACTAGCATCACACTAGTGTTTTGCGTTTAACTAGCATCACACCAGTGTTGTGTATAACTAGTATCACACTAGAGTTGTGTTTAACCAACATCACACTAGTGTTGTGTATTTAACTAGCATCACACCAGTGTTGTGTGTAACTAGCATCACACTAGTGTTGTGTATTTAACTAGCATCACACCAGTGTTGTGTGCAACTAGCATAACACTAGTGTTGTGTACTTAACTAGCATCACACCAGTGTTGTGTATAACTAGCATCACACTAGTGCTTAGCTAGCTTTACACTAGTCTTGTGTTAAACTAGTACCACACTAGTCTTGTGTTTAACTACCACCACACCAGCGTTGCGTTTAACTATCATCAAACCAGTGGTGTGCATAAGTAGTGTCATGCAATTGTTGTGTTTAACTAGCATCACACCAGTGTTTGACTAGCTTCATATTTGTGTTAACTAGTATCACACTAGACTTGTATATAACTAGTATCACACCAGTATTTTGTTAAAATAGCATGAAACCAGTGTTGTGTTCAATTAGCATAACGCTAGTGTCGTTTTTTTTACTAGCATCACAGTTAGGTTCAGCTTCAATGGATGTGACAGTGTCTAACACCAGGGTTACCTGTATTGGCAAGGAAGCAAGAGGTGATGATATTCAAACTGTCTACCGCAAGGCAGCCAGCCTGTCTGACGGTAAAGTTAGAGAAAGTGTGGCCACTACACAGAGACACACACTCCTCCACCAGTCCCTCCTCCGACAGCACGCACTGTGGTCTTGCCCATCTGCAAACCCAAATGATATGTTGCAACTAACCAATGTAATGGAAAGCCATAAACAGAATGCATGAATGCGCCATACATATCTTCTTTGGCTAGTTTGAACATTCCTTTCTTTCAACATCTTCATGGCAGAAGAGCAGACAAATTTTGAATATTGCCAAATGAAATATTTCACAATCGTATGAATGAATGAAAAAAAGGCAGTTTCCTCTATCTAACCAAGTTTGTGTGAAATTACAGCATTTCTTGTGTCTTAAGTGTGTGTGTGTGTGTGTGTGTGTGTGTGTGTGTGTGTGTGTGTGTGTGTGTGTGTGTGGTGTCTGTGTATGCATGCATGCAAACACACATGTACAAAAACATTCGCATATGGATGTTTCGTATGCATGTGCATGTTTCAATGTATGTAACACAGTCATAGTCTCCAAACATGGAAATATGGTCCTTTTTACCTGTGGCACAGGCAAGGATCTTCAGGTCTTCTGTGCTGCAGTCGGTGGCATTGCTGGTTGGTTCAAACACAGTGTCTGACACTCCTTTTGATGCCACTAGACTCACAGCAGTCTGCACATGTGTCAACATTGCCTTATTACATTAAATAACTAAATAATTGCTTATAAACAATACACCTGTCACAATAGCAGCAGAGCACTACACTGCACATCAGATCGAGTGTAAAAGAGAAGGTGCATATGTCATCCCGTGAAAAGAAAATGCTATGTTCTGTATGCATATGGAAAAAAAAAAACATTTTAAGAGTAAGAAAAAAAATGACAATTCAGTTGAAAGACTCCATACCCAACTGTACCATCTCCCCCTCATCCCCCTCACTCGCACACACACACACACGCACACACACACACACGCACACACACTTGCACGTTTCAATATATAAAGCTAAAGAATTCAATCAAAAACACAAAAAACAGATGTAAGAAAGACAAACATAAAAGAATCAATGAGCAGCCAGAATTCAGGTTTATATTGTCAAAAGAAAAAAAAGGGTTTCAAGCACATTAAGATTAGATGGCAAACTTTCATTATTGCCAAGTGATGACACAATGTCACGACAAAAGTGATTCAGCCTATTTTGTTACCTGCAACAGGTTTGTTTTTACACTGCCTCATCTTCTGCTATCGTTACCAAGCCGCTCAACCCAACTTCCCCTTACACAGCCACAGTCAGGGTATCCTGATACAGCCCTAACGCATGTAGTCATCTGGGAGCTGTCAATGCCAGTTACCATACATCCAACCACCTGATGAAAATATTTTTGAAATCAGATCAACGTAAGAACTTACGTGTTCTGTTATTCCACAAAGCACGACTGATGTTTGTGGGAAGCTTGGGAATAAAAGGACTATCAACACCTGCAAAATGTAAGCATTTAATGTGAAATAATACCAACATTAAAACAGTAACTACGAAAAACAGAAATAACACACTGCGAATTAAAAACTCCAGCAATGAAAGACCTGACAATACACAGACAAATCAACAACATTGGTAGAAAAGCACATAAACCACAAACAGAAAGATACTGTACTTGTACACACGAAACAAAAATTTTATGTGCTCATAGGCAGACAAGAGAGCACACAACGCACATATTGAAAGTGTATGTTTAGTCACATAAACACACACAACACACACACAATCAGATGATATAACCATAGCATGATCCAAAAACCTGCATGCTCTAGGTTTGCGTGCAAAAACTTAATAAATGTGTGTGTTCAGTCACACACACACACACACACACAATTCGAGTCACAGGTCTATGGGAATAAAAACGTATATCCACCACAAATTTAGCTTACTTTTCCACTTTTGAAAATCTTGTGACAATCATACAAAAACAGCACACACAAATGACTGAATGAGGAGGAGAGTGCAAAGAACTTGATTTCTAATAACTTTTTTAACAACTATTACAGTTGTATGCTTTAACAGACAGTACTTATGTCAATATAAGATTAGCGCTGACTATACAAATGCCTTCCCTGATAATTTGTATTAATTGACACCACCACCTTTTGATGACTTCAAGTCACTGGTGATCTGCACTTGAAGAAAGCATGAATATAGTCTTCACAGCTAATTTCCAACTTCAGAATGCAGTACAGTAGCTGTCATGAAAGGAATCAAGAAAAAAGACGAAATGATTCTGCCATCAAGGCATCTGATTCTTAATAATATTCTCAGGAAACAAGTTGTTTTGCACAATAATATGCATGAAATCTAACTTTATTTTTCTAATCTTCATATTAAACAGGTCAGCATATATTTTTCTGGATGGGATCTGGTTTTAAAGAGGGGTGACTGCAGTAATTCAAGAATGATAGCAAATGTAGAATTATTCTGTCGCTAAATGAATGGAATAAACAAATTACAAAACAGAGATGATGTGCTTTGACCATATACAATATACTTTTCTGTCCTGATATAAACCTTATCCCTACTTGGCATAGAACATCACCATATTATCAGGATCCTTATCAAAACAAAAAATGTGATAAACAAGTTTTGAATGGATATGATATGATATGATATGATATGATATGATATATGATATGATATGATATGATATATGATATGATATATGATATGATATGAATACTTTATTATCTCAAAAGATGAGAAATTAAGATAGGTGCATAATAAACAGTATAACAAGACAACATGCATAAAACAAGAATCATCACAATCAAGTGGCCACTTATAGAATTTACATGTACAGTCCAACACCCACACCCCCCAACACACACACACACACACACACACACACACACACACACACACACACACACACACACACTATAATCATTTGAAAAACCTCATACATATGCACATACACAAGCACACTCATAGGCTTACACTCACAAGCAGATATATATATACACACACACAAGCACATATTATATGCAAATACACATATCTTCACACCCCCCTCTCTCTCCATCTGTCTCACACTCCTTCACATCACTAAGCATGAAAAGTAGTACAAAAGACATCATGAATTTAGAAGATGGATCGACCTGGGTATAAAAGTTTTTTGCGCCCTACATTTGACTCTAAGGGTCATAAAACAACGTCCAGATGGTAAAATTTCTTAATATTTTGCTAAAACATGGCTATCATCACTGGCAATCTTTCTTGCTTTCCTCTCCACTCGTCTGTCATACAATTCTTGCATTCCAACTTGCTTCCTTCCAATCACTTTGCTACACACATTCACCACATCATTCAATACTCGCTTGCTCTTCACACCCAAACTTCCAATCAGCACATAAAAGAAGCAGTGAGCAATGACTCAACACAACATCTGTAATAAGTTTGTAAGATTACAGGGTTAACACCAATATTTTGTAGCTTTTGCAAACAGAATATTCTTGACTGGCAATTTTTATGGATTTTAGTAACATTGTTATCAAAAACTAATTATCATCGACAATCATTCCCAGATATTTATACTCATTCACTCGTTCAACAGCTTCACCATTAATTATAAGGCACAGGTTCCGGGTTCTTCCAAAAGTCGATTAAGACTTCTTTTGTTTTTTGCACATTAAGGTCAAGAAAATTGTCTTTACACCAGCTGCAGAACTTTTTGATTTCGTCAAAGTAAACTGAATCAGAGTTTGACATATCTAGAATAGCAGAATCATCTGAATATTTAATGAGTGGAGTTTTCTCTGTGCCTCTACAGTCATTAGTATATAAAGTAAACAAAACGGGAGACAGAACTGTGCCTTGGGGTGCACCAGTAGAAGTCGAGCATTCAGAGGATAGTGCAGACTGAAAACGAACAGACTGAGTTCTATTGTGCAGAAAACTGACAATCCATAAAGTAAGCTTTGGGTCAACACCTAAGTCAAGCAGTGGATGGCGTACAAGTTGTAAACCTGGATTCGAATGGGTGGTGTACAAGCTGTAAACCTAGTTTTCAATAGCTGGTGTATAGAGTTGTGAACTCACAGTTTTGAATGCATGATATACAAGTTGAGAAGCCACAGTATTGATGGGTGGTGTACAAGCTGTAAATCCACAATTCTCAGTGAAAGTTGTGAACCCACAAATTTCAAAAGGATCATGCACAACCTATCAAGCAATGACAATTATATTACGAATGAATGGATGGTGCACGATTATCATTCCACAATTTTGAATGGGTATGTACAAGCTGTGAACCCACGATCCTGAATAAGTGGTGCACATGTTGTGAACCTTCAATTTTGAATGGGTAGTGTACAGGATGCAAACTCACATACTTGAATAGCAGGTGTACAAGTTGGGAACACCCAATCTGGATTCATGATGTAGAAACTGGGAATCCAGTTTTGCTTCTTGGTGTGCAAGTTGTGATCCCCCTTTTTTTAAGTGGGTGATTTAAAGGCAGCAAATCTATGATTTTGAATGCACAGCGCACAAATATGCAATTGTGCCTTCAGTTATGTTCACTAACTGAATCCAAATCTAACACATCCCAACATCCCTCCAGGTCCCCTTGTGGGAGTGCACAAAAAAGAATGTATATAGATTACTTTGAAAATTATCACCACTTTTATTTTGTGGCTAGACTTACACATAAAATAGAAATAGTCAAAACATACACACAAAAAACATGAGAACCAGACATTTTAGCACAAAGTATTCTATATAGTTTGCTATGAATGACAGAAAATTGTGCATTACCCCCACACTCACCAACTTCTGTTGTAAAGACATCAAGTGCCTGAGTAGGTGGACTGGTTGACTGATTCAAAAATGATTTGACTGTTATCTCGTACTTTGTATTGGGACTCAGGTTCTGGAGCACCATCACAAGGTCTGTTGTTGTACGCTGCCAGTTGAGAAAGAAAAAAAAGTGAGACAAATCACGTCAAAGTCACACCATTTCATTCATCCTGCTACAACCATTTACAGTCAACACATTAAGTATTTAGAATGAAGTATTATGCATTAAAATTCATATGTCTTAACATTATTAGATGGGCAGACATCCAAAAGCTTTCCATTTGAAAAATTGTTGTTTGTCTGTAAAATCATTGATAATTTCTTCTCGTTGCCAGCTTTCAACCTCACTCACAGACTTGGATCAGACACAATGATGGTGATTCTTTATCATATCCAGTAATACGGTTCCTGTCATTTATGAAGTGGCCTGGCAGATGCAGGAGAGAAGATTGTACCTATCTGTTCTGTTGAAAGGTGGATTCTTTTCTAAAAATTTCTACGGCTTCTCTGAATTTTCCTCGGAAAAAACTCTTTGAGATAAGATTGAAAACTAGTAACAGAAAATAAAGATGTTACTACAAAAACGTTTTCTTCCACCTCATTTTCTGTGCAACTCTAACAGTGTTACTCCCACATCACTCACTCCAGCCCCCTGTCCAAAACACACCCTGGCTTGTCCAGTCACACTACAGCACCAGCAGTCATGGAGACAAATGATGTCAAGTGGTCATGAAGCAACCCACCAGAGGAGACACTGCACTGCTGCCGAGTCACCTCGGGTGGTGTTTAGTGGTGTATGTTCTGATCCAACCAATGCAGGACATCTCTTAAGCAGCCCCCACTGACAACAGTGAGTGCTTGGCCATAGAGTGGTGCAGTGGGTTGCTGGTGCACAACTTGGTAACAAACACCTTTGTGTTTCAAACTCTGAGTGACACCAGCATCATTACGGACAGATGAGTAGATCACGGGCATAACCCAGTGTAGTAAACAATGTTATTTTGTTTTCTACTATTTCATAAACATATGTCTATGAGTGTATGTGTGCCGAATAGTCATAAAAAAGACACAGGTAGAAAGGCACCACCTCTTCCAGAACTCATTACTTGGTTGACAGGGCCAAGTTGTGGTAGCATCATTTTTGCACTTAAGAAATGAAATCAGGGGCTTTTCACCCGTTGAGAGAGGAAACTCTAACCTCACTGGCCAAAACCTTTCAATTTCTAGTTATATTCCAAACAACAGGTCTCTGCCCCCTTAGAGCCAATGATGCACATATAGTGAGATCTCCCACTACACAGTGCAGATACAGGCTCCCATTGTGTAATGCTTGTGTTTCTGCATCACTTTTGTCACTGTCAGCACGCTGACCTCCTATCAAAGACAAGTGCATAGGACACAAGTCCAGAGGTTGTTGGAGCCAAAGAGGACCAAGTGGAGCAACAATCTAATAAATTTGGGGCGATTCTCAACCCAAATTTGATCCTGCATCAGTTGAGAAAAACACGTCTGGACTTCAGAAAATGAAGACAAGTTTAAATGGCTTCTTGCAGGGATCCATGGCTATTCAAAACAAAGACAAATGAAGACAGCAACCAGAGAGCATGTTCACTGCCCAACTAGAAGCAACTTATGTCAAGGGCAACCACTCATGTGGTCTCAGGTTTTGGAGGCATGGTTAGCTCCCTTGCTCTCTCATTATGCTTGTTGGATTTTTTTTTTCAAATTTGGGGTTACTGATATTAAGGCATCGATACATGCTAAGTAGGAATAAGGACAGGTAAGTATGTTAAAAATACATGTGTGCGCATTCACACATTATGTGCACATATACATACACACACTCCACAAAGATATACACACGTGCGTTCACCACACACACACACACACACACACACACACACACACACACACACCACACCACACACACACTCAGCAACGAACAGTTATTCAAACATCTCGCAAACCTTAACTGGCTGTGATTCTGAAGTATACTGAAGTTCATATTTATCAGGTGTAGGGCCGGTCTCCGGATTATTCCACTGGACAGTGAGGGTGTAACTTGTGATATCAGTCACAACCACATTTTCAGGCATACGCACCAGATCCTCTGCACACAGGTACAACTTTGTGAAAATAAAGAATGTAAAATCAGTCATTGTGGCTGTCGCCATTATAAAAAAAAAAAAGGGGGGGGGGGGGGGGGGGGGGGGTGTGTGACTGACAAATCACTGGTTTGAATCCTATCAGAGACAGCTCAAATTTTGGGCCCTATCCTGTCCAATCCTATCCTGGATCGCTGCGTTTCCTATCTGCTCTGGAAGAAAGACACGTAATACATTACCTACAAGGATGCTTCTTTAAGCATAAGTTCTGAGCCACAACCATCTCCTCCCAGAGTTATGGAGTTTGCTATATACTCAAGCTGAAAAACTGGCACCACACAATCCCATTTCATTCCCTTCATGGACATGTTCTTAAGGACATGTTAGTTACCAAGGGTATGGGGCCCCGCCATCTCCCATCCAGGGTTAATGTGACTCAAACAGAAAGAATGATACCATGCAGGTCAGTTTCATCCCCATTAAGAATGCATCTTATGGATGAATCCATCAGTTCTGGTAGATATCGGAACGCAGGGGCAGATCAAGTTCTGATGGAAGGGAAGTCCAAACCGAGATTGGGGTGAAAGAACCTAGCGGCAGTTTTTGTAACAGCAACGAAAGGGGGCGGGGGTTGGGGACCAAAAATGGCAGAGGTGGAGAAGGGGGGGAGGGGGAGGGGGACATGCAGATTTTGTAAAAATAGAAACAGGTTTCCATCATAGTAGCTAACTTTTAGGTTACACTGGGAGCCTCTTCTGGCATAATACCGCCCGCTACCTAAATCTACCCCGAAAATATACTATGAAAAGATGGATTGATTAGACACTCATCTTATATGTCCTGTAATCCACATGAGCTTCAGTGGACTCTGGAAACACGAAAACACTCAGCTTGCACTAGAACACTCAGAACAGATATCGACATTGCCCAAAATTCCCCATTGTATATGATGGACATTCAGATTGCAACAGCACTACCATCTCCTGGCTTCGGGACCATAAACAAGGCTTACCCAGTCCTTCATCAAAGCATGTGACAATCTTGGCCGTGTCATTCAGACAGGCGATAAAATCTGGGTTCAATGGCCCAGGTTTGTTCAACACACACATCCCGTAACAGATCTCTTGGACGTCCTTCTGCATGCAGCAAGGAGTGTGGTCACGTCCATCTGAAAAGGTATATGAATCAATGGAAATACCAATAGTATATGCCTTGCCAGTAAAAAAATTAAAGTCCTCATCAAAAGTTTATTCTGATCAGTATGAAGCTTTCTGAAATGACTTCACTTGTGCTGTAGTAGCACGACTAAATCCCAGTGCAGGCCTATTTTACTTGCAATGTGTGTGACTGTAGGTCTTTATTTTTATGTCTTTTCTTAAACAGTGAATTACACTAAGTATGTAAGTGTGTGTGTGTGTGTGTGTGTGTGTGTGTGTGTGTGTGTGTGTGTGTGTGTGTGTGTGGTGTGTGTGTATGCATGCGTGCATGCATGTGTCTGCACTTACGCATGTTCAACCTGAATCTTGCTCCAACATCAATCCGGTTGCTCTCAGACTGCAGGGCAGACAATACTGTTATTCATTCAGTCCCCCATTCACTCTAAACCTGCCTCTCCCTGCAACATTCAGATCTGTTTCTCCTTTGCCGCATGCATCTTCGTCCCCTCTTGTGGACACTGAATGATGTTTTGAACCAATCCTTTGCCAGCTGGACATTCTCCGACCAATGTCTCAAGAGTTCATTACGGCTTTCCAGCCTTGGTTCAACCTGGAGCAACTAAAGTCAGGAGTTTCTCTAATTCTGCCATACTTGTCATACATCATCTGCGTTGATGTGAAAGAGTCTACCTGTGGTGCATGTTATCTTCTTCCAGTTTTTGGAGGTCAGTAGAGCCTGGTCACCTCAGGAATGGACCAATCATGTCAATGTCCAAGAGCTGCAGGCTATCTTAAAAGCTCTGATTTCTTCAGCTAAGACTCTGAAAGATAAGCCAGAGACTTTCTGCAAGACATCTCCATAGTAGTGGCCTGCATCAAAAACCATGGGGGAGCGCTTGCCAGACCTCTGAATGCTTGGACTGCATATCTACAGTTCTGCCGGTCCTTAGGACTCTCTCTGTTGGTGAGAACACTTTCCTGGCAAACTGAACATCTCTGCTGACTGACTGTCCAGGAAAGGACGAGTCCTCCCCTCCAAACAGCTGTTGAATAAGACAATGTTCACATCAACATATCAAACTCTGAACACTCCTCACAGTCCTTTTTGCTAAGATGGAACAACCAGCTTCAGATGTTTTGTGTCACTTCTGCAAGACCTTGATGCATGCTGTCAATGCCCTGTCCATTTCACAGAAAGAGATATTCACTTACGCATAACCCCTCACTCCATTCATCTGGAAAGAGAGGGAACAGCAACATCAAACTGAAGGTATAATGGGGAAATACCCTCTGCTACTCATAAAATGTCCCAGAAATCCTGCTAGAAAAGAAACCTTGTCTCATTTCATTTGAGAAGACAACTCTAAGTGAGACAATTCTGAAGCCAGCTTATCTGAAGGCTTGCAAAAACAGGAGAAAAACATACCCTCATTGCCGCAGCCTTAGGTTTATAAGGACAAGACACTGATTAAGGACAGAAAGGAGAATGTTTCATAACCGGTTTTATTTTTTTAACCCCTACATAAGAAATGAACACAGAACACTATAAGTGCGTTGTGACCTCTAGATCATAGGAAATTAATACAAAAGCCAAAGGGGTGTCTCTCAAAACCAGAAGAAGTCCAGAGTAGATGTCTAACGAATAACTGACCAAAAAGAAGCTGTAGCAGAACAAGCTAGAAATAACTCAGAAGTGCCACTGGAAAAATCATTAACAAAGAAAAAAATTAGTGTCATCACTCTGAAAATCACAACAGTCTGCATGCACATCCAAACTCTGACTCACACCAAACATACTTGCATCTGAATTGGTTCTTGCCGAGGTTGTCCTGTTCTCCCATCTGACATGTATGAGGGGTCGCACTAACCTCCAGTGAATCTCTTTTCAAATCAGGAAACCATCTGGTTTGGAGGCTTTCCAGGGGCATGACATCTTTCCCAATTTACCCCGTGTCTTTCCGACTCAGTATGATTTGTTAGGCGCTCATAAGATGAAACCGGAGAGGGTTGAGGAGGCAGGCTAACTTAAACACACATCCATGCCAGTACAAAGTTGGTGTGGATGGGAGAGCTGACTGACACAGAACAAAACAAGTCAACCAAGATCAAATGGACTCAATGTAAGAAGCTGAAACACTCAAAAGTTTCCTCCATGTAAGAGGTATGGCTTTCACAAGAGGTATGCTGTTGAAACACAAGTCTCGTCAGAGTCAGCGAGAAGACATCAATTAAAGTACAAGCAACGTACTCAAGAGCTGGCAACAGACAATGCCTTAACTCAAATTAAAAGGCTGAAACACAAGCCAATTCAAAATGTTTCTCTATGTTGTGACTACAGCTTTCATAAGAGGCACACAGCAGAAAAAAAAGAAGTCATTTTGTATAATCAACACATTTTGTTTGTGAGAGTCAGGGAGAAGACACCAATCTGAGTACAAGTGACTTAAAGAAGAGTTGGCAGCAATGATGCCTCAATTCAGATTAAAATCTAAAATATAAATCAAATTCAAAATTTTTCTCAGTGCCATGATATGCACTTTAAAAAAAAGTATTGTGCACAAAATGCAAGTCTCATGAATATCAGCATGACAC
>CM031595.1:70521659-70531659 GCA_018398815.1 Conus ventricosus | reverse complement strand
CTAATGCCCAAACCATACCACACACTTGGGGAAACACAACAGATGTTCACAGAAGCTATCCTAGTTTGCATGAAGATTAAAAAAAACTTTAACAAAAATGTAAAAATCACAGTTTGTAAGGATACAGAAGAGAACCAAGCTTTCCTACTGTAAGGTAATAATATCTTTCACAAAAAAGGATTTTACTACTGAAAGTCATTTTACGATATACTTACCTGTCCAAACAAATTCCTTATCCCCATTTGGCACGGAATATCACCATATTGTCAGGATCCTTCCCCCCCCCCCCCTACCCTTCCCCCCCCCCCCCCCCCCCCCAAAAGAAGAACCAGGACAACATGAAAATAAATCCACCTCAATCCCGAGATTAGCCCTCAAGAGAGATTGCCCCAAATGAGTTTACAGCGTTTCACTCCACATGAAGTAGTTCAGTTTTCACACCTTTCTCCAACTAAGCAGGGAGGTGGGAGGGTGTCCTAGTACTTGGGCAGATAAGTATATCGTAAAACTACTTTTAGTAGCAAAATTCCACTTCCTTACTCTTGCCTGTCCAGACTAACACCTGAATATTGAAAAGGATGGCCCGTCTCCACTGCGTACCACTATATCGAATGGATGTGGCTGGGAAAGGAGGCCGATTCTCAAGCCCAAACCCACGGACCATCAAGAAAAATAACAGGAACATCAAACCCGCAAACCAACCGCCACCCAAGCAATCCTCACATGAATTACAAGGCGAGAAAGCATAACATCCAGAACAGGAGACAGAGGTCTCATGCATTTCCAGACCTGTTTACCCCAAATTTGTGCACCTGTAATATCTCAGACAAAAACCTGTAATTTGAAAAAAAACAACAACAAAACACCTTAATCTTCATAATCACAATACTTTTGCAACTTTTGAAGATTTGGAAGAGATGGCTGCTGGCGCGTAAGACCGCTTTGTTGCCATCTTTGACAAAGTAAAAGACACAAGGTATGCTGGGAAATGTCTTCTTATTGCTTTTGACCGAAACGGTAGCAGACGAAACTTCGCGTTTAACAATTTGATTTTTTTTCCCCCATAATTTTTTAGGGGGGCTGTAATTCCCATAATTTCTTTTTTTTCTGTAAAAATTACAGCAAAATCGTAAGGGTAAACAGGTCTGCATATCAATGAGAAGGCAAGAAGGACAGACATGAAAAGTTGTCGAGGCAGCAGCGGCTTTCGGAGCCAACTTGGAAGAAGCCATGGCAAAGCATGAAGAGGACGACCGTTGAAACAAGGTAGCAATAGACAGCAAATTTCTGTGAATCATCGAACAAAATTCCTTCCTGAGAAGCCAAAGAAAAGGGAGCTTCTCTCTTCATGGAAAAAGCAAGTCTAAACTGGCGTTTATGGAAATCCACAATGATGAGAATCCAAGCCTGTGAAGAACAGACTGCCAAGAAGGGTGTGTTCCTCTATGGAAAAGGAGAAAGCTAGTTCAATAATGGGGTACTGTGAACTCACTAAAGGCAATCCCTCTTGCTGGCTAATCTAGGGATTGAAGCAAAGTGAGCTCCCTGCTCTTCCAATTCTTTTTTTTCAAAGTTGGGGAGAGGGGGATCCTGATAACATGTTGATGTTCCATATTAAGTGGAGATAAGGCATTAGTTTGGACAGATAAGACTAAGCAAAATGTTTTGGACAATAGGCAGGTTGCATCTTTCCATCTAGATTTAAAATACATGGGTCCACTTTCAACTGAGACTGATCAATCTTCTCATCAGTCTTCTGGTGAATATTCCAATACCTCTCCCTTCCGGGCTATACCATCTGATTCAACCCAGATCAAGGAGGCGGCATAGGGACCAAGAGTACTTCACTCTCCAAGCCAGTTTCATGTCTCTGAAGAAAGACAATATCTGATTTCTCTTCACACAGACAATTCTACCCTTCTTGCATGGATGAGATCTTGATTGGCCAGAGAGAATCAACTCTGAAAGTGTATGAAAATAAGTTGAAAATTTTTTCTAGGTAATGCAGGTGTCTGGCACTTCATCTGCTTCTACAGAGATTCAAGATGTGAAGATGTGGCCCATTTTGGAGAAAGGGAGAAAGCAAAACACTATCTAGGGTGTCGGATCAGCAATTACAGACTTTTCATCCCATGGGGAGAATAATTGATGATGCCCATTGTCTCTTCCTAACAGAGCTTTTTTTCATACCTCTTCTTAGGGCATCACACCACCAACTGATCCCCAAAGTGGATCTGATCTCTGGTGCTGGAGTATCCGGCCACTCATGACTTTGAGCCTCTTGTCGCCTGCTCTCTCGAGAACCTTATTCTAAAGACTTTCTTCCTGCTGTCTTTGACATGATCTCTGCCTGTCAAGTGTGAGGTTCATGCCTTCCCCAGAGACCATGGCTCTTGAAGAGGCAAGAGGATGGCTTAGTTACTGTCTCTACCTGTCATTCTTTCTTGACCAAAAACTGCAGACCAGAGTAATGGCCTTGAGATGGCTAGGTTACTATCTCTACCTGACATTCTTTCTTGACAAAAGAACTTTTTTTCCCCCAAAGTGGGTACAAGGGCACATGGAGTCTGGGCTTCCTTGGCCAGTTTCCAACATTGTATGCAATATGAACTGCAGGTCAAAACAATAGCCCTTGACTATAACCCTGTCCTAATCCCAATGACAGCTCTAAGGATTTATCTTCAGAGAGCAGACTCAAGAGTCTAAAACCTCTTTGCTATGGCTCAAATTAATAAAGGCTCTTCTTAGGACCCAGACAATAAACTCTTGGATCAGACAGGTGATCCGTCGGGCTTGTGGCTATGGTTAGAAAACATTTTTTCCCCAAAGTGGGTAATGGGGCACATGGAGTCTGGGCTCTCTTGGCTAGTTGCCAATATCGTATGCATGGCCGGCTTTCCCTGGAAACCCCAAGATACCTGTTGGAAATGGCAGAAGATCCGACAGCCCTGGATTGTCTTGCAGGTAGTGTTGTTGCTTAGACTGTGAAACACACTTTGCTGTGATTTTGCTTTGAGTCCTTTGGGGGTATATTGATTTCTAGGCCTTTGTGCATCTTTTGGTTGCACACTTTGTATTTTTCATGGTTGTTTCACTTGACCATGCCTTTTGTTTGCGGTTACATGCTTTACTGAATCTTGTAGCTTCTACTCTCTTGAGGGCTGGTGTCCTAGTGTAGCAACACATCTCACTTGATTTTGTGCGTGTGTGTGTGTGTGTGTGTGTGTGTGTGTGTGTGTGTGTGTGTGTGTGTGTGTGTGTGTGTGTATGCGTGTGTGTTGTTGTTGTGTTGTTTTGTTTTGTTTAGCTTTCCTTCGAGGTATTTTTGTTGCTCAGTCAGCAACCTGTCTTACCAGATCTCGCTTTTGACCTTCCTTTGGTGTTTTTTTCCTGGGTCAGATATACATTACCTAACCTTTTTCATGTTTGTAAATATATTCAATATCTTACTTTGGAGCCTGCTTTTCTGTATTTGAGATGGTGATTAGGGACTAATCCGTTCACCTCCAGTTTTCATGAAAGGGACAGTTTATAAGCTTTCTTAGCCCACTGCTGGTTCAGGGGATTGAAACTTTTCTGTGTGAGTTTATGTCCTCCCTATTGCAGGTGAGGGTGTTCACCTACCTTTTTGTTATTCAGGCATTTGTTTGGACTGGTAAGTTTGAAAGAATATCTTCAATGAGGCAAGGAACAATAAACAGTAAATATATATGTACAAGCCTGGTGGGGGAATGTCTGCTTGTTTGTTCTGTGTGCTCTGTGTTGGCATTTCTGCAATGCAATTTGGTGTTGAAAGCAGCATTACAGAGTTATAGACAAGTAACTCATCATAGAAGAAAGAGTTATCGAACTTGTTCTTTATTACAGGTAAGTATGAGAAAAAGGACTTTCCCTATCAAAAGTAGTTTTATGAAATACTTATCTGTCAAAACACCAGAATACCCACCCACCTCCCTACTTCATGTGGATAAGGTTTGGGAACTGAAACGGTGTTCACTAGTGGAATTGACAAATTAAGAGGCGATTACTCTTTGGGCAGATTAAGGTTAAAGGCATGGTTTTGCTCTCCCAAATTTCCTGGTTCAAAGGCATCAGTTCATGCCAGATTGGATTATAGCATTTGTCCGGACAGACAAGTATTTCATAAAATACTTTTAGTAAGATAACTTATGTTTCCTTCACAAGCCAACCCCTCTGAACTATTTTCAGGAACAATTTGAAAATTCTACTGGAACATTTTCAAATTTTTAGGAATACTCAGACCCTCAGTTGCATTGGCATGGATACGACGTTTACTTACACGGCATACACACAATGTTATGTAAATTACAATTAAAAACCAGAAACCATGTTCCAAGAACACACTTCACAAACCATTTCCATTCTTCCCCATAATCTGAAGTTATCTGTAACCAACACAGTTCTCTTTTTGCATACTTCCAATGGTAGAATTTATAATGGAAATCGTTCATTTATTATTAATCCTTTTTTAATGTTTCAATGTTATAAATACTTTTTCTTCTTTGAAGTCAACAATTTTTTTTTCCAGTCAAGACTAGAACACAATCTCAGAATCTTACCAATATTTTCAGCTGGACGTACCTGGCAGTGTTGTAAACTTGATAGCAGCAGACGGTAAACTGCTGAGGTTTCCAATCTGAGCAATCACTTGTACTATATACAGCTCTGTCTCTGTCAGGTTTGTAAGCTCTACGGATGTTCCCACAACCTCCATCTAATCAACAACGAACAGAAAACATACATAACTATGATATGTGTACTCGTGTTAATTGGACAGAAATGTTCCTTCACATACTCCTGGAAATCACTGTCAGTGTTCAAAATGTTCAGCATTGATTTCAGAAATGGACATTCAACAAATACCCAAGCAGTAACCAGTGACTTAGACCTGATCATTTGAGAAATGATTCACGAATATGTTTCCACAAAAAAAAGAGATGATGTTTCACAAATCATATGCACTCTCATGTAATAGTAGGGAATAATGAATTCCGGAAAGGGGCAAAATTGCAGCCAGTGCAATGCAAAACAAGTGTACAGAACATCCTGCAATCTCACGATAAATAGGTCTGGCAAGCACAATTTACCTTAACAATATCAACTACTAAAGAGTGGAGACTACAACTTAAGTATTATTTTCAGACTGATCTGAATGCGCATGCAAATACACACTCTGTCCAAATACACATACAAGCTTACTTACACACACACACACACACACACACACACACACACACACACACACACTGTGCAAATGTATGCACACACACACACACACACACACACACACACACACACTGTGCAAATGTATGCACACACACACACACACACACACACACACACACACACACACACAAAAGATCTGCTCTCACCGATGATGGGAGAGCATCCTCACTGCCACGTTTCAGCTGAACATGGTAGACATCCACTGGCTCTCTCCCAGTGACAGTGGGGTCAGCCCAGCTCACTGTCGCAGAGTGAGCCGTCACAGACTCCAAATAAATTCCTGTAGGTGCCGTGGGCTGAGTGCCTGGATGACCCACAACACCCCTCTATACAGTGAAGAAATCACTCCAGCAGTCCGCTAAATGCTTTGCTTGTCAACTAACTGGAAAGCAGTATATCCCACTGTTGACTACTCATCAGCTCATGTATATGTGTGGTGTGTGTGTGTGTGTGTGTGTGTGTGTGTGTGAACAAAGGACTTTAACAATGTCTCTACTTCTCTCAGTGACACATTGTCAGGGTCTCTATGGTTCACATTGTGCTTGCTTGTTTTAGATTTCTTTGTAGTTATATCAACAAGCAGGATGGGGGGGGGGGGGGGAGAGGGGCTGGCTACTTTAGAAAATGTTTATTTGCCATCAGAAACTAAGGAAAAAATGTAACTGTGAAGTGTTCCATTCATGTGCTCAAGCCAACCCATAAAAAACATCTCCACTTAAAAGTATGAATACTGTCAGTTCAAGCTACATAGAGCACTTGTGTATACACACACATATACCCACATACACACACATGCACTCTATTATACATGCACATCACCCACTCACTCATGTACACACATGCATGCACACACATGCATGCACACACACACACACACACACACACACACACACACACACACAAACACACATTCCCAGCAATTCACTTACTCAGTCCCTGCTGTACACAGGCTTCAATGACTGGGAGCTTAGGTAAGCACACCGCAAGGGAGTGATTGAAAGGTGGGGGGGAGCCACTGCACATGGGCAGACACTCATCAGGGACGTGGTTGTTGCTGCAGCATGTTGTATGGTCACGCTCATCTGTCATAAAACAAATATAACTGTGTATGTGCATGTTCACATGAGTGGATGTGTGTGTGTGTGTGTGTGTGTGTGTGTGTGTGTGTGTGTGTGTGTGTGTGTGTGTGTGTGTGTGTTGTGTGTTGTGTGTGTGTGCGTGTGTGTGCACATGTGCAAAAAAAACAAATCTGACCCGTTTTAGCTGCTGTGCTTATTGGTGCACACATTCACTAAGGGGCGGCATTCTTTTGTGTAAAAGGCAAGCATCTTCCACCTTCACTAAAATGGAAACTGAAATAGGCAGCAGCATTGCTGGGAAAAAGGCTAAATTACAAATGTACAAGCAAAAACAGAGTAAAGTAATACTTATTGTATATACAATACAAATCAGACAAGTAAATTTTGGACAACTGTCTCCTTCAAATGTGACAAACAAACAAAAATTGCAAGAGAACACTCCCCAAATACCAGTCAGTATGCAAATTCTCCCACTGTCAGCCATTTGGGAAGTATTGCTTTGTGGACCAGTTTTATATGTTTGTTTACTTTGTTTTCTCTCTCTCTCTCTACACAGCCCTGATGTGGCCCTTTGCGGTCGGCTGGGCTATAAGCAACATTATCTTATCTTATCTCTCTCTACAATGCTGAAGATTACGTCATCCTCACTGAGACGTACAACATAACAGTCTGAAGACCAAGTCATCCATATAAATGCATGTGCACAATACAACAAATCAAAAGATTGTGTCATCTTTGTCAACACATGTACAGCACAGTGAAAGATCATGTCTTCCATGTCAAAACAGCTTTCTCCAAATCCTTTATAAATCTTTAAGGCTCATTTGAGCAAAACTTTGCCCCAAACTGTCATTTGGCTCACGCTATAGTCATATTGCTAACTGAATTTGCTTTCATCCTTACTATAAGATTCTCAGGATTTTTATCCCGTAAACAGACCTACAACAGAAGTTTCATCATGTCCACAGGGTTTGCTCCATTATATGCTCCTTAACAATAAAATGTCATATTTATCATATGCGTATGTATTTCAATGTTCTGTGGACCTACCTATGAGCATTTTTCCACCTACTTATCTGCCCAAACAAATGCCTTTTCTCCACTTGGTATGGAACATCACCAAACATCAGGATGCCCGCCTCCCAAAAATTGGGGAGGTAACTCACTTCTATTCCACTAAGCCTGCTAGAGTGAACCCCCTATGACAGCTTACAACACTAAGCCCTGCGAACGAGTTCAGTTTTCTCCTTTCCCTTTGGCAAAGGAACACACCTCTCTCATCTCTCAACCTCAAGTTTTCAGTTCCATTTGCGCTATGGATTCCCATAAATATCTTCTTGTGTCGGCCTTCGCTTCGGAGGAAGAACATGCACTTTCGGTTGCTACACTTCAAGAAATTCTAAACGCTTGCTTTGTGTCATCACTTCTCTTCAAGAGCTGTCACCTATTTCATCAAGCATCCTGGCTTCGTGTCTGCCAAGTCGGCCCTGTCTTCTGCCTTTCCCAGAACATTTCAGACATATTCTGCACGTTGTAAATACCTTTCTACCTTCGATTCACATGAGACCTGCATTGCTTGCACCTTGTGGCTTGTGCAAAGCTTTGGTCAGACTCTACATGGTGTACAGTGTTTGATTTCAGCTCCCATGTCCATCACGGTCTCTGCCTTGGCTTAAGGCTGTGTCAGGCTAATTGACATAGGCTAGAACACCAAGGCTACATCAAAATGTTGTTATGCTCTGCATAGTTATGCGGGGATTGTCTTCAGTTGTGACAAGCTCCTAGCATAACATTATCAGTCTCTAAAATCCCCCGAAGTCGGAGTGTGGCTGCCCCTGTGGTGGGGTAATCAAAAACGGTCACACACGTAATGTTCTCATCCCCAGCTGATGCATTTGTACCATAGTGTTCAAGTACTTCGGCTGTTTGGATGATCCCTGGAGTCTTTTAGCCAGGGTACGACAACAACAACATCACGGTCTGGCCAGTTACACCTGACACTCCATGCCACACCATGTCTACAGCGGTCCTGGGGTCTGAGGAGGCAGGCCAGCATCTCCCCTGCATGTCCCACGCCAGCTACCCCTGGATGCCTCATAAATGTTGAGGAGCAGATGGGTTATGACAGCATGCACAAGCCTCAGACGAGTCAGCTTCCGCCAAGCTGGACACGCCTGGAGACCAACCAGGTTGGAGCGGTTCTGAGGGGGGTTCATGTACAAAAGGGCAAGCCCTAGACAGGCTAGTTGTGAGGACTGGGTGGACCCCAACAGTCATCCCAAAGGTTTGGTGAGAATGCAGGAGAGAGTGTGTTGAGCACTTCTGAGGAGAATGTTGATGAATGTGATGAATATTATGTTGATGTTTTTGATGTTTCTGTTCGTAATTCAGAGTTTTCACTGGCTAGGACAGCAGTCATTATGCTTGGTCGGTGGCAAGTACTATGCTTTCCATCACGCAATTTCATGATGCTTTCAATCAATCCTTTTTCAACACACATTTCTCACATGATGCTTTCAATCAATCCTTTTTCAACACACATTTCTCACATGATGCTTTCAATCAATCCTTTTTCAACAGACATTTCTCCCGGCTGGTATTCTCTGTGTACAAGTGGTCTTCTGGAAATCTTTCACACTTTCTGAGTTGAAAATCACCGGTCTGTCACTCACGTTTGCCCAAACTACTCTTATTTACACTTTGTTTTGTGGTTTGTCTTTTCACAAGCAACCCTTTCAGGGTGGTATCATAACACTCCCTTTATCATGGTTAACTGCCTGTGGATTTTTGGCCTCCCTTTGCCTTGCCTAGTCTCCTTCCACAAAGGTACTGTTTGCGAGCATGTCTCACCAAATTCTGGACCATGGCGATGCTATAAATTGTTTTTTGTATGCACAGCAACGATACCTGTTTCCTAAGTATCATTCATTCTTCAACCAGGCACAATCTTCTCTTCAATAAGTTAGAAAGCTATCTATCCTTCGGGAATTCCTGCAGTGATGACCTTGGACGTAACATTGACGGACAACAAATATTTCTCTCCTGCTGAATATTTTCTTTTTGTCTCTCTTGTCCATATCTCTCAAAATTGTATATTCAATGATAAAATTCACAATAACAACAGAAGTTGAAGATGAAAGGAGAGAAAATTACGGCTTCCATGAGGCACCTATCCAGTGCCCTTCACCATTTGGGATTTCTCTTTCCGATGATCACTAGTTTTCGTGAGACCACGTCTCTTCTACCCCTTGCTTGTTGACACCTTCTTCCATTCAATGAAAGGCCATCTTGTTGATGCTTGGGTTACTGTCTGTGGTATCGCAACCTCAAGATTTCCTCTCAGCTCCCCTTTCGACATCACTACCAGTTTGGACCAAGATCCCTACAGACTCATCCAAGCCTGCAGTTCTTTCAGTAGAAATGGATCCTTTGCTCCAGGAAGATACCATTATGCAGTTGCTCTTCTTTGTCCTTCCAGCTTCTTCATTATCCTTTTCTTGTTTTAAAGGAATGGAAAGCTGCAGGAGCCTGCAAGCAACATCACCAGACAAGCCCTAACATGGAACCCCCAAGGAAAATGAAAAAGAGGCTGGCCAAGGAACACCTGGCATAGGGACCTGGAAGCAGGCATCAGGAACATGGGGATGACTTGGAACCAGCTAGAAAGAAGAGCC
>CM031595.1:70501659-70519159 GCA_018398815.1 Conus ventricosus | reverse complement strand
TTCTGTGCGTACCTTGGATCAGAACATTCATCACTGAACACCAAGAAAGTGACTCGGCAGCAGTGCAGTGTCTCCTCTGGTGGGTTGCCTCATGACCACTTAACACTGACTGCTGCCTGTAAAATGCCTGTGCCAATGTGGCGATGAAACATGTGGCTTTGGACAACGAGCTGGAATGAGCAGCATGCAGTGCGATGAAACATGTGGCTTTGGACAACGAGCTGGAATGAGCAGCATGCAGTGCGATGAAACATGTGGCTTTGGACAACGAGCTGGAATGAGCAGCATGCAGTGCGATGAAACATGTGGCTTTGGACAACGAGCTGGAATGAGCAGCATGCAGTGCGATGAAACATGTGGCTTTGGACAACGAGCTGGAATGAGCAGCATGCAGTTAATGCCACTGAGGTCGCAATGAAAATGAGACAGTTAAAAAAAAAGGGTAAACAAATAAACAAAACTCTGCCAATAACTATGCACAATATCACACACACATTGACTGAAAACACTCACTGTCAATATCTACAGCCCCAGGATTAGCAGAAGCTGCAACAAGAGACAGGCACCAATTAATTCCCCACTCACAGAATAAACAAAGGGGGTTCTGCAAAAACAACAGCCAGGTTATCACACAGCAAACAGGAGCCTTGTCGATTAAGCATTGTTTTTTTCATCCTTCAGTCTGACCTGAATCTCCCCTTGCTACAGTTATTCTTAGTATTCCAACTCACTTTATTTTCCAGCCCAATTTGAATGTTATATTACAGAATAAGCCCAGGGGTTCCAAATCGCCCCAGCTGATACCATCTTAAGCTAGTACAAGTGCAAGCATGTGTTCTGTTGTCTTTACGGTCTGATCTTGGAAAGATGAAACTCTTCTGTCAACACATTTAATGTCACTGTTGTGAATTCTAATGCTGAGAGCTTTCAGGACTCAGAATGAAAATCAAATAAAAGAAATTAGCCACTCCAACAATAACAACTATACAATTCAAAAATTCAAATCGACAAAACTGCACAATGAAACAAAAATAACACTAAGAATTTTTTTTTCAGCAGTCTAAAGCAATGTTATTTGATTTACCATTTGCTAATAAGCAAATATGGCAAAGTAACCTCCCATGATCATGAGATACAGACAAGTAACCTCAATAATCAGCTGCAGTGGCCACTGGTCAGTGTGTTGGGCTCATGGCAAGACACTGAGTTCATAATCTAGACTCCTGACAAATTTATAACTAGATTTTTTTTTTTCCTGGTTGCATTTTCTCTTCACACCTGTGCATGTAATGGCTTGAAACAAGAAGCCTGGGACAATATAAATCAGTTTCATGCATTTCAAATGTGCATCCTCTGACATGCTGCTGAAATATCCTGACCAATATTGGAGATACCTGTACCTATTCAGCTTGGCTGGTGCTGCAATATAATGTAAAAGGAAGGACGGAGAGTTACAAAAATATTCAGCCTCAGATGAATATGTGATCCCAACAGTATGACTCTTTTTGTCATATCTTGACAGCCTTACAGCAGACACACTACAGCAGTGTTTTGTATGCTTAAATCGACATACAACACTGCAGATGATTTAGCTTCTCTATGAGAAGTGCTTTGTGTGGCTGATTAGTAATATGCATGCATGACATAGTTTGTTGCAGTACAGGTAAAGGGACAAAAGTCTGTCCCCTCTAATGGTGGACAGATTTGAAGCGGCTGTTTCCACTAGATTATCTAGCCAATATTTCAGTGTTGGCGACATATTTGTGTACCAAAAACCACTGACATCATTTTCACAAGTCTACTCTTTCGTGTGAAGTAAATAAAATCATTGAACTGCTGTTTGGTGCTTGCGGTCTGCTGTTAGATCTGGCATGGTATCGGCAAACAAACAGCTCACAGAGGAGATCCAAAAATATGTTGAGTCATTGATAGACCTGGGGTGTTCGAGGTGGCAAATGTGTTGAACAGGTCAACTGTCGGGAAAGTTTACACGAGTTATTGTGACAGAAAAACCGTAGAAAACAAACCTAGGAGTGGTAGGCCCAGAGTGTTCACAAACAGGTGCGTGTCTGCACTGTCAAAGATCGTAAAACGGGACAGATCTGCCACAGTGTCTGAAATTTCAGTCGAATTCCATGCATCAACCTCCGTTGAAGTCAGCCAAAAGACGATCAAGCGAAATCTGCATGGACTTGGCTATTCAAAGCATCCCCCCAGTGAAGAAACTAGTCATCAAGGAAGTGAACAGAAAGAAGTGGCTGCAGTACTGTAGGAGTAAACTTCACTGGACTGTGAACGATAAGTGGAAGAATGTTATTTTCACTGATGAAATGACCATTGAGATCAAACCCAATGGACGTGTAAAACTATGGAGGAAAGTCGAAGAGAAGTGGTCAGTGCTTTCTCTGTGCAGCGTCCATCTTGGCCCGAAGACTACATTGAAATTGATTGTGTGGGGATGCATTTCGTATGACAGAGTTGGACCACTGGTGTTCATGGACGGCAGCATGAACAGTCAGAAGTACACTGATGTGCTGGAAAACAACTTTCTGCCGTTTGTTGCCGACCACTTCCCAAACAAACGTTGGTACCTGTAAAAAGACAACGCCTCTGTTCACCGCTCGGCTCACACCGAGACCTGGAAGCGACAGCACAGAGTTCCCGTATTTTTCTGGCCCCCTCAAAGTCCAGATCTAAATCTGATCGAGAACGTGTGGTAAGTCCTCAAGACTCACGCGAGTAAAAAACATTTGCCGCATCAGTACCGTCGCAGATCTGCGCTGTGCACTCACCATTTGCTGGAATCAACTGACTGTTGCCTACCTCAGGGCTGCCTACCCCCTTCCGCCTCTTTCAGGGACATACTTTTTCAAAACCAGGGACACTGACTGATTTCCAGGGACACATGCAGCGGTAGCACATATCACAACCACATCAACATTAAAGTGAAAGTTTACCTTTATTTACACTGTGTACAACTTCTACAATGCTACTTTGCTTCTAGCGCACTGAAACTTCTTTGCGATGTCCGAGTCAGGAAACATCAATTTAACGCATCTGTTTAGCTTGTCCAGCGCAGCCATCGGCAAATTCAGTTCAGCTGCAAGGTCAACCATCATCGTTTCAGCTCTTATGATGTCAAAAGTTTCCTGACTGGTTGACGTCTGAGCGCGCTGAAAGAATCCGCTAATGTTACAAGATTTCTCGCTCTCACGGATTTTTGTGTTCTTCTTGTGCTTTTCTGTGGCGACATGACGGGTTATTTCATCCCTACCTCCAGATCCGATGGAGAACTCACACGCACAAATTTCACAAGACGCGTAAAGTCTCGATCTTGCCACGCTTGATGAACGGCCAGGTTTCCGTATATTTTGACAGGAATGTCTGCCGACGTTTCTTCTTCTTGAGAGAAGCCCCATAGTCGAGATCGCCATCGGCATTTTTACGCTTTCCGTGTTTCGCGTCCATTTTTCTCGCTTTCAAAACTCGGGAAGACGGTGTATGCGCATGCGCACTGGTCAGTTCGGCAATGTTCGGGTCTTTCCGACGGATTTGGTCAGGATGGCCACGACCGAAGTCGGTCAGTCAGTGATCAGCTGACGAACTCGACTTCGTTTTTTTTTGTTGTTGTTGTTGTTGTTGTTCTCCCGAATTTTTTTTTCGCGGGACATAGAATAAAAAAGTGGATTCCAGGACAGGCTGCATGATTTATTATTTCGGGGGACAAATACGGATACTCCGGGACGGTAGGCAGCCATGTACCTCCACTCCCTCTATTTACTCTCTACCGAGAGGCTGTCAGCATGTTTTGAGTCGGAAGGGCCAGATTACAAGTACTAGCAAGTTAAGTCCAGCCTAAAGATAAGAATAATAAGTTTTCAGCAACAGGTGCCTGTAGGTAGTCAGCACCGGAAGTGCCAAGAGGGGACAGACTTTTGTCCCATGAGTGTAGTATAGTCCAGCCAACCGCAAAGGGCCATAATGTGTGTGTGTGAGTGTGTGTGTGTATGGTGTGTGTGTGTGTGTGTGTGTGGGGTGTGTGTGTGTGTGTGTGTGTGTGTGTGTGTATACATGCGCCTGCAGCCTGCATGAGAGTGAGTGTGTGTGTTATATATGATGCATGTACACGTCCATGTGTGCATGCAAATGTGTGTCCTTCTTAGATCAGAAATAAAACCAGTCATCTGTGAAGTGGGAACAAAATAAAACCCTAGAATCCACCATTCCCTTACTGTCTTCAGCAATGATAGTGACAGTCTCTGAGGCCTGACTGGACCCATGATGACCACAGCCACAACATAGATGGAGTACTTGGCGTTCACATCTGTCCACAAGGTGAACTGCATCTTGCTTGGCTCCAAACGGCGGGTCTGAAATGGATGAAAACAACAGCAGAATTAACTGGATTTCCACTTCTGAAAAGACTACTTTTACTTTATGTCAGCACCAAATTCATTTGTGCATTTTTATTACCTTACAAATTTGACAACTTCTAATGTGTACATGCAATGTTAGCTTCTAGTGTCATAAAGAACAAAACTTGAAGCTGAGCTTGTATCAAAAGCAGTGAAAAGAAAAGAAAAAAGAAACAGACAACAATGCATGAGGAAGAAAGAACAACACAAGAGCATTTCCTTCACATAACTCATCCACCCTTCCAATCTCTTAACGACTCACTCACCTCATCAAGACTTGCATCATCAACCCTCCTGTCCCTTCCCTCTACCAGATCCTCTACGCAACGCTTCCCCCCTCCAATGCCCCTCAGCTTCCCACTCATCATCCAAACAGAGTCACCACACACACACACACACACACACACACACACACCAAACACACACACACACACACACACACACCACACACACACCACACAACACACACATACATACACACACACACACACACACACACACACACAAACACACACACAACACACACTAAAGAAAACACACACACACACACACACACACACACACACACACACACACACACACACACACCACATACACACACACCACACAAATGCATGACATTGTGTCACATGCTTGTACCAGCTGTGTAAACTGTTAACCAAAGATGCATTCTCTAAATCAAACAAATCAATCGCCTTGTCTATCACTTACATTAAGGACAAAACATGTCTTTGAAATAGATGAGGGCCGACTATTTCAAAGGGTGGCATTCATGTACATAAGCATGTGTGTGTGTTGTGTGTGTGTGTGTGTGTGTGTGTGTGTGTGTGCGTGCGTGGCGTGCGTTGCGTGCGTGCGTGCGTGCGTGGTGCGTGCCGTGCGTGCGTGCGTGCGTGCGTGTGTGTGTGTGTGTGTTCGCATGTACAGGTGTGTTGTGTGCATGGTGTGTGTGTGTGTGTGTGTGTGTGTGTGTGTGTGTGTGTGTGTGTGTGTGTGTGTGTGTGTGTGCGCGCACACGCGTGTGTGTGTGGTGTGTGGGAGGTATGCATGTGCATGTACAGGAGTGTGTGTGTGTGTGTGTGTGTGTGTGTGTGTGTGTGTGTGTGTGTGTGTGTGTGTGTGTGTTGTGTGTTTGACACACAGAGAGAGAGAAAAGAGAGAAAGAGAAAAAAAAAATGCAACTACTTCATAAACCATATAGCCAAGTAAATGCTCACAAGCTTCATCCTCAACTCCTGAGCAACAATGACGACAGGTCAATGTGTCGATGTGAATGGTTTCTGAAGACCAGTCACTGTCATCTGTATTATGCTTTAGGGATGTCACTGGCTCCTACATGTGACACTATATGTAATGCTGCTACTTCCTACATCAAAATAGCACAGCGAAGCTTGAAGTCTGAAAAGCTGAACAGCCTGTTCTATCTACAACAGAGACATAAAAGTGATGATTGTGCTTGTCAGTAGCAGTCATGGGCCTTACAGTCATCAATACTCACTGGCTTAAATTTGGACTCGGTAGTCTTCTTGTACATCACAATATAGCCAGTTACTGCTGACGGGTTGTACACTGGCTTCTTCAACTGATGAGCAGCTGGCTTTGGCCTCTTGCATGGCTGGCAACACGACAGGGACTGTGGGGGGCTGGGTACCAAGGCTGAAAATGATTCAATTTAGAATTCATCACTGCCATGTCCACAATGCAATAACGTGAAAATAAAAGTTGTCCACACTTTTACCTCTCCTCCTCCTCAACATCTCTATCTGATCACATATGCACACACATACACACTCACTAACGTGCACACAAGATCAATGTTGAACACGTGCATATATGTACAGAAACAGATGTACACAAAAACTAAGTATCCATGTGCACGAATTTGCCATCATCAGATGTCACATCAATCATTGATTCTCCCATCACCCACACACTTACCACACACACTGCCAGCTAAGAGCAAAAACTGTTACATAGCATGCTATCTATACATCCATTATCATAGCACAGATTTAACTTCACTCAGGAACAGTAAATAAGGATTGCTTGCACTGTGCAATATCAATTACATTCTGGGCTGCATGGCATCAAATGTTTCATCATGGATTAACATAAGCTGTTCTTTGACACAAAATGCAAAGAAAAGAAGCACTTAATGTAAAGACATGTATGTTTACAGTTTGGTTTATACAAGTTAAACTGCCTTTGACACAGCAAGGCTGCAAACACATTTTAACCCTGAAATCATCTTTTCTTTCAAACTGATTAAAATGTCATGCAGAGAAAATACAAAGAAAACAAAGATGGAGAGGTGAGAAATGAGAAGACTCCAATCTTTTTTTTTTAAAAAGCTTTCATAGGTAGCCTTTCACTCCATCTTTCTTAAATTCCCTCAACACTTTCAAGCAAATGTACATACTTGTTGAAGCTGATACATCACAAGTTCAGAAGAAGTCGGATGTTTATTATCTTTTTTCCAGATTCTGCAGATTCTTTTTCTCTTTCTCCTCCCACTAATATCATAATCCTTTTTTAAAGCCTCATCAACAACTTCGCATGCAATAATATTCCCGAAAATTTTCATATAATTTTACCACCTCATAGATTTACACGTGCAATGTAAATGATGACATACAGTGCAGAAAAACATTCAGGTGCCCCATTAAGCGGGGAATTAATGTGCTGACTGCTTGGCTTCAGTCAGCATGAACACCATTCTTTCCCCATTGCTACCCCTTCTGTCCTTCTCCCCTCCCAAATATCCCCATCCTACCCCTTCTGTCCTTCTCCCTCCCAAACATCCCCCATCCTACCTCTTCTGTCCTTCTCCCCTCCCAAACATCCCCCATCCTACCCCTTCTGTCCTTCTCCCCTCCCAAACATCCCCATCCTACCCCTTCTGTCCTTCTCCCCTCCCAAACATCCCCCATCCTACCCCAACCCTCACCTATACCCCTTCACTCCCTTTTCTTTGTTATAATAAACATTTCCATCCTTCATGTTTCTACAAAACTGAAGAGCAACACCATGCTTGAATCATCCAAAGTATTCACTTCATGACAATCACCTTTCACAGCTGTTAGTCAAACAAGTCATGACTGAATTTTTTATTAAACAACACAACGGAAAATCTATATAAGCTCCTACCTTCCTGCTTCTATTGTGCGACACTGACTTTTATCCGCCGCTGAAAACAGAACATGCTATGACTCTAAACAAACAAACAAAAAAAGCTTCATACCTGCACCATACTGGTAGCATGAAACGATAGACTGGAAGTAGTTCAGGCAGACCAGCTGGTTTGAGGTGATGTTAGGCACCTGCAGCGGGTCATTGCTGCACAGCATCAGGCACTCTGAGGGAACACCTTGGCGGGCACAGCAGTTCTCATGATTTCGACCATCTGAAAGCAATACTGCACCTTCCTTTGTTTGGCTAATCATTGTGAAGATATGGTGGTGATGCCAACATCGACGACAACCACAACAGTGGTGACTTGGATATGGAAAGAAGAGGGTGTTGAAAGTGGCAAATGTAATGATGATAATGGGGATTATTATGAATAAATCAAATAACAACATAAAGATCTGTCAGATTTTCTGAACCCCACAGTGGCATCACTCTTACACCATTCATCCTAAGTCCATAATGTACAGCCACATCAAGGCTAGTCCTGTTACAATCCAAGCACCAGTAGTCCACAGCGAGTTAGCAGCATCGTTGACATGAACCACTTATGAAAAGAAAACAGCACTGCTTCTGAGTCACTTTTGTGGTGTTCAGCAGAACCCATTCTGTTCTACCACGCATTGTGCCCACTGTTCCCCTAGTGGCCAGCGATATATATAAAGCAGTAAACTAGACTGAGCAAACATCCAGCCCTAGTGTAGAACTAGACCATTACCATATCCATCCAACAAAAGACAATCCAAAGAAAATCCCCCAAAGCCTACAAAAGTGGGTGTGACTTAAAACACAAGATCTGAGATATTTTTCTATTTTCATGTCTCACTATACTGTACAGGGTTTTTTTTCAGTATGCATCCTGATGTCAGTCTGGCCCAAGAAATACAGATGATACACAGATGTATGGAAATATGAGCAAGCAGGCCTGAGAGATACAAATATCTGCTGTGCAATTAAACAGGAGCTCTCAGAAATATATCCATATGAAGATGAAATTCAACTGTGTGGTGCTAGTCTACATATCTGAGCCCAAAGCAGAATGAAGAACTGTAGGTAGGAGCCAGCCTGGTAATAAAAAATCCGTCAATGATCTTGGTTCTGTGATGGTGTTAAAACCCACATCCTTTCATGGAATCCACGTCTTCATCCATAAATCAAATCACCAAAGGTCAAGAAAGAGATAAAGTCTTTAACACTAGTATAGTTACACATTAATTTCCCTCTCCTCACAAGGTCTTCAAAAGATCTATGTGTGTGAGTATGTGTCATCATGTCCACATTGTGACTAGCAGGGGTGGAAGACGTCATTCCCTAACAGATGGACTCAGCATGTGCTCTTTACTAAAACAATAAAGTGATTTTTTTTATTCCAAATTCACCTTGACCCTGTCCTTTACTAGTGATAGATGGTGCAACTTTCCTGTACTAGTTATTGACAGAAATTCCGTATTTTTCTCAGGACTTTTAAAACTGATCAAGAATGGCTCCCGTGTGATTTATCTTACTTTATGCACTTAAAAGGGTGTGTGCACTGAGCGAGAGACAGAATCAGGAATAGGGTCACACATGAAACGATGAATGAACAACGAACAACAAACAGACACAAGTAAAGTAGCAGTTTCACACACAAAACATTACTTGGAACACCAGATTAAAACAGACGCTATATTCCTGAATTGATCAAAGATTCAGTCTGGCCTCACATCACAAGGCTGGCCAGTTCTCACTGTATCTCATCGTCAGGAGATGGCATGGAAATCCTCACCAATATCCCAGTTGGAGTCTATCAAGGGTAAAAAGACGTAGCTGGTTGAGGGTTGCCTAAGAGGAAGTGGGAGGGGGTGGGAGGCTAAGGGAGGAAGCTGATGGACCTCTTTTCTTTTTGTCGACGACACTACTTGATACAGGCCTGCTGGTTAGTGCATTGTCCGCTGGGCCACATGTTAACATGGATTCGTGTTCCAGTGCTGAGCCAGTTGTCAGGATCCCAGGGTTTGCTGGCGTTACAGAATCTGGTTTGCAGGCACATGGCTAGGATTCTGGCTTGAACAGTCCTCACACTTGCCATCTGAACTTTCAGGAGAGGGTGAGGTCTCAGCCGGCATAAGTGAGACTAACAGAAATGTATCACCTTTCCATTTTAGTTTCTTCACGCAGGTGCTGAGTGGATTTTAACGAGTGGTGTGAAACAATAAGAAACAGCTAATTAGTTGAAGATAAATAACTCTTCAAAGTAGCCAAATACTCATGTAGTATAATTAGGTGTGGGAAAATTCAGAGTCAAACCACGCATGTTTATTAGAGTCACTTACTACAAAACATTGAGACTATCAACAGTATTCATAAATCATTCTAACAGATTTCACCATGCACTGGCATAAAGTTATCATGTTAAGATGTAAGGCATAAATACAATGCACAGTCTCAAGACTTAGAAACTAAATTCCACTTACACTTCTTCTGGGTCAGTAAGTGAAAGCTGACAGAGGATTTAAGAGTAGTAAGGGAGAATTACCTTCCCCTCTCGGGCATACAACTCGGGTCGCATTTTTCACTGTATATAGGACTGCTTCCAGTATTATGGCCTACGGAGGGTCCATGAATCTGGGGCTTGTTTACACCTTTTAGAGGGCTCAGCTAACCACCATGCTTCTAGGGTCTGTCTGAGTGGCAGATTAGCAGGGCAATGTGAACACCAGTTAAAAATTTTGAATGGGAGAAGGCCGAGTCACCTTGTTTTGGCATTTCTCAACACATGCAGTGTGACTTGGTGCTGTTTGAATCAAACTTGACAGTCTCTCAGATCTTAGAGGTCTTCAGCTTTTTACACCGAAGTTATGTGGCCCACCACCAAGTCACACATGCAAATGACTCACACCTCAAATGTCGACATTCTGTAATGTGGCATGGGTGGCAAAGGACATTCTCAGCCAGTCCATGTAACCTACAAACAGGACTGCGAAAATAAAAAGTTGCGGCAACTGTATCAGTGAGTTCAGATCGAGTGGGGAACAAAAGGGAGGTGGTGCTGACTTGCGTAGAACCACGTTTCACGTTTAACACTGTCATCATCAGAGTCGCATCTAACCATTGTTTCAGCATGGAAAAAGTCTGCCAGACAGATGTAGAGGAGGGAGTGAGAGAATAGAGGGGGACAGGAGGTGAAGACTGGAACTAGAGAATGGTATAAAAAGTGATAACACAAAGAAACGTATGTGTGATTGAAGAGAGACAGACACAGAGAGAAAGGAGGTAAAAGTGATGGGGTGGATGATGGTGGCTGACAATTTGTCACACACATGCGTGCACAAAAAAGCATATAAACAAAGTGAAGAAAAAGAGTTAACAAAGTCAACAGACCTGAACTAGAGAAAATAAAACAAATCATCAACACAGAAAGCCGTAATCAGCGGGTTCTGGGCATGTGGGTGTGTGTGTGTATATGTGCGTGTGTGTTTGTGTGTGTGACTGTGTGTGTGTGTGTGTGTGTGTGTGTAAGATAAGATAATGTTGCTTATAGCCCAGCCGACCGCAAAGGGCCACATCAGGGCTGTGTGTGTGTGTGTGTGTGTGTGTGTGTGTGTGTGTGTGTGTGTGTGTGTGTGTGTGTGTGTGTGTGTGTGCGTGTGCACGCAGACATGGTACATGTCCGCGAATTTGCGGAAATCCGCGAAAAGCAAAAAAAAAAAAAAAAAAAAAAAAAAAAAAAACCGAGCCGTGCCCGACGAGACCAGCCCACTTAGTTCGTTTCAGGTCATTCACTTCAAGCCTTCGTCTCGCGAGAAGTAGCATTGAGCAGGACAACTTCCGCGCATGCGTTTTCGTGACATTCGCCACTGCTTTCCGCTCTGGGTCGACGTGATCGAATTTGAACAAGATTAAAGAAAAAGAAGGAAAAAATAAAAATGCCAAAGCGTACAGACATAGTTCTGCGAAATTCTGCGACAGGAGATATTGATGCTGGTGTGGCAAATAAATGGCGATGGGATTGGCTGAACAGGAGCCACAAAAATGAAACGTTTTCGTCGTGCTTGGAACAGTTGATAGACTTACAACCACATTTTGGAGAAAGAAAAAGAAGAAAGAAAGAAAAAGTTTGAACTGTTCCAGAAGGAACACATTTGGCTGGCTTCAAAGAGAAAAGCCATTGAACATTACAGACAGGAGGCAAAGAGAATGAGGTTTGGACATTACAAAAAGTAGGCTCTGCTCGTGAAGCAGATGGCTGAGAAATCAGGCAAAAGTAGTCTTCATCTCATTCACATTGTAAAAGAGACACAAAACTTAAACTCATTTTGTACTGTATTCAGATAGATGTAAAAAGTAAAAGGAGTAACTAATGTAGAGGAGACGGATCATAAAAGAATTGAACATAGTAAACAAAACTGGAACTCAAGACATGAAATAGACCAGTACTTTGCTGTGCTGTGCTGTGCTGTGTTGGTGGTGCTGGACATGATGACCAAAGTTGTGCAAAATGAGGGGTCTCCTGTGTGTACACTGTGCGTGTGCTTCACTGACATAGTAAGTAAAACGTTTACAATTTGACTTAATGTATGCCACCTAAAGCAATGTAGATATGTACTCATTTTTGCTATGTGACTACTTGGCTTTAAAACCTCCTTTGGGGTGAAGGAAAGACTGATAAAGTGATTCTAGGATCTAGGAGAGCTTATTTTGTGGCAGAAATTGCTTAGTATGAAGAACTGAAATTAGTTCAAGGAGAGGCTTTTTTACAGGCTAGAATTGCTGAAAAACCTTCAGCTTCAGGGGGCGTTGCCCCCTCACCCCCACAAGGGGCTCTGCCCCTTGACCCCGCCCCCTGGACCCCCAAACATTTTCAGGGAAAAATGATTTTCCTTCAGTACCATGCTTGGCACGCCATGTAAGCTTATGTCAGTACAAAAGTATACACATTGTAGCATGTACAAACAAATGAAAGCAAAAATAAGTCAGCAAAAACCAACATACCTGATCCACAATAGATAAACCTGGGCAAATCATCGAACAGGAATCTGGAATTACTGGGTTTGATCCATCGGAAGTGGAAGCACACACTGGCAGACACTGCTCACTGACGCCTTGCTGCTGGCAGCATCCTGCACAGAACCAGCGGAAATGTGACATTGCCTGCAAAGCACTTCTTAAAACATATGATTATGCCTGCAAAGCACTTCTTAAAACATATGATATGCCTGCAAAGCACTTCTTAAAACATATGATTATGCCTGCAAAGCACTTCTTAAAACATATGATTATGCCTGCAAAGCACTTCTTAAAACATATGATTACAGCCACACCAAAAACATGGCAATGCTCAGAATACTAAGCATGGATATCCGTATAGTTGAGGCAAAGGAAGACCCAGCTAACTATGTTTGTGAACTAATGGATGTCAGTGTTACCTTCTTGACACCAATAATCAAAAGGACTAAGGCAAACAAAAAAACAAAAGAATCCGGAAAACATCTTTCACACTGCTTTACACAGATCCATCCCTGTTCCCCATCCCCTCCCGGAATCTGCGTCCAAACTGCTTGGACAAAAAACTTTCCACTCAACTGTGGAAGTCATGTCAGTTGTGATAATAAAAAAAAGCACAATGAACAGAATTTTTTGTTAAATGTAATAGAACAAAAGAAATTTCTCTGGTAGAATTTACAGAAACTGGTAGTAAAATTTATGACTAAAAAACCTAAACAGCTTCCCTGACGAAGTGAAAGTCCCATTTCTTGAAATTTTCCTCTTTTTTTTTTTTTTGCCAGAATACTACTGTCTAAGGCATCAGCATCTTTAAATATTTAAAGGAATTCTTTCAGAATATTTGGTCACAAAGAGCTGGCCTTAATAAATTCTATTTGATCTGATGCAATGATTTTTTTTCAGGCCAATAAATGTTATCCTAACAGACTATTCATCCATTTATCTGCAAGTTTTAAAAACACTTTGGCTGACATGGGTAAAACCAAGAAATTAAAAGCAGGAAAACAAGGGAGTCCAGGGACCATTTTAGGCCCCCTGCCAGATCAAAGCGTCCAAGCCCCTTGTTAGTGGTCAGAGGTCAAAGGCCCCTGAAGCTGAGAGATTTCTGCATCTTTGCAAAGAATAATCTGGGCATTCTGAGGCGACTTCCATCTAATTTTTACATTACAATCCACAAGACCACCACTGTTACAAATTATCAATGTTTGAGAACAGAGTTTACTGGACACAAGTTGCAGGGGCACAAGATTCTCAGGGCTGGACGAATCAGATCTTGTTAACCACATTTCATTTCATTTTTTATCTTCACCAGTAGTGAAACTTGCAAATACAGTTAATTCTAAAACAAGGAAATAGTCTTTGTTCACATAAATTTTGTGCACCAACTCAACCTGCAATAAACTTTGTCAGAAAGAAAAAATGTCCATTATTTTTCCTGGATGTGGAGAATGGGGCATTCACCTGTACATTGATGAATGGTTTTCCTGTCATACACCATTGATAACAACATAAACTTGCTTAAATTTTACAACCGAAAATGAGTACAACTCCCACTGTTACACCCTTCCCAAAACTCTTGGTACACAGCAAAAGCAAATCAAAAAGACAGAAAGAGAATGCTTATTTATCACAGGACTCTTGGTTTTTTTGCTTTTATTATTTTTTTTCATGCCAGCACCCAGATGTGCTGCACTAAGTCGATGCTGCCCACACACGATGTGCTGTGCAACATATGCTGTTGTAGTCACTCAACACCATACGTCAAAAACATTACATTAGTCATCAACACCAACGTTGTCACATCCTCTGACTTTCCACTTATTCCCACTTTCAACTGTTTGAAGTTATACTGGTGATCACAAAAGAATTCTCATTCAGCTGAATGAATGCCCTCCGCATCATGACTGTTAGCTGCAACAGCGTTCACACACTGATTAAACATGGTGTCAAAGAAAGTTTGGTTTAGCAAAAACTTGGACAGGATGACGTGTTCAGGATATCTTTACTGAAACTTTAAAAAGAAAAACAAACTGGCCCCAACACATGGCAATTTCCAGATGTATGTCTTGATGTACCAAAGTCACAGCCCTGATGTGGCCCTTTGCGGTCGGCTGGGCTATAAGCAACATTATCTCCTTCTCATGTACCAAAGTCAGATTCTGTTCCAGACATGTAGTTTTATCCATGGACTTACCTGTACGATTAAAAAGCTGATCTGGTGTATAATCCACTTCAGGCGGCACAGATGAATCTGTTTCAAGAACAAAGCCATACAAAATTTACATCTGTCATAACATAACATGGCAACCTTTCTCCATTCATTTTTCATCCTAATTTTTTTTTAACCTAGATCATCTCTATTATTATTATCTCCCCCCCCCCCCCCCCCCCCCCCCCCCCGCACTCCCCGCTTTACACATACACTCTGTCACACACACACACACACACACACACAAACATACACACACATACCTTCTCTCTCTCTAAAATGGTTCCAATTTACTTCTCCTCAATCAACCCCCACCCTCATCCATTCTCTTTCCTCTCTTGCTTTTGTATATTTTTATTTTTGACTTTGTGTGTTTTGTCCTTTAATGAAAATATGCAGAACCAAACAACTCTCTCTGTCTGTCTGTCTGTCTGTCTGTCTGTCTGTCTGTCTGTCTGTCTGTCTCTCACACACACACACACACACACACACACACACACACACACACACACACACACAATGGAGCGGGGAAGAGAGACAGACAGACAGAGAGAAACACATATAGAGTTACAGAGACTGAGGGAGAGACGGACTGAGACAGAGGCTAGTGAGAGAGGCAGACTGAGATTCTGAAATGTGAGCAACACTAAAAAAAGAGAGCTGGGAGCGAGGAGAGTAAAACGATACAGGCCAGGGACGGTGAAGAGGAATGACCGTCATGAACGGAGACTACAGTGCCACTGCTCTCTGTCTACTTGTAAAGGCAATATAAACTGATACCTAGCCCTACCTCACCCCACCCCCACCCACATCCCCAGCCCCCACTTTCATCCAGTGTATGACTCAATACATGATGCGTGAGCGTTCTGCCGCACCAATGAAAAGAAATTCAATATGCCAGCAACCCCTACTCTCGCCCAGTGTATGACCTAATTCATGATGCGTGAGCGTTCTGCCGCACCAATGAAAAGAAATTCAGTATGCCAGTAAAAGAATAAAGAAACGAAACATTATCTGGAAGTGGAGGAAAGGTGATTCTGTCACATTTCAGTGCAGGTGTTAGAGGCTGCACGGTTGGTGAACAGAAATGACCAGAACCGTGATAAATGATATTTCGGTCAGAGTGTTTGTGAAAGAAGATATTGCAATACTGGCATGTAGCACCGCCTATGCCTTCCCCACACAGCTGTCAACCATGTTTACACCACAAGCATAAGAGAGAAAAGTCTTCCCCTGCTCAGTTCTATAAGAGATCGTTGCAGTGAACATGTGAGTGCTTCATGAAAATATGTGCATCTGCCTATCTTAACATTATGCTATAAATTTTGAGTGTAAGTTTAAACCTGAATCTCAATGTATGAACATTAAGATGCAGTACAAAATGTTTATAACTTGCTTGTTTTTAAATTGCACTGTCAACTTTTACAAAATATTTATGCATTACAAAATGTTTATTACCTATTTGTTTTTACATTGCACTGTCAACTTTTACAAGATAAGATAAGATAATGTTGCTTATAGCCCAGCCGACCGCAAAAGGCCACATCAGGGCTGTCAACTTTTACAAAATATCTCTTTAAGAAGACAGCTGCAACAAATGAGCAGAGAAAACAAAAAAGAGAAATGATTGGAGCATGAAAAATCAATCTTTACAGCGGTGCAAATAAAGAGGATGCTATGAGTGCTATGTGCACAATCCACTTTAGAGCAGATTTAAAGAGTGTGTAGATTAAGAAAAGGGAAACAAAGCAAAAAAACACAAAACCAGAAAGAAAAAATAAAACATTAGTTTTTTTTTATATAATTCACGAACAATCTGTGGCAGTGAGAAATTAGTCCTGATCCCAATGTCAGGAGGTTGGCATAAAGTTTTTCATTCCACAAAACAACAGCACCTGCACGAGCCGCCTTCCGCAGTTGCTGGTGTACACAAGTCACTCTGAAATTTGCAGCTGTAGTACAGCAATGACACTGCAAAGTTTGCAATGTCAGCCTAAAACGACAACTACCTTCACACGCTGGTAGATAGGAAGTATAGAGCCATAAACACAAATTTATTTTGATGTTCTGAGCACAAACACAGAAATAAGTGTGTGTTCATACATTCTCAGTGTCCATGAATAGACCCTCTGATATACTTGTTGGGAGAAAAAAAAAGAAGAAAAAAAAACTGATAAGAATTTAAAAAAAGGGAGGTGAGGGGATGGGGGGAATGGAGTGGTGGGGAATTGGTATTTAAACAGAGATGAACTTGTATTTAAACATAGTGGAACTTCTATATAAATCTGTGTTCTCACGAACGCACATACACACGCTTGTACTCACGCACACACACACACACACACACACACACACACACACACACACACACACACACACACACACACGCACGCACGCATGTCTTCTTGCATTCACACACTCACACACACACACACACACACACACACACACACACACACACACACACACACACACACACACACTGTGGATATGTCTCACACTTGAGTCTCGAAAAGACACACACTGCAGGGACATGTTTTGTAGGGCGGAGGCAGAACACAAGAAGTTGAAAGTCAGGTCTCCAGAGGTGGAAGATAAGAAGGTGGATGTCGGGTCGGCTGAGGTGCAGGATGAGTGGCTGGATGTCAGATTGTCAAAGATGACACAGTGGTAGCTGGATGTTGGGTCGCCAGAGGTGGAGGATGGA
>CM031595.1:70481659-70496659 GCA_018398815.1 Conus ventricosus | reverse complement strand
ACACACACACACACACACACACACACACACACACACACACACAGATTCTTTGTAGATCTAACTTTTGTCATTAACTTTCATTCTGATAATTCAAAACAAAAACATAACATACGCAACGCTTTAAACAATGCACACTTGCTGCCGGAGAAAAATAAAACTACACACAATATCTGATAGTAATATTGATTATCAAACAAGCTACAGTGGAAAAAAAAAACACACACACACAACCAGGCCTAGGCAGTTTCTCTCAGAATACAATGTGCTAGTTTTCAATCTGCTTCTGATCTGGTCTAACTGTTCATATATTCTTCAACATCTACGAGAATTATATGCAATGATAACAGAAGCATAATAGACTTCCCATATAAAAGGCAATCAAGCCCACAGTGAACTACAAACTGTGCAGGGCACTTAATTCATGTGCAGTAACTTTTTTTGGTCACAAAAACATAATCAGAGAAACAAGCCACATGGCTAACCTAATTTCATGCCGAGATTAGCATTCCTGGATGACAGTTGAATAAACGGAATTTTCCAAACAGTGTTACGTCACTGACTTCAGTGCAAGTTTTTAGCTGGTCTGTACTGTACAAGTTAAAACGAAACCACAAAAGATCAGAAAAACCTTTCAAGTTTACCACTGACCATTGATATTTCCAAATTCCTTCTGATCAATTAAACACATATGTTTAGTGATTTAGAAGCACTGATTTTCTATTTTGTTAAAAGTGTGTTGAATTGCAGTTGATTTATTCCCCACAGGTTGCATAAGGAAATAAACATTATTTCTTTGAAAACACTTTTCTTTGGCACTTCAAATTCCTCAAAGAAATGTTTCTCTTTCTAGTTTCCCTTTACTGTACATAGAAAATCTATTTCCTCAATTACATTTCATGCTAAATTAATGCCCCAAGAATATTAAACATTGCAGATTTGTGCATGATAGTGTGCAACAGTTCTGATATTCCATTTTTGGGCACCACTTTTAGTAAACACTTGATGAAAAATGTTATAGAATATTTTCAATCAAGCTGTTGACTAAAATTGCACAAACACAACATAGCATGCATTCAAATTCTATTTCGCATACAAATGCATCATATATCACATCAAACCAAGATTTTGCATGAATAACTTGTCAGATCACTGAATTTGGTTATCTGTCAATTTTCCCCCATCACTCAATATCACTTTATGTTTACAGATAATGATATGAACTTTTCAACAGACTGTCACGAAAACCAAGTAGAAAATAGCAACAAAAAAATCATATGCAGTTCAGTTCAGTGGTTTATTTAATGTCTTTTCATCGCCAGATGAAATTAGACACAATCATATGCAGAAATAAGAGCATAAGTCATGATCTTTCTTTATATCATTTTCCTGTATGATCAATTTATCTAAATTAATAGTGTTTTTCTCTAATCTGACAACAATAGATGACATGATTTTAAAACGTACAGAAGTTTTCAGCTAACCAGCATCTATAAACTCCTTTGAACATGAAATGTATTTTGTGTAACATTCATTCAGAATCTATACTCTTTATGCAATACTTATTTACTGTTCTTTGAAATCAAATAAAAAGCTTCAGAATTTCAAACGTAAAATCAACAGGAATTACACTCCACAAAAGTTTATCACCACTGTTGAAAGTAGGTAAACTGAAGACACTGGCACTCGTATACAACAGTAACCAGTTACGACGACTATTTTTCCTATACTTTACCATCATGGAGAGCATATACAAACATTGTGTATAGAACTGAAATCAATTTGCAAAAAGGGGCCGGAATAGCTCAGTTGGTAGAGCGCCGGACTCGTGATCCTGGGGTTGCGGGTTCGAATTTCGGTATAGGGGATTTTTCCCTCGGAGTTAACATTGGTTCTGACTCCCTTCCCCATACAGTCCTTCAAATGAGACTATAAACAGAGGTTCCGTGTGTGAACGCACGCACAACATCTTGCACACACGTAAAATCCCATCACCAACTTTCGGAAGAGGAGGCCAGTTTGGCCGTTGGTATGGATGACACGTGACACATAGCATGCACCTTCCCCGAAGATGGAGTATGGCTGCCTTAATGGCGGGATAGAAAAGGGTCATACACACAAAACTCCAATGCCTGGCTATACAGGGAGTGTCCGCAGGAGTATCAGCCTGCGTACGCAGAAAGAAAGAAAGAAAGAAAGAAAGAAAATTTGCAAAAACAGTTTCCAGACTGTTTCTAAATCTGCCCTTGAATCTCATCATACAACACTAAATTAGTATTCAAACCAGATAGCAGCTAGTTTCACTGGGTTATTTCTTAGTATCGTCTGGTTCAATGACTAATACGTAGGCTGTGATGAAAATTAGTTTTGGACTGATCTTTCACTTTCAACAATTCACTTTGTTAATTATCTTAACTTTACTCCATAACTTACAGTGTGAAGGCCAACATGTTCGGCTGGGATATGAACAAACATGACTTGAGCAAAAAGGAAAAGGGGGAGAGGGCAAAACTATATTCAGAAGCTCATTTTCTATTCATTTCAATTTTTCATACGTTTCATCAAACTTTGGAATATTTTGCTGTCTGCATAGAAAACCAAAAATCATGTTGGAGTACATACTGAATAGTTCATGAAAATATTATTGAGAATGGACACCTGGTACCCACCCATTCCAGTGATTACTGTTTGGTCAAATAGTCAATTCTTAGTTGCATGATTACAACATACATATCAGCATGTTATAACCTGTAAAAAAAAAAGAAAAAGGGAAAGTACAATGTAAATCTATCTTTGCATTTACATATATGAAATAACAAAACATTACACATATACAATAAACACTTTGAAAGCATCCTCTTTCTTTCCTTTCTTTCTGCGTACGCAGGCTGATTCTCCTGCAGACACTGCCTGTATAGACAGGCAGTGGAGTTTTGTGTGTATGACCATTTTCCATCCCGCCATTAAGGCAGCCATACTCCATCTCCAGGGAAGGTGCATGCTATGTGTAACGTTCTCTTCCAAAAGTTGGTGATGGGATTTTATGTGTGTGCAGGATGTTGTGCGTGCATTCACACACGGAACCTCGGTTTATAGTCTCATTCGAAGGACTGTATGGGGAATGGAGTCCGAACCAGTGCTAACTCCGAGGGAAAAATCCCCCTGTACCGAAATTTGAACTCACAACCCCAGGATCACGAGTCTGGCGCTCTACCAACTGAGCTCTTCTGGCCCCCGAAAGCATCAGTTCTAATTTTGTACTTTTACAACACACACACACGCACGCACGTGCAAGCACACACGCACACACGCAAGCACGCATGCATGCACGCACACACACACAACAAAACACACACACATATACATACACACACTCTGGACTGGCAATGTTTCAAATGGAAAAAAAAGGGGGGGGGGGGTGGAGGTTTCAAACAGTTCTTGTCCCAGCTTGAGTGATCACTCTGCTCTAAAACCTTTCATAGGCATCCAGAACAGCCCTTTGATCTCAGTCACCTTCCAGTGAGCATGTAAAGAAACACTTATTTCTTGAAATACAAGTGTCTGCGTGGGTGATGTATTTCACAACATGAAATTTACCAATGTGGACTCAACAGCCTGGATAAGCTGTTCAGTAAATGCCAGCTGTTGATATTTACACAACCAAATGGTCAACAACTAGGACACACAAACTGTACCAATGATCACTGTGTTCATTTTCAAGGACACGATTTCCATTCAGTATAATTCATGTTGCTTATTGTTCATCTTAACGAAGGAGTCATGTCAGTACTGTTTCCAAATTAAATTCCTTCTGTATAAATGCATGAAGAAAAAAAAAGATGTAAAACAGAACCAGTTTATTCTAAACATGCTGAAAACAGCTTAAAACCAGAATTATTTTCCACAAGACCTATCCATCGCAATTTCCAGGTAGAGAGAGATGACACAAAATGAGCCACACTCTTGAGCACATACCTGTCAGTACCTGTCATAACTTTCATGAACTGTTCAGACTGAAATATATTTTGAAAGGAGAAAACTGACAATATTATTTTTTTCATTTTCCCTATATGAATATCAGTTCTCTTTAAAAGAACTAATGAGTCAATTTCTTAATCCTTCAACAAATTGCTGATTGTTTCCCATTCCAAACCATCGCTTCAATTGATCGTCTGTTGTTGTGAGGGTCTTTCCGTTCTTGTCTTTGACTGGCTTGCTAGTCTGTTGGTGTACAACTCTCTCATGTTACCCTGTCCCACAGCATCTTCTGCTTGTCTGGCAAGTCTGTCGATGAAGTCCTTCTGATCTTTCTTTACACTTTTCCTCACTTCTTTGTCCACCTGGGTATAGTCTTCTTGGGCTTGTGCTTTGCTTGATCTTGTCCAGCTCATGTTCAGTGTGGCTTTCTCCTCTTTCTTTTGTTTAGTTTCTGATTAGTATCATCGGAGATCCACTCCTTGTGTTCGGTCTTCTTCTTTCCAAGTACCTCCTCACAGGTCTCATGCCAAAGTATCTTGGTATGTTGCCACTGGTTCTCGATGTCTGTGCTTTCCTCTTCAAGCAATTCTTGAAACAGTTGGAACCTGCCGGTAAGACTGATCTGAAATTTCTCCTTTATTTCTTTACTGCTAAACAGCTCCACATTATATCTTGTCCTTACTGCATTTGTTGATGTGTACTTTTTGAGTCGGAGTCTTACTGTTGTCACAAGCAGGTGGTGGTCTGATAGCATGTCAGCACCCTCATCACCCTCACATCCCACCATGATCACCTGAATTTCCTGTTGATGCAGATGTGACCGATCTGGTTCTCTGTGACATGGTCCGGAGACATGGATCTCCACCAGGTGGCCTTGTGGATGCACTTGTGGGAGAAGATGCTGCCTCCAATCACCAGCTGGTTCAATGCGCACAGGTCTGCAAAATGTTCTCCATTCTCACTCATCTGTCCAACTCCATGTGTCCCCATGATGTCTTCATAGCCCGTGTTGTCTGATCCTATCTTGGCGGCGTTAAAGTTGCCCGTGAGTATTGTGATGTTGTTTGCTGCTCTTCTGTAAAGCACAGCTTGTACTTGCTGGTAGAAATCATCTTTCTTTTCCTCCTCTGAATCATCTGTGGAAGCGTAGCATTGGATGAAGTTCAGCTTGATGTTCTTCTTCTTGGTGCTAAACTTGGCTGTGATGATGCAGGAGTTGATAGGTTCCCAGCCGATGAGTGCCAGGCCGATGAGTGCCAGGCCGATGAGTGCCAGCTGCGCCTCCGGTGTCAGCATCAGAGCCACGCCTTCTGTATGGGGGAGCTCCATCCTCTGTGTGTCCTAAGTACAGCAGCAGCTCTCCTGATGTAAGTCTCAGCTGTCCTGTTTGTAGCCACCTTCTCTCACTCAGTCCTAGGATTCCTATCTTGTAGGCCTTCATCTCTCTTGCTATCTGGATGGTTCTGCCCGCTTCGTACATTATCCTGATGTTCCAAGTGGCTATCCTTGTTGTTTTACTGGGGGTCAGAAGGGGTAGCAGTCTTGCAGATCCCTCTCGGCTTTCACTGCCTGACGTCATGAGTCTCCAGGATGGAGTCCCTTCCTCTCCCAGGTGAATGTCTTCGTCTGATGTTGTCGATGCTTCTGTAACTTGATTTTTTGTTTCTAGGAAGGGGTGTTAGCCCTACGCAAACCCCTTATCCTTGGCCCCTCCTGCCTTAGTCGCCTCTTACGACATGCATGGAAGGGCAGTGGGTCTACTCTAGCCCAACCTACAGGGCTAGGCATTTGTATGTAATGGCTCTATTTGTGCATCCATTTCCACAACAAATTAATACTCTAAAGCTGCCTTGATGATTTCAAAATTTCAGTTTTCCAGAGGACTGTTTTCAAGAATAACTCAAGACTTACTTCAGTCAAAAATATCATTCGTAAGAATGTACAGGAATCAGCTCTCGTCATATCTGTACTTCTTTAAAACATTTAATATCAACCAATAGGTGCCTACCCATTCAAAATAGCATCATATTAAACCTTAAGAGTCTGCTTCTTTTTTAAGACATTTTATTGGTTAAGACTACAACTGTCATCACTGGAGAGCTGAAATAAAAAGAATAGCTCTTGAGATTATCTGAGTGCTATTTCTTCCATTTTTTAACAACCTTACGGCAAATTCATGTTAGAAAAGAAAAAAAGAATACAATTGTGGACACTTCTTCTTCTTCTTCTTCTTCCTAAAATACTGGTTCACTCAAAAACGAGTAGGTCACCAGCGCGCATGTTAAAAAGTAAAATAAAATAACATAAAATAGTGCGACTCAGACTGTTGGCCCTGGAGCAAATTTGGCAACAAGGGGTCGCACTTGATATTCAAGAAGTTAAAAGCAATGGCCAAATTCAGGCCCAGGTAAAAGTAAAATATCTGGGGAAGTAAAAATAGAAAATCGTCAATATGCAGATCTCAAAACTGTCGTCTCAATTTGTTTTTTAAATGAGATTGCATTTGTGGCAATCTTGATGGCACCCGGCAGTGAGTTCCACAGCCGTACAGAACTGGGATAAAAAGAATGTAAGTGGCTGTCAATATTTGATGCAGGTATGGTATAACATTGACCGCCACTCCTGGTGCTACTTTTATTCAATACTAGTTGTTCCACTGGAATATCAATTACTTTAGCTCTGCCTTTGAAGAAGATGTTAAGTTTGATAAAGCTCTTCTCTCTTCTAAGGGTTTCCATTCTAATTTCCTCATGTTCTTCCTAGTATTCCCTTTTCTCTGATGTGGTTCCTGTTACGAACCGTGCTGCTCTCTTCTGAATCTTTTCGAGGTTATCAATGTCCTTTAGATGGTAAGGATCCCAAACCGAGCAACCATATTCTAGTACTGGTCTAACCAGTGTTTTGTAGCAGTCGTCTTTAACCTTTTGGGGGCAATCATTGATATTCCTGTATAAGAAAGCTCAGATGTTATTTGCTTTCTTACATACTAAATTGTAATGTTCTTTCCATTTGAGACGACTATCTATAATCACGCCTAAATATTTTGCAGCATTAGTTTCTTTAAGTATAGTATTATGGATAGAATAATCTGATCTAATTGGTGAGCGTTTGTTACATATACGCAACACTTGGCACTTTTGGGGATGAAATTCCATTTTCCAAGTTCTTTCCCACTCTTGTAAAGCGTTTAGATTTCTTGTAGAATGCGTGTATCATTCTTGCTTCTGATTGTTCTATATACTAAGCTGTCATCTGCAAAGAGCCTTATAGTAGTTCCAGGAGAGAGATTCTACTTATGTCATTTATATAAATTAAGAAAAACAAGGGCCCAGAACAGTTCCCTGTGGTACACCTGACAAGACTGGTTTACAATGGGATGACGACCCTTCCACAACAACTTTCTGCGTTCTCCCAACGAGGAATGATCTAGCCCATTTTAGCAAAGAACCGCCAATGCCGATGTGTTCTAATTTAAGCAGCAGGCCCTCATGGTCAACCTTATCAAAGGCTTTAGAAAAGTCTAATAAAATTGCATCTATTTGCTGTCTGTTGTTAAGACAGTTATTATAATCATTGAGAGTTGTTATAAGTTGAGTCTCACAACTCCTTCGCTGTCTAAACCATGCTGGGCGTTATTTAAGAAGTCATATTTGTCAAGATGGTCCATTATGCTACTATATATTATGTGTTCAAGTAGTTTTGCTGATATGGATGTAAGAGATACAGGTCTATAGTTCTCTGCTTTTATTTTGTCACCCTTTTTGAATAAGGGAACAATGCTCGCATCTCGCCACTCATCAAGTATTACTCCCTGGTCCAGTGAAGCTTGGGAAAGTAGTGGGTATACCTCACTCAATTCATTGGCACATAATTTTAAGAGCTTGCCAGGAACGCCATCGGGACCAGTAGCTTTGTTTTCATTGATGTTGGTCAGTAACTTAAATACTCCTGCTTTGTTTACTTTGATGTTTTGCATTTCAGGGAGTTTATCATCATCCTTTAGTCTAACGTTAATTAAAGGTTTGGGATTTGAGAAAACTGAACAAAACTGCTTGTTTAGTAAATTTGCTTTCCCTTCAGGGTCCTGTATTAGGTTATTCTGGTTGTTTCTCAGGTCTGGAATCCCAATGTTGTCCTGTCTCTTACTCCTTATGTAAGACCATAATTTCTTGTTTTGATGATCACCTTCTGAAATCATCGAATTAACATAATTGGAGTGAGCAAGCCTACATTCTCTCTGACACCTTCTCTTAATATGTTTATACCTAACCAGTAATCTTTCTGAATTAGGATGTAGTTTCAATTTCTTAAAGAAACGATGTTTCCTTCTCAACAAACGTTTAGTTTTTGTAGTAATCCATGGCTGGTGGTTCTTGCTTGAAGTTATTTTAGTAGGTATGTTTGTCATCCATAATAAATTCCAAGTTAGTTTTTATACACTTCCAAAGGTCACTGACATTATCTTTAACACTATGGGACCTAAAAAAAAGACGACTGAAATCATGAGTATCCCTGCGCAATTTTGGTAAATCTGCTTGGTTCCAGAGTCTGATGGTACGTTTAGGGGGTTTTCTTCGAAAGGGTTGAAAGTTGCTCTCTAAGAGAATTATGTCATGATCACCCAGGCCTGCAATTAATTCCTGATTGCCTAAAGCGCCTGGACAATTGGTAAAAAATAAATCCAGGAATGCCTTACCATGAGTTGGTGCTTCAACTGACTGCACTAATCCAAGGTCTTTGGTGGTATCAAAAAACTGAGTATTAATATTTTTACTGTATTGATTACCAAGTATGGCATCTTCACCCCAATCAATATCTGTAAGTTAAAGTCTCCACCAATCCATAATATTGCCTTCCTATTGGCCAAAACAATGTTAGAAATAGAGGTGCACGGTATTACCGTATACCGGTATTATATCGGTTCGGAAGCCTCTCGGTACGGTATACCGGTACGGTCCGGGAAGGGTCGGTATACCGCGAATTGGAATAGAAACCGAAAGTAAACATTTTTCCTAGAACAAAGAGGCAGTTCCGTGAAAGTGCGGTAGGCAAAGGCACAATGGCTGAAAGCGAGTACACGATAGTGGCAAATGCTAAAGCAAAAGCCCTATTTGGAAGCACTTTGGAGTCCGAAAAAGAAAAATTGATGGTTCCATAGTGGAGAATACGGCGGTGTGCTTGACGTGCAATGGCGATGTAAAAACTGCTGGTGGAACCTCCAACATGAACACCCACATCAGGAGACACCATCCACAGTTACTGACCACACAGACGGAAACCTCAAGCTCACAAAGTGAGCAGCCACCAAAGAAACAACAGCGCCAGCAGACCCTTGCGGGAGCTTTTCAGGCCCAGGCGAAAAAGACAAAGTATCCTACAAATTCTCTTCGTGCAAAGGCCATCACAAACCAAATTACGCTGTTTCTCGTCAAAGATTTGCGACCTTACAAGTTGGTGGAAAGCAAGCACTTCCGAACCCTGATTGAAACGCTCGACGACCGTTACCAGGTTCCTTCTCGTAACCACTTTTCAGAGCTGGCTATCCCTGAGATGTACAAAAACATGAAAGCCACGGTGATTGCTGACCTTCAGAAATCCGAACAAGTAAGTTTGACTACAGATGGATGGACCTCGAGAGCAACAGACTCCTACGTCACTGTCACTGCTGTGTTGGTGGTTGATTGGCAGATGGTGAAGTATGTGCTGCAAACAAGACCAATGCCTGAGAGCCATACAGCTGAAAACATCACCAGGGTCATCACAGAAGCAATCAAAGAATGGAAACTGCCGAGTGTGCTGGGTCTCACGCTTGTGTCCGACAACGCCTCAAACATGGTCAAGGCTGGAAAGCTGCTGCAATGCCATCTGCACTTGGGATGCTTTGCACACACACTCAACCTTGCAGTTCAGAAGGCGCTCAAGGTGGATGGAACCGCAGCCATATTGAGTAGAATCGGGCGGATATCTACCTTCTTTCACAGGAGTCATTTGGCTTCCAACGTCCTCCAAGCAAAGGCAGAGTTGCTTCAACTGAAGGCAAAAAAGCTGAAGGTTGACGTTTGCACCAGGTGGAACTCCGCCTTTGACATGCTGTCACGATTTCTGTACCTGCAGGATGCTGTCGTCGCTGTGTTCGCTCCAAAGAACTGAGCTATCTCAAAGAGCGTGACATCACGAGTCTGAATGACAAGGAGGCCGCCGCCGCACAAGAACTTCAATCTTTCCTGAAACCCCTGAAGGACATCACAACTTTCATGTGCACGGAGGAGATGCCAACTTCGTCTGTGATTATGCCCCTTCTTGAGAGTCTGCTTGGCGAGAAAGGACATCTTCGCTCAAAGCCAGATGACTCCATGTCCGTCCAGCAAATGAAGGCTGTCATGGCAGCAGATCTGGAGGGCCGGTATGCAGAACAGAGAGAGATGCTGCAGATGATTTCAGCCTTGGACCCTCGCCTCAAGTCTTTCTCCTATATGGCACCAGAACAACGTGATGAGCATCTTCCACAAACTCACTGACGTCACAGTGAGCTTGCACACAAAACCCAAGACCGTCGAAGCAGTTAAGGCAGAACCAGGAACTTCAGCAGAACCTGGAACTTCAACCACCCCCAGTCTGCCAGCTCTTGATGAGCATGCCCATGATGTTTGAGGTGCTTGAGGAGATCCAAGAAGAGCATTTCGTGAAGACAGAGAGACCCGAGGACAAAGGGAAGTACGAGAGCAAAGGAGCGTGCCTGCTTGATTCCCTCCTGGCAGATGTCTTCGTCACACATGTCGAGCCAAGCAAGACCATCTTCCAGCAGGGAGCTGAAGAAGTCCAGAAGTATCGAGAGGAGAAATCTATTGGCATGGTGGAGAACCCACTCTTGTGGTGGAAACAGAATGAGTACCGCTTCCCTTTGTTGGCTAGGGCGGCAAGGATTTACCTCGCCATCCCGGCCACGAGTGTGCCGTCTGAGAGGGTGTTTTCGACAGCTGGGGACATTCTGACCAGCCAAAGGGCTACCCTGAACCCAGAACACGTGGACAAGCTCCTCTTTCTGAAAAAGAATTTGTAAAGTCATGCACTGTTCTTTTCAGAAAATGTAGACTCTTCTACTGATGTGGCTGCCATGCCTAATCGTTTTCGTACAGTTGAATATAAAAAAAGCAATAAAACGTTTCTCTCGGTAGGAATGTAATTATCAGTTTTGTCTAATCATTAGTTGATTTTTTCCCTTGAAACCTGTATATTTCTTCTCTTGCTTTTCTCTCCCTTTTGTTGTTATCCATCCAAAAAGTCTACCGTCTGTAGGTTTCATTTCATGATTCAGTGTTTTTGTTTTTTTCATAGTATTTTTTCAACTGGTTTTTAATCATTTAAATACAAAAATCAACAAACATTATATACAGAAATCAATATTTGTGTCATATAACAAAATAGAACCATAAGTCAATGGACAATATTTTTTCATAGTATTTGTTTACCTGATTTTGTATTCAAAGTGAACACTGAATAATTAAAGTTTGTTTACAAAAAAACGATCACTGGTGTGTGAGTCTGTCTTTTCTCAGTTTGTTTCAACTTCTGCATGCTGTCTTGTACGTACAAGTGGCCAGATGGTCATCACATTACATGGGATCGGGGACGGCGGTATATACCGTTGGAAAATATCGGTACTGGCAAAAAATATCGCGGTATACCGCGGTACGGTTTTCTTCACGGTACACAGCTCTAGTTAGAAATGTCTCTGCAAATAGACGAACATACATTTTCATCTAAGTCTGGAGGTCTGTAAACTGATCCAACAATGACAGGTCTCTTATTCTTAAAATTAATCCTACAAAAATAAACTTCACTATTTTTGCCTTGATATAAAAACTCACTGGCTAAGTTCTTCCTAATGGCAAATCAAGACTCCCCCACCTCTTTTTCCAAGTCTGTCCTTTCTATAAATATCAAAATCCTCCATTAGAAGTTCACTGCTGGATGTTCCAGTTTCTAGCCAAGTTTCTGTTCCAATTACAACATCAATGTTTTTTTTCGGTGACTAAATTACTGAGTTCTTCCTTTTTCTTGATAAGAGATTGAAAATTTACGACTATGTATTTAAGTTTATCTTTTTCTCTTAATGATTTGGGGTTCAGTTGCACTTTATGATTTGGGATTTTATCAGTTTTAGAATCAGGGGTTGATGCAAACTTAGGACAAAATTTCAAGTTTTCTTTTGGGGATCGGTCTGGTGAGATAGGGTCAAAACGGTTGCTTTCTGAGCTGCAGTCTTCAATAGAATCTTCAAAAAGTCTCGAACTAAAGTTTGGAAGCCCGCAGGTAAAACAAGTCCAAGATATATCACTATTGCATAATGCTTCATAAACTGCTGAATTTAATAACATACATTTAGTGTGATACCATGTATTGCAGATGTCACAGGCAACTGCTTTATGTTTCCATGTGACTCTCAAATAGCAAACTCCGCATGGATATTTTACTTTGGTGGACGGACCAGGATTGAGTTCAATGTCTCCTGATAGCAGAATAAGGCTTGTGTACGTATGTTGATGACCTGGAACGCAGAATTTGTTGCGTGTGTGTGCTTCTGTTTATAATTTTAGCTGTTGGATTGTTAAAACTTGTAAAGCGCCCGCCAGCCTACATGGTTAGGGTGGGTGCTATAGCAATTGTCATTATTATGATTAATTTTATGATGTCATAATCCTAATTTAGACGGTCAATGCGCTTAGGTCCACTACCTTTTGGTTATGACTCGGGGGTCAACACTTCATGCTCAAATGAGCAAGAAGTGTCTCATGGCGCTTTCCCCCCTTCAGTCAAACTCAAAGTTCAGATCCCAGGGGAATTGATGTTTTTAACCCCCTTCAGCAGTGTTGGAAAGAAATCGGCGCAAAGCGCTGGTCAGAAATGGAAAGAAATACTGGATTATTAGCCGTTACCTGGCAAACAAATGGTATTGTCCTTTTGAATCTTTTGTGATGTAAATGTTGAATTCAGTTACCTGGCAAACAAATTTATTATCCTTTTGAAGCTATGGGTGAGTTTAATCGTTGAAGTCCGTTACCTGACAAACAAAAGGTATTGTCCAATTGAAGCTAAGGTTGAATTTATGCGTTGAACTCCTCACTTAACAAAGTGATAAGAGAAAAACACTTGAAAGAATGGGACATAAAGTCAAGAAATTACAAGATAAAAAGAAATCTGATGTTTCCAGGTCACTATTATATGTACCTGTCCAGATACCCACTGGGTATAATGCTGGTATATGAAGAACTGACAAATTATATTTTCACTCCTCGTGGAGTGGACCTAAGCGCAATATAACATCTTTGTGTCATGTGTTGCATGTATGCGGGAAATTGTAAAAAGAGAAAGCATGTTGATCAGGGGTGAAGGAAGATGAGTGAGAGGATGAAAGAGAATAGTTATCAATTGCCATGGGACCTAATAAGAAGCATCAGCCACAAATATCACTATTGCATAATGCTTCATAAACTGCTGAATTTAATAACATACATTTAGTGTGATACCATGTATTGCAGACGTCACAGGCAACTGCTTTATGTTTCCATGTGACTCTCAAATTGCAAACTCCGCATGGATATTTTACTTTGGTGGACGGACCAGGATTGAGTTCAATGTCTCCCGATAGCAGGATAAGGCTTAAAAGCCATGATTTAACTCCTCTATGTCTAACTCTTTTATTCAAACAATTCCTTATCACTGTTCTATTTCTGATGTTAATTGAAATCAGGGGTTCAAATCTGGGCCTAGTAATAGACGTGAGAACAGTACTCGGCACAGGTGTACACAGGAGACTAACATGGTTCAGGTTGCACAAAGTTTTAAAACCTGCAAAAATAGAACTAAAGGCGTCTACGTCTACATCTAAAATTTCAAAATTAAACTGAGTGCTAGGGATATTGTTGTTCCTGTCACATGTGGAAACAGCAAGGAAAAATAGAAAACTTTTAACGAAGCCGAGGAACAACACGCCGGTAGCCATCTTGAAAAGCCAAATAAGAAAGACTCACCTTACCTGAAAGGGTTTAAAACACAATTTCGTTTAAAAAGAAAAGAAAAGAAATAAGCGTTAAACTACCAACAGCCAACAGTGCTGATTATTAAAATTCACGGTTACTCGTATGAGTAAAAGATGCAAGGCGTAAAAGATGTAAAAATGAATTTAAAACGGGAGCTCCAAAAACCAGGCAGCCTCCTCGCTGGACATGCGCAATAAACACACAGGACATCATTGCTTTACCCCATCTGGACACTCAAAACATCTGAATATACCCTTTTCACATATCCATACACAAGCACCGAGATATAAGCATCTCTGACAGCACTCTACAACTGACCACTTACACTACTTGTAAGCAGGACATTTCACAAAGCTTTTTTTTTTAATTTGCACAATCAAAGGCATTTCATAAGTCCACAAACGCAACAAAAGTTCTACAAAATGAAACAATGTTTTGTACAAATGATGCATTGTGAACATTTGATCGGTCTTCCTACAGTTAGCTTTAAAACCTGCTTGGATTTCCACATTTTTTCTTTACTTTCTGCATTTTCTTGATCTTCCATGTAATATATGAGCATAAACTTTACTTTAAATGCTAGCAAGATCAACTCCACAAATATTTATAGTGTCCGTTAATGTCTCGTTATTATGTATAGGACTAATTATAGTCTTTGCCAATTCTAAGGGAAAATGGCAATTTTGAACATGTTGGTTCATTAAATAACTGGACAAGAATACCAGTTGATGCTGACACAGACAGTGGCAACAGTGAGGGAGAGGAGAAGGGGAGGGGTAAGCCCTCTATGCATACATTTCTTGACATATAAAAGTTGGTTTTTTTTTGCTTTTTGTTTTGTTTTTATTCTTCTCTTTCTGTTCAAAGATTTTCCTTTCTGGGTCATGAGCAGAAGAACACACTGATGTACTTCTTCTTCTTCTTCTTCTTCGTTCGCTCAGACAGGAACCCCAGATGCACTGATGAAGGCTGCCGTCCGGCGGAG
>CM031595.1:70421659-70474159 GCA_018398815.1 Conus ventricosus | reverse complement strand
ACATGGCTGAAGCACACAAAAGTCACAACACACACACAACACACACACACACACACACACACACACACACACACACACATGTGGGGTGGGGGGGGGGGAGGTGCGAGCGCAACAAAAATTTTGTAACTTTATCATTTATGGCCAAGATACAGCGTAATCAACACCCTGCACAGTTTTGACATAGACCTATCTCCCCTTACAGCAGAAAAAAAATCAGCTAAAGACTTCTTTTTCTTTTTTTTTTTTGGACAAAGGCCAACTTTAGATGATCTAATTTTAATAAACGATGAAGACTTAATATCAGACATTGAACATCTTAGCCCAGTTGGAAAAAGTGACCATGATGTATTGATATTTCATATGTACATAAATTTAGAAATACCAAAGGAAGATAAGAATTACAGATACATGTATCACAGAGGAAATTATGATAGAATGAGAGAAGAGTTGAAAGAAATTGACTTGTCAAAATTGCGATAATGTTGATACTGAAGAATGTTGGAAAATCATAAAGGATAAACTTCATGAGCTAATGGAAGAAAATATCCCGAAGAAAAAGAACATTAAGGCAGGAAAGAGTATAAAACCACAGTGGATGTCAAAACATGTTTTGAGAAAAATAAAAAAGAAATACCAATTGTATAAAAGATAATTAAATTCACAAGACGGCATTGGTTTTATCAAAAGTACTTTAAAACTAGAAATGAATGTACAAGAGAAATAAGAAAAGCTAAAAAGAATTTTGAAAGATAAATTGAAAAAGAATATTCTAAAAATCAACATGGTTTCAGACAGAATAGATCATGTGTAGCCAATCCACTGGAAGTTATCAAAGATTTCACCTCAATGATTGATGAAGGAAATAACTTTGATGTGATATACCTAGATTTTTTTTTTTAAAAGCCTTTGATTCGGTACCTCATGAACGGCTCTTACTCAAAATGCAATCTTATGTTATTACAGGTAATGTTTAACAATGGGTTGAAGGATTCTTAAAAAATAGAGTACAAAAGGTGAGAGTGGAAGAGGCCTTCTCAAGAGAAACACGGGTGCTGAGCGGAATTCCTCTGGGAAGTATACTGGGTCCAATATTGTTTACCATATTCATAAATGATTTACCTGATGAGACTGAATGCAACTGTAAAATATTTGCAGATGATACAAAAATCTACAATATTAACCGATAATAAAGATGAGTTACAAAGGTATCTGGATAGATTGATAGATTGGAGTAACACCTGGAACCTCTACTTTAATGCAAGTAAATGTAAATTAGTTCATTATGGAAATAAAAACCCTAATTACAATTACAACATTAAGAATGATAGTGAATCTGTAACGTTAGAGAAAAGTGAGGAGGAGAAAGACCTCGGGGTGACTTTTGACTATAGACTGAAGTTCGACAGACATATTAGAAATGCCATCGCTAAAGCTACTAAGATGCTAGGTATTATCAAAAGATCCTTGACCTATAGAGTCAAAGACACACTCACTCGACTGTACAAGACTCTGGTTCGACCCCACTAGGAATATGGAAATACTATCTGGCACCCATTACTAAAACGACAATCGATCAGTATAGAGAAAGTACAAGGGAGAGCAACAAGATTAATAAAAAGTATGAGCCACTTAAGCTATGAGGATCCGGTTAAGAAAACTACAGTTGCCATCATTGAAATTTAGAAGACTACGGGGTGATCTAATTCAAACATATAAAATATTCAATGGTTTAGATTATATTGAAAAGGAAAAAATGTTCACATTAGTACGTGACGAAAGAACAAGAAATTCCTATCAAAAGATATTTATAAAACAAATTTCCTGCAATGTTAGAAAAAAAATCTTTTTCAAATAGGATTGCTCCTAGCTGGAACAAATTAACAAAAGTAGCATAAACTGCAAAAAACGTTAATCTATTTAAAGACATTCTGGAAAAAGAAAAAGGTATTGTGGACAAAAAGTTCAAATATGATGCGTGACCATTGTCATGAAAAATGAAAATGCGCAGTTCACACTGAAGAAAATCTAAAGAAAGGCTAGGGCATATAAGAAGCCGCGAGGCTTACTAAGCCCTAAAGTCAAGTTCAAGTTCAAGTAACTGCAACAACAATACAGTCAGCTTAACAAAGATATTTTCAAATGTACGAGCTTTTTGAAAATTTATCAGAAAAAAAAAATGAATAAGACATCACACCAGCATGGATGAATGCAGAGCATACCGTCCGCGAATGCTAGAGCCAACTGCAAGTTTTCCCCACCCCCACCTCCTCACTCCCTCTCTCTTGCCCCCCCCCCCCCCCCCCCCCCCCCCCCCCCACACACACACACACACAGCCCCACCTGTGTAGGAAGCTCACGCAACACTTGCCCTCGCTAAGTGCACGGTGAACTCGATCAATGGCGGGAAATGTTGTCAACTTACCTCCAGTCCAATGAGAGAGGAACCCTTTTCAAAGAATAAAAATACCAGCACCAAAAGAAAAAACAGAATCCGGGAAGTGCTCAGCGTCCGTGGATACGTGCAAGGGACAGTCTCGACGCGTTTTCGGTATCTGAAATTTTCTAGACTTTAGGCCTACATTTAAGGCGATGTTGCCCACAGTTGTAGCTAATTCCCAAAGGTAAACAAGCGTGTACTTGCCTTGTGAAACACCACTGCTTTTATTGCGAGGTCATGCGATCCTCGCAGCCACCCATGCGAGTCGAACGCATTCAGTGTTTTGTATAGAGAGGGTTTTTTTTGCGGGCAAAGGGACATTAGGCCTACTGCACTGGAACAGAAAAACATTGGTGTGGTGAAATGGTGGCACACTGTTTCAAACTGGCACGCATTCAGTCTGGATCTGGATCTGGTCATTACGTCGCTGTGGCCACATCTTAGGGCATTATCGCGACGGGTTGGGGGTGTGCGCAGTCTAGATAGTTTGCTGTTGTGGTGCAATCAGTCTTTTGAAAGTTTCTATGGATAGTGCCCTAACAATTTTCTTCAAGGTGATTCTTCAATCTTCAAAATTGTAGGTCAGCCGTCATTGTTGACTATTATTGACCTGTGTGCACAGAGGCGTAGGATAAAATAAACAAAGATCTAATAGGGACAACGAAAAGATAGCTAAAGAGATGAAAAATCGCCTTAGTACCCCGACCGCATACCCCTGAGTTCAGCTCCGGGGCAGCGTGTTGCGGCAGCAAAAAAAAAGAAAAGAAAAAAAAGAGGACTCAACTAGCCTAATTAGTATCTGGGAGGCTTATCCGGTAATCGTGGCGACCCCCAGGTCATGACCTGGACCGGCACAACCCTGCCCATCATTACTGTTCGCTAGTTGGGATAGGGATCTAGGCTGTGGATTTTGTTCAGCTCTCTCTTGAATGATACCAAGGAGGGAGCCTCTGCTGCTGTTGCAGGCAGGGAGTTCCAGACTGGGATGGTTGATGGGAAGAAGCTGTACTTGTATGGGTCTGAGGAAGTGCCCAGATGGGCAAATTTGTGGTTGTGGTTTGATCTGGTTTGGGCAGATCCTTTCTTGAGGAATTTGTCAGGGGAATGTCCACAGCGCCATTGACGATCTTATACATAAAGGTTAGCCTTTGCCTGTTTCTTCGTGCTTCAAGGGTTTCCATTCCAGATCTTGCAGCATGGCTGTTACGCTGCTGTCCAGTCATATCTAATCTGTTGCATACATTCGGCTGCTCTTCTTTGCACCATTTCGATCTTTTCCTTCTGGCCTGCTTTGTACGGACTCCACACTGTTGAGCAATACTCCAGGTGAGGGCGTACCAGTGTTAGGTAAGCATTAATTTTGGTGGCTTTATTAGAGATCTTCAGGTTTCTTTTCAGGAAGCCTACCATGCTGTTGGCCTTGTTAGTGACTCGTGTAACGTGATCTTTCCAGTTGAGGTCACTTCTTATGTCGACGCCAAGGTATTTCGAGCTGTCGACAGGGTCCAGGGTATGTCCTTTCAGTTTGTAGTTGAAGTTGATTGGGTTTCTTGATGTTGAGCAGGTAAGGACATTACATTTTTCGGGGTGAAATTCCATCCCCCATCGTTGTTCCCAATCATTCAGTAAGTTGAGATCTTGTTGGAGCGCCTTGCAGTCTTGGCTGGTTTTAATGGTAGAATAGACTGTGCAGTCATCAGCGAATAGTCTGATGTTGGCCTTGATGTTCTGAGGCATGTCGTTGATGAAGATCAGAAATAGGATCGGCCCTAGAACTGTCCCCTGTGGGACTCCACTGATGACAGGTGCTGGCTCTGATCTTTCATTGTCGACTACGACAATCTGCGAGCGGTCGGAAAGAAAGGCCTTGATCCAGTCCAACGTCGATCCTCGTATACCATAATGGTCCAGCTTACGGAGGAGGCGTTTGTGAGGGACCTTGTCAAAGGCCTTAGAAAAGTCCAAAATGATCATATCCGTCTGTCGTTTGCTATCTTGACTTTTGGCGACGTCATGGAATAGTGTCAGCAGTTGGCTTTCAAACTCCTTCTGGCTCTGAACCCATGTTGGGAATCCACAAGAATGTCGTGCTGGTTCAGATGGCGCATGATGTTGCTTGCTATGATGTGTTCTTGCATCTTACAACAGCTACTGGTGAGGGAGACCGGTCTGTAGTTGGCAGCTGAATTTCGGTTACCCTTTTTGAACACTGCTGTCACGTTCGCCCTTTTCCAGTCATCTGGGACACATCCATCTGCCAGGGACTTTGTGAAAAGCGCAGAAAGCAAGGGCGTGATCTCGTTTGCACATTCTTTCAGCACCATTGCTGGGATTTCATCTGGTCCTGCCGCTTTATGTGGGTTGATGTTCTTCAGCAACTTGCGTACCCCTTCCTCATTGATTGTGATCTCGGCCATTGCAGGGGAGGGCGTTCCTGATGGGACTGGAATGTTGCTGTCATTTTCTCTTGTGAAGACCGACTCGTATTGATGGTTTAGGATGTTGGCCTTATCTTTCGGGGATGCATGTAGTCTTCCATGAGCTCGTAATGGAGACACCCCTGTACTGTCTCTTACTGCACTAACAAAAAAAAATGACTGTTTGAACTGCTCTGTCTGGCATCTGCTGACTTGTAATGTTCTTGTGTTGTTTCCAATACAGTCGGGTGTCAGCATGACGTTATATCTCTCTTTTATTGTAAATCATATCAATGATTCGACTTATGGGTTTTATCAGTGTTTTGCTAGAATATTCAAAGACGACATGTTAATTTGTTCGAATATTTAGAAAATATTTCAACTTTTCATTGCCGTTTCTGACACCAAGAGCAGGGTTCTCACCACCACAGAGCAGAACCTAATACTAGCATTTTTCATTTTTATCTATCACTAAAAAATGTTAATAAAATCGTAGCTAGAACTACCAGAGAATAGATCGACCTTTCCAGGGTAGCTAACTGTAGTCCTCCTTCAAACGGTAATAGTTAATTTAAACGTTTTCTTCTGATTTAGACTCTCCTTACAGTGACAAAATAAAGACTGCGGTCGCACCAGTAACGGCAGTGGTATGTTATACGAACGGGTGGGTAATGTTGAGTTTCCAATTGAAAAGATTGCCTGAAGTGAAAGGGGAATCCACAGTGATCTCTAACTTGTTAATTTTTTTACATACATTAGGATGACCTTCATGTGGTGGCGATTTGTTTGGGCTTTTGTTCATTTATTTGTTTGCTCGATTAGGCAGATTGTTCTGACAAAAAATTTTGGCAGTTTAAGAGGGTGTCTTCGTTTGTGATTTTCATGTAATGTAAAAGAAAATTGTGTGCTGCTTTTATAGTACCGACCATGCAGAATTTTTTATGTTATGGTTGAGACATGCAAATTCTCAACAAGCTTCATCTACAATAATCACTGCTGCAGCTACAAATTACTACACATTCACATAATTCATTTGTACCTTCTCTGCCCATTTTCTATTAAGTTTATAGGTTTTCTGTATCATGGGGACCATACCTCCACATTCTAGGACTGGCGAACTATATGAATTCAACCATAATTATGATAATGGAACTATTAGGTCGTTGCCTGCAGTTTTATTTGCCTTTTTAACTGCTACATGAATGCTCAAAGATTATTTGCCTACTAAATACCCAAATTCCTTTCAAACTCGATATCCTCCGGGTCGTAGAACATGATATGATAAGCCTAAACATTGTTATGGTTAATTTTAATTAAATGTGTTTTGCATTTATCGTTGTTAAATTTCATCAGTCATGCCTCTGTCCGTCTAGTTATATAGCTTGTCTATGCTTTGCTGGAGCAAAATTCACCCTAGTTATTCCACAGTATGCTTTTGTGTTCATCAGTGAGTATTTTTATAGGATATTCTCGGAAACATCAAGTATATTATTGAAGAAATAGTAGTGTCGGCCACAAAATCACCGTGGATGACACCATTTGATGCCTTTGGTGTGTATGTTTTTTCTGTCACTGATATTAACAAACTGTCTTCTGTCAAGTAAAAAGCCTTTTTGTCAAGCTAAGTAAGTTGCCCATAATGCCGTAACCTTTTAGTTTGCATACAAGTCTTTTCTTGTTGTGAGGGACTCTATTAGATTAGAGGCCTTATGAAAGTCCAGATAAACTATGTTTACTGGTTTGTTGTCGTTTGTAATTGTAATCTATCAGTCCTGATTGATAGTCGATGATTGTGCAACAGAAGACCCATCTAATGTAAATCCATACTGATGATTCAATAAAAGATTATTTTCACTTAAGTACTTGTTTAATGAATGCCTGATGATATTTTCATTTGCTTTACAGCTCACTGATATGACTAACCAGCCTGTAATTACCTGATTCGTTTCTTGTTACTATTTTTTAAAACAGGCTTGTCCTTAGCTATAGTTTCTAGCTGACGGGATGTTCCCTTTAAAACTGTATTAAGCATTACTTTTAGAAGAAAAAAAAAGTACATCTTTTACTTCCCTTTACAACTTAGGCTGCATTAGGTCAGGACCCGTTGACTCTGAACCATTACCCCCCCCCCCCCCCCTTGCCCCCCTTCCCTCCACAGTTTGTCAGTGACTTGCTTTTCTGATATGACTATGTCAGATGAGGCGCTTACATTTTTTTTTATTCTTTTAATTTACTAAATGGGAATTTTAGAGGGAATGAGAGCGAATGTTTTGCTTTCTTTAACAATCTAGGCTGCACTACCTGTAGCATCTGGACCTGATGAGTTTGTACTTGTAATTAAACCCCATCATTTTCTCACTGAATTGCTTTTCTTGTATTTCTATGTATAAGTTAGTTTTCTTTTCTTTCTTTTTTTTCCTTTTAATTTACACATGATTTCTTTCACTCGATTTCAGGCGTGAACATTCTACGTATACATCATAGTTTTAAGTGGTTATTAATTTCTTGTCAAGGTTTCAATGTTGACACTCAGGATGGATCTTGTTGAGGAAATATTTTCGGTTATGAATTCTTTTGTGTAAAGGTCTGAAAGCAATACTTTTCATTTCAGTAAAATGTTTTGTTTTCAGTTACGCAACGTTTAATTCCTCTGTCAACATATCTTTCCAGATCAAACAATCCTGGAACCGTCTTACATCATCATAATCTTCCCTGTTGCACATGTACTGTTTAATGCTTGTCCGTCCAATTTGTGCCTATCTGGTTAAAGTAAAACGGAATGTCAGAACACATTGCAGCATGGGAATATAACGACTCTTTCCCTGCAAGGTTCTGGGGTGGGTTCATTCCTCGCGGTTTGAAAAAAAATTTAAAAAATCTCTAATCCTTTCCGGGAAAAGGTGGGCGAATGATCATTTTGCCTGCTGAATATTTCATTAACCCAGTCAATTTCATAATTTAGGTCACTCACAATAGTAGTAAGATCTCGTCTAGATAAGGGTCTTTGTGCATTTCCTGTATGTTCATTATCTGTCATAATGAATTAAAATATGGGGTGGGGTGTTGCTTGTCATGACAACAAATAAAGCTGATCTTCTCTTCTTTTCTTTGGACGTGGAGGAAAAAGGATGAAAGTAAAAGGATGAAAATGAAGGGGAAAGACCCTGACTTCATCTATCCCACTCTCAGACGATAGAAAAACAAATCACAAAAACTGTTCACTTTTGTAAAACTATGGGAAGAAACAATAAACAAAAGTCAAATCTTCTTCTTCTTCTTCCTAAAATACTGGTTCACTCAAAAACGAGAATGACGGAGAATGAGCTAAACAAACGTGTAGAAAAGTGCATGTAATGAATACACACAAACTATCAGAATTCTTCCCAAACACAAATCATGAATAAATGAACGTATGGATGGATTATGAATAAATATGAAGATAAACAAGCTTAATGATATTCAGGATTACGATCATGAATAGAGAGTCACTTACTTAGCCTTTGGGATTGCTAAATCCCATCTTCACAGTTAGATAACACAAAGGCCAAGGTCGTGGGCTCAGCCCAGGTTGACCGCGGTATGCACACGCGAAGAAGCAGGGAAATGAGCAGATCCGAGAGCAAAGAAGAGAGGATACGCAAAGTGTCGGAGGACACGATCTTGTACTGATAAACAAATGGGGTCACTTCGGTCACGTGAGTGAGTGCAGTGAAGCGAAGAGAATTCGGTAACGATTTCAAAACGTCTCTTACTGTGCCTGGTAGCCTACATTGTCAGTCTAAAAACAACTTTTCCCCCAAAATAAGTTATAAAAAGAGAACGTAGATAGTATCATACATCAATCATAGGGCCCTACTTATGGTATGGGTAGTGCAGAGGCGGAAAAGACTTCCTTTCTCGCCCATAGCCCGTAGATAGGCTACAACATTTATCTTGAAGATAAGTGTGGATTGTAACAGATTTCCTTTCTCGCCCATAGCCCGTAGATACAACATTTAGCTTGAAGATAAGTGTGGATTGTAACAGATTTCCTTGCTTGCCGCACTTAAATTTAACGTTTCTGTTGAAGACAATGGGGATTGTACACGGGGAGAGAGACAAACTCGGAATCACAAGAAGAGACTGGGTTCGTATCGTTTTCGTTCAGTGCTCATTTTAGCGATCGTGCCTCTTTTCTTAAACAGATAATGAAAATTAATTATTATGATGAAATATATCAAGCTCTCTTAAATTCAAGTCATCGGTAAGTTCGTGTTAAGAACTTAACTCACCTGTTGGATATGCTTCTGCCTAACAGGACATGAATCTTACCATTTAGTTGTCCAGGCCTACGCTGAACTGGGCCTCTTCCGAATGCTTTACAAATAATTACGTCCGCATATGAAGAAACTCTTGAGAGACCTTGACAGCAGCAGGTCTTTGGAGAAGGAACCCCCCTCAGAAAAGGGTTCCACCCCTGAACTCCTTACACTCTAGACGGCCGGACCGGGCCCATCCAAACACGATTCCTACATGCCCTTCTGCTGTTGGATTGTTTTTCCCTGGCGCTACCGAGATTCGATCCTGCACCCATGTTGTTCAGGATGGGTGGGCATCTCCAGAATTTTTAAAGGTGGGTCTCTTACACACATCACTTGCAGACGTCTATTGGTTGCGCAGAGTAAGCCTTATGTCAAGTTCACTTTTCGATTCACCGGTTCAGGGCCAATTGCGCGACGGCCTACTGGGCGTAGGGTTACTGCGCAACGCCTGCAGCACGACGGCCAGCCTACTGTGTGACACCCTGCTGCTCGGCACCTTCAGCGCGAGGTACCTGCTGCACGACAGTTCTCTCTCTCTCTCTCTCTCTCTCTCTCTGGTGTATGTGTGAGTGTGTGTGTATGTGTGTGCAGATACGGTATGTGTGTGTGTCTGATTTTTGGCTGCGTGGCGCGCGCGGCGCGCGCGCGCGTGTGTGTGTGTGTGTGTGTGTGTGTGTGTGTGTGTGTGGTGTGTGTGTAAGTACGGTATGTGTGTGTGTCTGATTTTTGGTTGCGTGTGTGTGTGTTGGTTGGCTGCTCGAGCAGTTTCCCGGCGATCAAAATAGGTCTCTGCAGAAGTAATGTCATGTTTTCTTCTTTTTGCACCTCCTTCTGGCCAACTCTCAGCAGACTGTCCCGATGGCACTGCCGGTGTAGTGCTTTCAGGTCTTCCCAGGGCTTCACTAGCCCTTTCCTCTCGGCTTCTTAGGCAGCCTTCATTTTTTTAAAGATCCCTTTTTATCCAACGCTAACTGGTGTCTGGACTTCTGAGGAGGTGCCTTCATCTTTGGCTGTTTTGGTTCACAGGCGTCCCTACAGGTTCTGCACACAATGCCTCCAAATATGGCTGTTACATTTTCCTCTCATTTCTCCCAATCCTCTTTTGTGCTTGCGGGTGGCAAAGTTGTGTTTCTAACATTTGGAACAGAGGGTAATCAGCGTGGACGTCCTTGGCATTATGGTTTGAATCCTGGCCTTGGTTTTTCTGACCACTTAGGCCTATCTGCTGACAGAGTGCGTTGCTGTTCATTCATTTTAGTCTTCATACAGCTAGTATTCGTTCCGTGTACATATACACAAACACCCCTTCCACTCCCCTCCATCACCACCACTGCCCTCATTTTCTGGACTGAACAGAGAGAGAATAGGCAGCGTAGCTTCAGTCTTCCTCTCAGAGAGAGAGAGAGAGAGAGAGAGAGAGCAGCTTCACTCTTCTTCCTCTCCTAGATATAACGTGGCACAACCGAGCATGAAGGGACGGGGGTTGGTGGGAGGAGAGGATGGAAAGTGAGGGGAGAGGATGGCTTTTTTTGTTTACTCGGACTGCACTGTGTCTGGCTGGCCCAGCAACTCGGCCACAATCATAGTCCATTCATATCAATAGTGCTCAGCTGTTCGGAGCCTGGTGGCTGGCAGGCCTTCCCCGCCCGTTTGACTCAGATGAATTCATTTATTACTCAGAACTTGAGAGTTTTCATACTCAGAAAGTTAGCTCTAAACCTAAAGCGGGTATCAAAGATCATGTGTACTTTACTGGAGGTAGAAGCACGAACTAGTTCAGATGATAGTTCCGTGTTGGAAAAGGATTTCCACATAAACACACTAAAATTTTGCAAAGCAATTTGGCATCACACACACACACACACACACACACACACACACACACACACACAATATAAAATATATATATAAAATATATATATATATATATATATATATATATAATATATATATATATAATATATATTAATAATAGAGACGAGAGAGAGAGAGAGAGGTGTGTGGGGTGTGTGTGTGTGTGTGTGTGTGTGTGTGGCGCGCGCGTGCGTGCGTGTGTGCGTGAAATAAAATAGGCACTAGATGGCCTTTGTTTGTCCTCATTCGGTTCTCAGAAAAGAAAATATCAGTAGATTACAAAAAAATGAATGGCCTTTTCTTTTCTTTTTTTCCTTTTTTTTTACACACAAACATGAAAAATGCTGAGTGCAAATTGGAGAGAGAGATATATATATAGTCTAAGTTGAATCCAACGTCGTGAAAATTAATACGCCAGCTTGAACTTTATGTTTGCATCTCATCATCAAAGTTTTTAAAACTCTTTGTATGCGGTTGAAACCGTCCCATTCCAGTCTAGTTACCCTGTGAGTCAGTGTATACCTGCCCACTGTGATTCAAACACAGTCAAGCATACGCATGATGGCCAAGCTTCAGTAGGGTCCGGATCTGTAGACCTGGAGACTCGGGTTACGTCAGTGGTCAGGTGTGGTCTCGGGAGGAAAGGGGGCGTGGGGTGGGAGCGGGCGGAGAAGGCATGGATGGTAGAATAGGAGTGAATGGGTGGACTGAATCGAGGCTGTCCAAGGTTTCTGAAAAAAATAAAACTCTGAAAGTGTCCATGAATACTTCCGTTTAGTACTGTAGACAGTGTGAGACACACCACCCGCCGTTCCCCCCCCCCCCCCCCCCCCCCCCCCCCCCCCCCCCATCTCCTCTCTCTCTCTCTGTCCGCGAGTGTACACATCCTTCTTCGCTAAACAGGAATAAGTTCTGTAGGGCCTACCTGCATTTCTCGTAGCCACAGAGTTCTCAGTCACTGACCTGCCCGTCCTTCGTAAAGTGTGTGAAGACACAGAAGGCATGGATTGTACTCGGGTTGAATGGCCGTGCCCTTTCTCCGGCAGATTTGTAGTTTGGCATTCCACTGGGATCTGTTCTAAAACCCATTATTTCTGTCTTTCAATCCATTTCTGACATTGTCTTTCAGCACGTTCTTGGAAAATCACCAACTTTGGTTTAAGGCGTGTTGTCCAAGCTACCATAGATAATTCAGAGTACACATGCATGTGTTTCTGACATCAATGTTTGGGTGAGACATAACAAGTTCTAGCTGAATAATGACAAGACAGGAATATTTTTTTTCAAACAAAAAGTTCTTTTGTCTAAGTGCGTTCCATCATCTGTCAAGCTGAACAGCTGCCTTATTCGTCCTTCTAAGTTAGCTCTAACCTTGGTGTTACACTGAATGAAACACTATATGCTTCTAGCACATTTTCTCGGTCTGTTGTATGTGATATCTTGAGTTCCGCCACAAGTCCCTGTTCAGTGTCTTTTTTTTTCTTTTTTTTTTTCTTTCAGAGGATGCGACCCAAAGCCTAATGTACTTTTGTTCCGTGCACGGCTAGATTATAGTACTTCCCTTCTTGTTGGCTGTCCGAAACAAGTTATCCATCGGCTGTAGAAGGTACAGAATAATGGAGCGTGCACTGCTGAGAAGTTTGTAAGCACTTTAAAAGATATGTTTAGATTCAGCGCCATAAATATCCATTATATTAGTATCAATAGTATTATCATTAATATTATTGTTGTTATTATTATTATTATCATAATGATCATTATTCTCACCATCACTATCGTCATAGTTATGATCATTATCATCATCATCATCATTATCAAGTAGTGTGTTTGTGTGTGTGTGTGTGTGTGTGTGTGTGTGTGTGTGTGTGTGTGTGTGTGTGTGTGTGTGTGTGTGGTGCGTGCGTGCGTGCGTGCGTGCGTGTGTGTGTGTGTGTGAGAGAGAGAGAGAGAGAGAGAGAATGGCACAATTCAAAAATGTAAAAGAAAATAGACATGGGGATAGAAGGAAAGGATCGCAGAAATGTAAGCTGTTATATAATTTCATCTGCTGAACTTTTGGGCCATGGATATTGGAAAACGACAGCAACTGCAGCAGTAACAACAACAACAACAATAGAAATCCCTTAGAGGCTCTTTTCCTGTGGGTGCAAAATTTTACTGCAGCAGTAACAACAACGACAATAGAAATCTCTTAGAGGCTCTTTTCCTGTGGGTGCAAAAATTCAGCAGTCACCTGTGTTAATCTTTGTGTAAGTGAACTCTTTTTCTTTCACGTACTTGGTAGAGAAAGAAAGCGATTCTGTGTCAATGCTGTTAAGCCTGGCAAGTGGTCAACCAGTGAAAGGAAAGGGACTGAATGTATTCCAGGCGGTCCTATTGGAAGAAGAAACCAAGAACTTTGAAACCCGAGAACTGAAAAACAAACAAACAAATATTAAATAGAAAAAATCAACCACACCTGTGAAAAATCGGTAAGTGCGTATGTCCGTGAAGAAGGAAGTGTGAGTGGTGTGAAATGAAATATGTTTCAAATAACTTGCAAACGTGTCACGCCAAAAGTTCTGTACAACAGTGGATGCTTACTCTACAATTTCTACGATACCAAAATTCCAGACATTTTACTTGGAACTTGCATGCGCGCGCGCGCGCACACACACACAGTCACACACACACACACACACACACACACATGTGCGTCCCATTTACCCATATGCACAGGCATGCATCTCTCTCTCTCTCTCCCTCCTATGTGTGTGTGCGTGTGTGTGTGTGTGTGTGTGTGTAGGCCTATAAAGAAAACGAGAACATAAAATTAGAGAAATGTGTGAGTGTGTGTGTTTGTAGCCCACACAGTAGCATGTCCACAGTCACACACATTCACATGCACAGAGTGCGCACACACTTGCGCATGCAGCACACTCTGCGTACTATGGGATACACACACGGGCCCACCCACTTACACTCTCTCTCTCTCTCTCTCGCTCACACACACATACACACACACGCGCATGCGCGTGCACGCAAACACATACATTTTTCTAAAATACTGACACAATGTTTGGTGTGTACCAAAGGTCTGACAGTGGTTTCCCCGGGGCCCTTGTCTTAAATCCTTTCATCTTAATGTCCTGTGCACTGTGGTCTCGTAACTTAAAACATGTGTAGCCTATGTGGAGTAGTCCACACGCATTGATACCTCTTTGATGAAACGGAAACTACAGTCATTCATGTGTCACATGGAACTATCTTAACTTTTTATTTTAAAACGTAGAAGTTGCAAAGTAAGAGTAGAACAGAGTTCAGGTCAAGTGGACAAACAGGTCGAACCTGGATGGCCAACACAGAGATTGACAATCCTCTGAAGAAAAACACAATGTACATAGTTTTACAAATACTACTAAAGATGATGACTGTGTTTTTGAACGCGCTGTTTTGTACAGTAATGTGGATGGTTTTTTGAATAAAAAAGATGAGCTATTAGCATTGGTGGAGGACACTAACCCAAGCATTGTAGCAATAACAGAGGCGATAGCCAAAAATCAAACAAATATTAACCTTGCGGAATATTCTTTACCAGGGTATGATACATTTTTCAACCCAAACCCAAAGAGAGCTGTAGTGCTATTTGTAAAAGAGTCTTTAAATTCACAAATGTGTACTGAAATAAATGAAAATGATTTTGAAGAAAGTGTCTGGATTCAGTTTGTTACAGGGATGGACAGAAAGTCATATTGGTTGCATCTATAAGAGTCCCAGTGGTACGCTAGAAAATGAAAATAAGCTGATTAAACTATTGAAAAGGGAAATTTTAAAAACTTTTGACTGTGTGTGCATAACTGGGGATTTTAACTTTCCAAACATAGATTGGAAAGGGAGATGGGCTGGTGAGAGAGAACAGGAATTTATTGAAAGTCTTCGAGATGCATTTTTGACGCAAGTAGTGACACAACCAACCAGAAGAAGAGAAGGACAGAAAGCAAATATTCTTGATCTGGTGATCATTAATGATGAAGACCTTATTTCAGAAGTGGAGCACTTGACCCCTCTTGGAAAAAGTGACCATGAAGTTTTATATTTTAAATTAACTTGGCTGATAAACTAGAAACTAAGACAAAAGACATAAAATTTGATATGAAAAATGGTAACTTTTCCCAGATAAGGGTTGATCTTAACGAAACAGATTGGTCTGAACTGACAGAATTGAATGTTGACACAGGCTGGGGAAGGATAAAAGAGAAAATTCATGAAGCTATGGAAAAAAACATTCCTAAGTGCAAAATAAATGAAAACAAAAAATTGAAACCAAAATGGATGGATGGGAAATCATTGAAAATTATTAAAAAGAAATACAACCTGTATCAGAGATTTTTGAGAACAAAAAGAAGCAGAGATTACCAAGCATATATAAAAGTAAGAAATGTGTGTGGTCGACAAATCAGAAAAAGTAAAAAGGAATTCGAACAAAAGTTAGCAAGAGAATGCAAAACTAATCCAAAAGCTTTTTGGAAATATGTGCAGTCAAAGACAAAGGCAAGAGTAGGAATCAGTCCTTTGAAATCACAAGATGGAAATATAGAGACAAAGGATGTGGATAAAGCTGAGATTCTAAACACTTTTTTTGCTAGTGTTTTTACACGAGAGGATAAAAGGGACATACCAGATGTAATACCAAAATGTAAATCAAATGATAAAGCTGTCTATGATGTAATTATTACCCCGGAACTGGTTAAAAAGAAACTTGATAATCTAAATCCGAATAAAGCGCAAGGACCTGATGCTATTCCATCTCGCGTTTTAAAAGAACTAAGCACAGAACTAGCAGAGCCTCTTAGTATCCTTTTTAAACAAATCTATAGAGCAAGGAACTCTACCTCGAGACTGGAAAACAGCAACAGTAATACCTATTTTCAAAAAGGGAACAAGAACTGACCCTGGAAACTACAGACCTGTAAGCTTGACAAGTGTGACTTGTAAGGTACTGGAGTCAATCGTAAGAGATGTTATTGTTGATCATATGATGAAAAATGAGTTGTATGCCAAATGTCAGCATGGTTTTCGTCAAAGTAGATCTTGTATTACACAGTTGCTTGAGGTAATGGAAGACTTTACTAAGTTAATTGATAGTGGAGATAGTATTGATGTTTTGTACCTGGACTTTCGTAAGGCCTTCGATTTGGTCCCACATGCCAGACTACTTAGTAAACTCAAATCGTATGGTATACTGGGAAAAGTTTTAGATTGGATTGAAGACTTCTTGAGAGATAGAGTTCAGAATGTTAGAGTTGGATCTTCTGTTTCTAGTAATGCTAATGTCATTAGTGGAATCCCCCAAGGCAGCATACTGGAACCTATATTATTTACTATATTTATAAATGACTTACCAGACGGGTTAAAAAGCACATGCAAGATTTTTGCTGATGATACTAAGTTGTACAGTTCACCATCCAAACACCTTACAATGCAAAATGACATTGAGCTACTCATAAATTGGTCTAACTCATGAATTTGTACTTCAATGCATCCAAATGCAAAGTATTACATATCGGCAAAAGAAACCCTAAATTAAATTACAGTATGAAAATTGGGGATCAAGAAGTTCAAATAACGTGCTGTGAAAAGGAAAAAGACTTGGGAGTAACATTTGATGAAAACTTACTCTTTGACAGACACATTGCACAGACCGTCAAGAAAGCCGTGCAGATGATTGGTATCATTAAGAGAACTTTACATGCTTGGACAGAGATACCTTTCTTAGACTATACAAGGCAATGGTGAGATCGATTCTTGAATATGGCAATGTGATATGGTCTCCAAGACTAAAAAGGCAGTCAATAGAAATAGAAAAGGTGCAGAGAAGAGCAACTAAGTTGATACCGGACATTGCTGATTATCCATATGAAGACAGATTAAGGTACCTAAGGTTACCATCCCTCAAAGCTAGAAGGATAAGAGGAGATCTGATCCAAACTTATAAAATTTTCAATAACCTAGATGATATTGATCAAGCATGTTTTTTGAACCTGCACTAACCAACATAACCCGTAACAGTTGTGACAAAATACAAATACAGCAAGTTAATACTAATATAAGGAAACATTTCTTCAGCCAGAGGATAGCACCAATTTGGGAAAAAACTAACTCCGAACATCAAACGTGCACCAAATATTAACTCTTTTAAAAATCTTATCGATAAGCATGAAATAATAACAGACATCATGTTCGACTTTGATGGTCGAAAATAAAAACTGGGCTCGCTGTCGACCTGACCAATGACAGAGCATATAAAGAAGGGGCATATAAAGCCGTGAGGCTATGATGAAACAATCATCGCCCCTAAATCTGAACCTGAACCTGATTGGGTTAAAAACGGGGTCAACGTCCTGAGTTTAGAATTGTGGTTAGTAAACGAACTGCCGTTTGAATGGATCAATCATCCGCTGTTGATTCTCTAAAACACATACACACACACACATGCCCCTTCCCCGTCTCGAAATTTCTGTGTGTCGGCAAGGACAACAAATGATTTTGTGGACTCCTATAGTATAGTTGGGCACAAGGATTTGGATGAAAATTAAGTTTAGCAGACGATAAAAAATTGGAATTTGATGTAGTCTGTGACTACATGCTACACATACGAATGCGCACCAAAACGCTCTCTCTCTCTTTAATCCATTTAGGTGTTTTGAAGCATGGCATGGAACTGAGCCATAACTGAAAAAAAAAAAAGAATGGAAATCAAATTGCAACTCATCGCCAATGATTTTACTTGTTTTTAAGAATGTTTCCCGACGACACCAGTCATAAATTGGAACATGTGTACTAGTCTATAGCCTACTTGGTATCCGAAGCTCACCTATGACCCTGCCTTATGCCACCTAGCCTTCCCATTCCACAGATGGATTACGAATTTTGGGAATGGCCGGCTTTTGTACAGTTAATTGCCTGGATTACTTTCAAACTCGTGGCGACATTTTTAAGGAAGCATGCTCATTTGTGTGTGCGCGCGCATGAATGCACGCTTTGTGTGCGCGCGTGTCTTTCATTGTTTTGCTCCTCCTAGGTTTTGGGTTAAGATGGCACTCTCCCTCCTCACTCGCTGCACTAGAAGTATATACCGATGATGTGTTCCTAGGAGCTGCGGGGTACTAAAGGATGTGAATCCAATCCAACACATTGACATTCTTGATAATCCAACACAATGACATTCTTGATAAGTACTCTTGCACAGGAACTCTCATCAGTATGCCAAGACTGGAGGGCTCCAATTTTGTCCCATTTGTTGCTGGCAAAAGCTGGAAGGCAAGAGCTCAGGACTTACAACACTTAACTCATTAAATCACAATAGCAAGTGTCGTACACGTCATTTCCTTTACATGTTGTCCAAAGAGGGACATCAACAAGAATCTCCAGGCAGATACCCTACCATGTCATTCTTGTGATAAATTTGATGGGAAATAGAAAAGACCAACGTACATATATTTTCTGAGGTTCACCAAACATGCACTGGCACACATTTTCTCTAACCTTCCCACAGAAACCCTTTCTTTACCCTGCAACCCTCCCATTCACCCTCACACACATAGCTCTCCTTATCCAGTACATATGCACTAGCTGTTAAGAAGCTACAGCCCCTTCCTTCCCCATTCTAACAGAGGCCGATTCCTTCCACGGTTACTGATCATTCTCACCAGTCTCAGTCTCCCTGCCTCGAACGCATTAAATGTAAAGGGATGGTTGATTGAAGAGTGCTTGGGAAGAGAGTGTGGGAAAGTAAAGATCTGTTCAGGCAGATCTGGTCCATGACATGCCCATTATGTCATCAAAAATTTGGCAGGTGCTTGTTTTCGTGATGGTCCTTTCCTAGACGGATTGCTTGGGTCAAGGTCTGTGGTATTCCAATTGTACAGAGTAAAAATGTTACCATTTGTTTTATGTAATGTATGTGACATCTCATTTCATTTAACCACTCACGTCGTATGTAAGATTTTTCCATGATTAGCATTAATTTTCTATGATTATTAATGATGCACTTCCATGGTGTTCGAAAAACATTCCTATTGTACTATAGTTTCATTTGCCAATTCCGCCAAGTGTGATGGACCTGTATAGTTTCATTTACTTCATTAACAAGATGTCTTCTATATTTAGTTAGACATTTATTCATAATTGCTTTTTTTCTCTCTTTTTTTTTTAGGGGAGGGGGGGGGGGGGGGGCACTGATAGTATTCAAAAGCCTGATCCCAACACCAAGTAACTTCTTATTTACTACAATATCATTTATCAGTATGCAAAGCATTAATTGTAAGTGATCAGAATTTAAAAGAAAATGTCAATTTTTCAACATTGAAAATATTACTGAAAATATTAATCACAGATACAAGGTGATCACAGATACAAGGTGTTTACCAAATCTGCAACAGCTTCATGCACACATGTATGGGAAAGTCTATTACTATTCATCATTAAGCAAAACGCGGTCATCTAGCGCTTACTTGCCGAGAAAATGCCAGTGTTAAAGTTTACCATGAACACACACAAAACCAAAACAGTAAGATTACACGGGCTCACTTGCTTACACATGCCAGTCAACATTTTTGAGAACTAGTCTCCATCATATTTTGGTCATCACCAGTTAATGCAGTCATCAGTGTTGGGGGAAGAGAATCCCATCACAGGCAGACATTTGTGGGATTTTTTAACATTCCCATCCAGCTTCTATCCAGAAAAGAGAGTGGTAAGATGGCAACTGTCATCACAGCCAAATCTCATCAAACTAAAGAATGATCTGCTAGTGTTGCTCTTGTTCTCCACCTAACATCAAAGCTGTTAAGTGTTTTCATCTCCAGGCTATGGTTGATACCTGGATATTTATCATGACAGGAAGCATATACCGCCGCCAACATCGTTCTGTCATGCAGTCCAAGATCATGACAATTTATTACCATATTCTTCACTTATCATCATAGTAAAAAAAACAACACACACACACACAAACCCAGTTTTCTGACCCTAGGTATCACTTCAAGTCTGATTTTCTTTAAACATCCATGGAGAGTTCAATCATGTCAGTGTCATGGGGATTGTCAATTTCATGATAAGCTTCCACCGAGGAAAAGCAAAAATCCCTGCAATCCAAAGGGTGCGGCTGAAGTGGACATGCTCCCTCCACCTATCCCCCTGCTCAGCTGGAAAATATTAAATTTTGAAAGTTGGTGTAATCGGACGCCAGTCTGGGCACCGGGTGGTGTATCGTCAACTCTCTAATCCAACCATGATCAGGGCCATTCCTTTGTAAAGCTTTTGTTAATCCAACCACAATCAGCACCATTCCTGTTACTTTTGCAGCTTCTTACCGAGCACGATGCTGGAGCGCATTAGCTTGCATGTCATGCCTTCAACTGGTTAGGTTAAAACAAAAGGGCAACAGCTTCTCACAAAGAATATCAAAATGTCATTTTATTACATCAGTGTTGACTGCTAGTTATTTACAGGTTCCTAGACTCCCAAGAACAAAATTCAAGGAGTTTTCAAGGGGCGTTTATTTTATTTCAAGCAAGAGGTGGCACAAAAATTAAACTATTATTCTTTTAAAACTTTTTTTTTTGGTTTATGTAAAAAAAAAAAACATGGAAAAAACATATTTGGGCGATTTCAAAGCTCTTGTGTGATTTGGGGACTACAAATGGGAGCAAAATGATGAAAAATGAAAAAAAAAAAAGGTTTATGACAACAACTGTATTTGTATCATAGCAGACATGTTAGGCACTTAAAACATGACTTTTCTTGTTTTGCTGAGCTACAGTAATGCAATTACAAAAGGATTTTTATTTATCTAAACTGCTTTTTTTTCAATAATTTTTTTTCCATATGGTGGCCATCCGGCTTCGTGTTTCATTGCTTTTGAATGATTCCAATATAAATAGCAAATAATATGTGCTGTTTTGACTTACAGATAAAATATAACTGTATGCAGAAATCATTTCTGATCCAAAAAAAAAAAAAAAAAAAAACCAAGCTGGCTAGTCTGGATCCAGAGATATTGTACTCCTTGCACATCAACCGTTGTTGAAAAAAGTGATTTTGAAGTTAAGCAATTTTCACACACACCTCCTTCAAATAAAGTCCTTTTTTACTGCTGAAAATGTGAAAATAGACTCAATGAACACCACAGATGGTTTCAACACTTTCTTGAGCACAAAAACATAAAACCCAAAACACGATTTTTGAAAGAAAATGTTCAAATTTTCGTACCAACTCTCCCCTTAAGGCTACACTACTTGCGTAAAAATTGAAAAAAGAAATGGCAGTTTGATTTTTCTGCGTTCAGGTTGATGAAAAAAATTATCTTCAAACAAATTTTTACAAACATTGTCGTCGGCGATTTGACCAAGGGAGATAATTTGCAACTTCAATTTTGATGAAGTTACGAATTGTCTCCCTTGGTAAAATCGCAGACGATCCGGGATCGCGAGGATGTTTGTAAAAATTTGTTTTTAGATAGTTTTTCATTAACCTGAACGCAGAAGAATCAAGCTGCCATTTCTTTTCGCCTCATTAAAGATTTTTGGAGCTGATGGCTTGATTTTCAAAGGTTTTCAAGGTTTGGTCAACAGAACCACATTGATTTTCAAGGTCTTGAAATGTCAGAATTCAAGGAGCGTACGAACCCTGTAGTATACCGAATATGCAACCTGTTGAGAACTTGATAGCCACTTTAACAAAATCTCAGTTCACAATTTTTTTTAAACCCCCCCCCCCCCCCCCCCCTTTCTGGCATTCATTTTTGGAAATCCATGAATTCGGGGAGAGTGGCAGTCCAGACGATTTAGTAAGATGAGATCGTGGTGCCCTCTGGAAGGGGGGCTTTCATCAACTGACTGGTTCCTTGACTATGAATTATTGTCAGTAGAGGGATTAGTACATGGCGTCTTGTGCATGACAAATTAGAATTGGCATCACTGAGCGCCACACCAGTGACACGACCACAGCTGTTGGGTCTCCTAACAACTGTTCCCCGAGCACCATTAGTAGTGAGCAAGCAGTAAAAACATTCCTAGTGTGGTTGTAGATGGAGGAGTGAGCAGTTTGGGTGCCCAGCCACTCAGAGATGGAAGATGACACAGTGAAATGTGAAAGCAAGGAATTAATTTTGCCTTGCATTTTGATTTACTTATAATTGGGAACACATGCACACCTTTAGGGTTGGGATTAATTTCACATTTGGCATTGAATCTTACTGCAGATTCCGGGAAAGCCTTGCTCCATCTGATGTGTTTGCTAATTGTTTGCAAGTTCATGTATTTCTCATGAATGTGTAATTGTACATGTACATGAGATTTTGTTGACACAAAGCACTTTCAAGGCAATTCTCAGCATATGTTTGGATCTTACCGTCCTTCTCGAATGTCTGCAGTGATAAACTATACTAAAAAAAACAAAAACAAAGCTGCCGAGTTACATTTACAGTGATGATCATTTCTTTGCCACCACCGTCACTCAGCTGGTGAATAACAAGTCAATCCTGTAAGATCATTTCCATCAATTTAAGCAAATGTGCAGAGAAACACTTGCTTATAATTTCTGCTTCTCAGTCCCAATATTTTTCATGTTATCGACATGTATGATCTGTGAACTGATGTCAAGCATGTCACAATTCAAATAAAAAAGAATCTCTTAATTTTTCAAAAGCAACTGAAAAAAGACCTGTTACTGAAATTTTGTCTTCAAGAAGACAGAAAAAAGTGTGTGCATTGTTGCACAAACTAAATAAGCAAAAGTCAAAGATGGTTAACAGGTCATTCAGTCAGTCTGGCTCAATTATGCACACATTTGCAAGAGATTCTTGCTTTACTTACACAAATATCCAGGTTCTGTTAAGTGCCTATAAAAATGCTGTGAAAGAATTGGTGCAAATGCCTTTTGAAATTCTGTGAATAAAATGTCAGTGGGGTTATTACAGGTCAATGTGAGCACTGCAAGTTGAAGTTAAAGCTTGGCAGAATAATGAAAACACTACAATAAACTTGCCTGTCTGTGTGTGTGAAAAATGGAATGAATTTGTTTACATTTTCACAGAGAGTTGCATCTGAAGAAGGACAAATAAGGTAAACTGTACTCATGTCTTGACCTTGCAGCACACTCAACCGATTAAAAACAAAAATCCAATTTAGTTGCTCTTTTTATTTATTACAAATGCAACTTCATGACCACAGTGCTGGCAATGAAATCAGGTGGGGTGTCTGACTTAATCCTCATCTTCCTCATCACCTCCACCACCCTGTGCCTTTTTCAGGTTCTTCCTCTTGACACGACCTGCACACAAGTCCATATTGGTTGTTGTATACATAACGAATGACTACAAGTTCAAAATGGAATTCAGTATACAAATAAATAAGCAAACATAACTTCATACATCAATGAGAAGTCACCCTGTCCTGATATGTACTTCATGTATACACACATACAGAAGAGTAGAGTAAATCAACTGTGTTAAAACATTCACTTCCTATTCTAATTCTTTATTTTTAAAAAAAAAAAAACACCACCAGACAAGTTGCTGAACAAGCTAAATATTACCAATATTAACATCCCACATTAACGACACACCTATTTGAATTGACTAAAATAAAATGATCTTTTTCAGTTCACATTAGCACAAATGTAATCTAATCAAAGAAGATTTAATTCAGATCTTGAACTCTTCTTTGTGATGTGCAACAGTTGGTAAAATGCACTGGAAATTGCCTTTCAAATATTTTCCATGGGACTTCTTTGTTTATGCATTTCAACCATTTCTTTTTCTTCTTGTTTTGTTGCCTCAACCTCAATGCCAAACCTACGCTGTTACTCCTCCACCGTTCACCCCCCTTGCCCTTACAAAACCCTGCCAAAGCTCGTCTTTGTGAGGCCCTGCACCAGTGTCACTGGTGCAGGGCCTCACAAAGACGAGCTTTCTTTGGCATGAGTGTCCATAGGGAGCAATCAAAAATCATCACTGGGCAACCCACAAGAAAAGCAATGCACTTCTGCCGAGTGATATTGAGTGGTGGCTGTTCTGATCCTACAAGCACAGGACACCACCTGTTAAGCTCCCTATTGGTTACAACAACTACCTAATTGAAGAGCAGGCACGAGTGTATGTTTCAAGAGGGCACCACTACCATGTACACCCATCCAACAGCACTTCCGTAAACTTTCCAGTACTACTGATGAATCCGACAAAACTTGACATGGATGTGAAGAAACTGAAAATGAGGTCATTATATGAACAGACATAAAGGGCCCAGAATTTCATACTTTTTCTTATGTGCGCTTCCAGTCTTTGAGCCCACAGCACACTCACTTTCACGCAAAAAACAAGAGCTGGGGCCAAAACCCATCACAGGGTTCCTACAAACTCCCAAGAACAAAATTCAAGTTTTCAAGGGGCGTTTATTTCAATTCAAGGTAAGAGGTGGCACGAAAATTAAACCATTATTCTTTTAAAACTTCTTTTTTTTTAATTGTTTATGTCAACAACAAAAAACATGGAAAAAACACATTTGGGGGATTTCAAAGCTCCTGTGTGATTTGGGGACTACAAATGGGGGCAAAATGATGGGGGAAAAAAAAAAAAAAAAAGGTTCATGACAAGAACCGTATTTGTATCATAGCAAACATATTAGGCACTTGAAACATGACTTTTCTTGTTTTCCTGAGCTATTGTAATGGTTACAAAAGGATTTTTATATATTGTTTTGCTGAGCTATAGTAGTAATGCAATTACAAAAGGATTATTTATCTATACTGCTTTTTTTTTCAATAATTTTTTTTCCATATGGTGGCCATCAGGCTTCGCTTTTCATTGCTTTTGAATTATTGCAATAGAAATAGCAAATAATACGTGCTGTTTTGACTTTGAGGTAAAATATAATTGCATGCAGAAATTATTTCTGATAAAAAAATTTATAAAAAAAAAACAAGCTAGCTAGTCTGGATCCAGAGATATTCTACTCCTTGCACATCAACCGTTGTTGAAAAAAAGTGATTTGGAGAAAATGGCATTTGAAAATAAATATGTTAAGCAATTTTCGCACACACACCCTTCAAATAAAGTCCTTTTTTACTACGAAAAATGTGAAAATAGACTAAATGAACACCACGGATGGTTTCAACAGACTGTCTTGAGCACAAAAACACATAAAACCCAAAACACGATTTTTGAAAGAAAATGGTCAAATTTTCGTGCCACCTCTCCCTTTAAGGCTACACTACTTGCGTAAAAATTAAAAAAAGAAATGCCAGTTTGATTTTTCTACATTCAGGTTGATGAAAAAAATTATCTTAAAACAAATTTTACAAACACTGTCGCGATCCTGGATTGTCGTCAGCGATTTGACCAAAGGAGATAATTTGCAACTTCATCAATTTTGATGAAGTTACAAATTATCTCCCTTGGTAAAATCGCAGACGATACAGGATCGTGACGATGTTTGTGAAAATTTGTTTTTAGATAGTTTTTCATTAACCTGAACGCAGAAAAATCAAGCTGCGATTTCTTTATGCCTCATTAAAGATTTTTGGAGCCGATGGCTTGATTTTCAAAGGTTTTCAAGGAGGTTTGGTCAACAGAACCGCATTTTATTGATTTTCAAAGGTTTTCAAGGTCTTGAAATTCCCTGTCAGAATTCCAGCCCTGATGTGGCCCTTTGCGGTCGACTGGGCTATAAGCAACATTATCTTATCTTACCTTCCCTGTCAGAATTCAAGGAGTTTCAAAGGAGCGTACGAACCCTGTGTAGATGTCAAAAGGACACAAATTCGTTGAATTGCAGGGACGGGGAGGGGGGGGGGAAGAGATCAAAAGAAAACTTTTTTGTTTTGATTAATAGAAAATAAAGTGATTAAGAATATAATTTAAAATGGGACCCAAAAATGAGGACTTGAAGTGGTTCCTTTCAGACTTTAAAAGTTTATACGCAACATACATTGTCAGAACAATGTGGAAGCATATACTGGCTTTACAAACTATTGTTCAGGCCTAAGTAAATTATGAACTATCAATTGCAACCCACTACCATACCAGACCTGGTTACCCCTCAGAAATTCTATGTGTATGTTTTGGGTCAAAAATGTGTACAATTGTGTGTAAAATGTGTAAGCTTTTGCAGCGCAAAGTAGCTGCGTAGGAAACAATACTGAATGCATTCCAGACATTAGAAACACTGAAAATTTATTACTAGAAAAGATGTATTTTCATGAAATGCATTAAATTTGGGCTTTTTTTAACAATAAATGATTGTTAAACTAATCAAGCTCCTTGCCAGTATCCTCTTGATGGGCAAAAGCCTTCGCTCGGGAAAATTTTAACAAGAACATTAACTGATGTGAATTTTCTTTTATAACACTTTAACTCTCCTCTTCATTTTTTAAACTGTACTGATCAAGTGATGGACATAACTGGAAAAAAAATCTTGAAGTAATCTATTTCTTTCATAATGCTACAAAGGGCATTTTTTTTCCCACTGTTGTTTAAGCTAACCGTCTTTCTGAAGAGCATAAAAATTTTATGATGTGAACTTTATTTCAGACTTTGGTGATTCCAGCTCCTTAAAGGGTTTCCCCGGGTGATGGGCATGGGGCCCAAAAAAGGACCTTAACTTTGCCAACATGAGGAAGGGGGGGGGGGGGGGTAAGAACGGCGGGAAAAGGAATCTATCCTGTAAATTTACTCAAGAACTCAGCATTAGCTGTTCCCCAAAAATGTTTGTTATGTCGCATGTTCGCAATCCGTCAAGTTATGTACCTATATTTATTTGGGTAATAATTTTTTTAAATCATTATTGCCCCAATCTTCAACTGAATTTCTATAAAGGGAACATTTTAACATAGATAGAAATAAAGCGAAAATGTTAAGTCAGCTATATGCCCGCGAACATTAGCACCGCGTCTGCACTGTGGAACCCGTGACGTCAAAATGCTGGATTGCAGCTTTGCGTCGTCTGCTAGCCCACTGATAGGCCTAGCGTTATAGGCCTGCCTACCGCGTTTCAGACGAACGTGTCGGCATCTGTCAACACTGCAACTTGCAAAAGTACGGTTTGGGTTGTGGAAGATGTATCGGTTCCGTTTTCAAGCCTCCTTCTTATGAACTGCATCTATTAATTAAAGAACAGTCAGCCTTCTTCAGGATGAGAAGACTTTCAAGAATTTCACTGGACAGTGTGCTCCTTTGGGGCCGGGGTGGGGTGGGAGGGGGGGATTTTGGAGCTTTTTGTCCCTCTCCGCGAGTAGTCTGATGTTCCAGTCTCTCATCAGATGTGCCTGCAGAACTCGACTTCACGAAAAAGCTTTGAATGTTCATTGCCTACCGTTTTCCAGAATCACTGTTTCCCTTGTGGCTTTTGCTACCGATGTGCCGCTGAATGTCAAAGCGACCACTGTAGCAATCGCGATTTGACAGTAACACGTGGTGCTGTGTGCGAACGTATCGCCCTTCTTTGACGCAGTAATGAACTTGAAAATAGTATGATACGCTGGTTTGTACTTCTGTTCATATTTGTTTTTCTTTTGGATCACAGCTTCTACCAATGAATCTGAATTTTCGTTGTCTGTTTCATGCGCGCGAGTTGAAGCTGAGTGAGAAGCAATGTTGATGCATTCATAGTGGCAGGAAGTACGCATGCGCCATCGGAACTTTTAAAAGTTGGACCAGACTCTTGGACTCGGCCGGATTACGTGTTCAGCGCATTTTCGTAAGCTCGTTCATCAAAATTTCGTACAATTTGGTTTTGAAACGTACAATCGTATAGCTGTATTAAATTTCGTGAGATTATACGCAAAAATCGTAAAGTGCACAGGTCTGCCATACTTCACAGACATCAAACACACGAAAAAAGTCATAAGAATAATAATTTTGAATGGAAAGGCAGACTCACCAGGACGACCACCACCATATGGAGATCGCAGGGAGAAGTCGATGTGTTTCTGGCTGTCCAGCCGGACAATGTAGCTGGGGATGTTCACCACCTGCTTCCTCACCCTGCACACACAATTTGTTTTCAGTGTGATAGTGCTGCACCTGTCTTTTTCTCATAGTACTGAACACAGAAATAACTTCAGCAAATTGATGCCTCTGCCCAAAGGTTATGTTTTCACCCAGCTTGTTCATCTGTCATTTTATGCACAAACACCCCCCCCCCCCCCCCCCCCCCCCTGCTAAACTGCTTTTATGCAACAGATGGTGAAAAGATCGGAGGCCCAAAGGTAAACTCGTTCAACTGTGGCAGTGGTATTGGTTCAACCTTGGCATAGCGACAGGTCTGTACACTCTCAAGTGTCTTTCTAGGCAACTGTTCTATTTCCACAGAACATCAACAATCATTTATGTTTAATATACAGACCTGTTTGCTTTGTTTACCTTTGGGAATGATGCAAGTATGAGCATGGGCAATGCTGTTTATGTGAGAAAGATTCATATAACTTTTGTTTTAAAAATCTCCTACATTTTGTTTCCCTAATCAACTCCAAATATTTATTTTTCATGCGCTGATGCCCCTAGAAGTAACATTTTATGTTCAATACTTTTTAAATCCATTCAAAATTATTGCTTAGGTTGAAAACTATTTTTCCTTCAGAAGTTCATCCCACCTTGCAAAGAATCCAAAAGGGCTGAAGCATCAAAAGAGAAGGAAACTGGAGACAGGACTTTCAAGCGTTTCAAGTCTAACAATTACTGAAAATCCCTGGTAAAGCAAACACACAAAAAACAAAACACCCATGGGTAATGGAAGCAGTATGACAATTAATAAAACAAAGACAAAACTACAAAAAAGGCAGTTTGTCCGTCTAACCTGGTAATGAAAGAAAATATCCTTTACTGTAGACACAATCACTGTCACTTTGTGCATCTCACTTCTTGCTGTTCATAAGCAAGTCCACCACAGGGGTACATATGATATATTACTTATCTGGGCTATCACACCATCGAAACAAAAACATCCATGTTCGTTCATTGCCTGAAAAAAAAAAAAAAAATGGGAGGGGGGGACATGGTGTAAAAACATTTATCCGATCAAGAAATCCAGTTTGCTCCGATTGTAGTCCAGCGTTCTTTAACTCTCCTACTACCAAGTTTTTCTGCTGCTTACTTCCTGTTGGAAACCAAGTAATTCTTTAATGTTTGTGAAAATTTTCACTTGCTTTCAACCCTCTTCAGTATGCACTTACCTGAGCTTAGTTACGCCGAAAACCATCAGCAAAATAAGTAACTCCGTAATTTGAACATCGTTGCCCAATTAAAAATTAATTTAAAAGAGAGGAAAGGAAATAATGAAATGAAAATCATTTTAAAAATTCCTACGAATATATATCAGGGGTTCCACTGACTTTTTAGTTTTTTGCGTCAAGAAACGCACGCCTCTGCAAAAATTGCGTCGGCGCTGAAAAAAATGCGTAACAAAGTAAACTGTACCAACTCCCGTCAAAACAGCTCTGAATCACGCGCCTTAACACCGCTGAAGTGCAGAGCAGCTCGCTGCAGGAAAGCGTTTTCTGTGCCACACAGTCCGGGCCTTCCATGGCAAGCAGCATGGTATTGTCCACGTTACTGTCACTCAGCAGTCCGGGCCTTCCATGGCAAGCAGCATGATAGCCTATTGTCCACGTTACTGTCACTCAGCAGTCCGGGCCTTCCATGGCAAGCAACATGGTATTGTCCACGTTACTGTCACTCAGCAGTCCGGGCCTTCCATGGCAAGCAGCATGGTATTGTCCACGTTACTGTCACTCAGCCGCGACCGCTGACATGTCTTGACCTGGTTTTGGAGGCTGAAGCCACGTTCGCATGGCACACTGCTCACGGGAATAACAAGGGCAATGTTTGCGAGTGTGGCGAATGCGGGCATGTCGTCACTGTAGTCGAGGATGACATGTTGGCAGGCCTGATCAAATGTGATGTTGCCTAGACTGATAACGTATTCCGATTGGAAGATGGCACCATCGCAGACGCGGGAAAGATTCCATTTTATTTCGAGGGGAGAAGGGATGAGGCGTTTTGGAACATTCTTGATCTAGCAAAAAGTCAGCGAGTGCCACAGAGTAAAATGTGCACGCACTATCACTAATTGGCGGTGTCAAGCAGTCTGCTGTAGGTCTGTGCCGTGTTTTGCCCCTCTGACATAGGCATGCGGTTGAGAACAGGGTCCTGGGAAAATTGCGTCGCTAAACGCACGGCCGCGAACAAAATGCGTAGGAAGGCAGAAAAACGCAATAATTACGCAAAATTTTGCAATAAATGGAACCCCTGTATATGTTGCTATATCATAAGTTTGAAGAATGTCACATGAGCCATTTACTCGGGGGAAAAAAAATCTTCTTCAGAACTTTCTATTGAATCGTTATCATATCTGGAACCTCATCCCAGTCGAAATCTAGGTCACTGTAAGCTTCATCACCCAGCACTTTCACGAAGTCATGCCGTAAATCCCACAAATCACAGTATCTTCATTACTAAATCTCATTATAGAACGGCAGAAATCAAGATTTGCCATGGTGAAAAACAGCATTCCGACCACAAAACTTTAAACATTCGCAACTCAAGAACTACGGCATGTATCGACTCATGTTTTTTTGCAAACGGAAGTGAATGGCTACAGGATGAAGGAAGTCACGTTCTCACGAGACTTCCTTTTCTACAAGAAACATGGCGGCGCCCATTGTTGCCACGTGTTTTACCGGGCGCTGGCAGGCGCTCAGCCTTTTGGCAGTACGTGTGATTTCCGGTTGGGCGCTAGCAGGTGCATGCTTGTCAAGGTTAAAAAAAAATTTTTTAAATAGAGTTATGGATGAATTTGCATGCAATTTTGTGTTCATGTGCAGAAATGAACGAATAAAAGTCTTAAATGAAAATAAATTGGATATGAGTTTTCTAATGTCTGTTTTCAAAATCTCTCTGCCAATGATCAAAATCATACGCACGCATAGATGGATCGCCGTTACTTGCATCTTCATCCACAGAATCGCTCAAAAGATCTCCCTAACCAACATTAGTTTCAAAGTTCTGTCACTTCACAATCTCTTTTGATACGTTTAAGTTTACTTTCACTAATTTCTTCAGCAGTAAAACCCTGAAAGGTTTTGTCCTCGCTGTCTCCGTCTTGTAGGAGCTCTTGCCACAAGTTTTCGTTCAGCTCCATAGCAAAAAAGAAAAAAAAAAAAAAAAAAAACTTTCTTCAGTTCAAACCAAAACAATCCGCCATTTGCAAAGCCAGTCCATCCGGAATCGACTGTGCATGCGTGTACTAAGGGAAAGTGTGATGAAAGTCGCAAAGGAAGGGATGGAAGGGAGAGACCGGAATGGTCGCAGGCCTCGGCAGTTGTGCCCGCCCACGGTTCCTGTGTGTAGCAGACATCATCGGCGGTTCTACCCACCGACGGTAGTAGGAGAGTTAAGCTGAAGCATAAACATTCTTCTTGCAGTGTACATGTTCAAAGAGTGCTGTTAAAACCACTTCTGGCGTCATTCTGCTCTTTTTAATAACACAAAAAAGTAACAATGTGCCATTTCTGGCTAGCTTGCCTTCCGATAACGAGTCAAAAACCGCTGAGTGAATTTGCTCTTTCTTGTACTCTTTTCAGTCCGATCAAATTTCCAACAGTTGACAACTGTGCCTTCCTCAAAACATCTTGCCTTGATTTACGATATGTGACACCAAAGACATAGTATTTTCCCTCCAAAGGAAGTCTGCATGATCCACAACCAGAAATATGGCTGGACAAATTGTGTTCCTAGTAAATGCCTGATTAGTGCAAGCAGAAACACCATGATATACCATAATGACTGCAGACAGCAATGCGCTGAACACAGAATCATGGAAACCTGGGTTGGAAATACTGAATACGGTACAAGACTTGGGTACTTAAAAGTGTTTCACGACAAAATCAGGCGATTCTCTTGGAAATCCCCGAATTTGATGTTCTCCAGCCTGACTGATCATGGGTATGATGAGGCGACACTGAACGATCATGAAGCAAAGAAAATTTCTGCTCTATTGTGATGTCAAATGCTGTCACAGGCAGATCTGTAAATTTGTAATGAAATATCCACAATCCATGTGCAAAACTATGTCTTGGAAGATTTATCATAACCTATGCCATCAAACCAATGCATTTTTACTATCATTTCCATTATATTCACCCAATGCCTACGGATCGACCGAGATCGACCGCGAGATTTCCTCTTTCTGAATACCGGATCGACCGAGATCGACGCTGAATACTCGGTCAACGACTTTCGCTTTCACCATCGCATATCCCAGAATGCAATTGCGACAGAAGAGTCTTCCGGTACTTCCGTTTCTGGACGCCATTTTGGTTTGTGTTTGCACGAGTTTTGGTGGAGTAGTTTCGCTGCTGTGAATTTTCAAAGTTCGGCTTTTTTTCGCGAAGATTTTCTGGGAAAATGGCGGATCAAGTAACTAGCAACTTGCAGAATTCATTTTCTGAAGTGATATTGATGAAAAGAGCGTATTTGCGGGCTACACTCTTGAAGAAGATTTGAAGCAAGACGATTCGGACGTCATCTTGACCTAGTTATGAATAAAGATCGACTGCTGACTGATTTTGAGGCCGGAATCAATAATGATTCAGGCGATGATAATGACGATGTCGAATAGCCCATTGCTGCTGGGCCCAGACCCCCAAAAAAAAGAAATTCGAAAACAAAACTTGCTAGAGATTCTTTAATTCTTGACTGGAGTGGTTGGTTACAAGAAGTGAAGCCCCCCAAAGTTTCCCTTGTTTTGATAGCCAGGAAACCGGGTCAGTCAGTGGGTGTGTCCCACGATTTGCCTGTAGGAGCATCACCTTTAGCTTTTTGATTTCAGAAGAATTTTGGCAGACTTTTAACGAGAAATAAATTTATTTGCTGCACAAAAGCAAGCAGAAAAGGATGAACATAAACTCTGGCCTGAAATAAAAACTGCCTGTTTATCAAAAAGCAAAGAGGAGCGGACAAGAGGTACATCATCACCACAGTGTATGTGTGTTGGGGGGGGGGGGGGGGGGGGGGGGGGTTGTTTTGCTCAGTGCACTTGTGCAAAAGCACATTTTTGTTGAATTCCATCACAATCTAAAGCCCAGTATTCAGTAATCTGTTCTTGTTATTTTTACCCTCAGTAGTTAGAAGACAAATCTTCTTGCCTTCAGGAATAGAGTTTTAGAACTTACCGCCAATGACATTGACAAACAAGCACAAGACAAGACACGATGCATTTCAACCACTTGGGTCTTCATCAGGCGAAAAAATAAATCACATTTAACATGTGGGACAGTACAAACTACGAAAAACAAAAAAGGGAATGAAAAATGACTTATCCGTAATTCTCCATGAAGGCGGAAATGACATGAGGCCAGGGGGATTATGGGAGAGGAAACAGAGGGGGGGGGGGGGGGGGGGGGGGGGGGGGGGGGGGGGGGGGGGGGGGTGGTGGGGGGGGGGGGGGAGGGTGTGTGTGTGTGATATGATAGTGGGTTTGTGTGTCTAGTTTATTAGGATGGTATGATATCTTTGTGATGGTTGTGGTAATGGTGGATAGATAATGATGAAAAAAAAAAAAAAAAAAAAAAAAAAAGGGAGAAGAAAGGTGTGTGTGTGTGTGTGGGGGGGGGGATTTAAGGGAAGGATCAAAACAAAATTAAGATTAGATAGATGGAGGGTTGCTGTAACTACTGTATGAAGTGAGTGAAGAGGATGTGGTGGTGGTGTATGTAAGTGTGTGTGTATGTGTGTGTGTATGTGTGTGTGTTGGTAGGGGATATTGCCAACTGATGTGGAAGAGGTGGGTATGTGTGTTTGGTTAATTGTTGGATATTGATGCCTTGGGGTGTAGTGTGCCCAGTTTGGAAATGAGATGGGATTCTTGAGTTGTGCGTTCAAAGCTGTCACTCTGTGACTGCCAGAGTGCCATAACTTTGACATGGTCGATGTTGTGTTGGGTGTGGTGAAGTGTAGGGCGACGGGTTTGGGTCGGTGGTGGCGGAATCAGCCAGATGTTCAGCGATGCGTGTTTCAAGTGTGCGTGACGTTTCCCCTATGTAGATCTTGCCACACAGCTGGCAGTGGATGGCATATATAATGTTGCGGCTCTGACATGAAAATGTGCGTTTGACTGTGAAGGAGTTTTTGGGGCCCGTAAGATGGTGTCTGGTTTGGTGAGGGGGCAGATTTGCAGTTGGGTTTAGAGCAGGGGTGAGTACTCACCCCTGCTCCAAACCCAACTGCAAAATCTGCCCCTCACCAAACCAGACACCATCTTACAGGGCCCCAAAAACTCCTTCACAGTCAAACGCACATTTTTCATGTCAGAGCCGCAACATTATATATGCCATCCACTGCCAGCTGTGTGGCAAGATCTACATAGGGGAAACGTCACGCACACTTGAAACACGCATCGCTGAACATCTGGCTGATATCCGCCACCACCGACCCAAACCCGTCGCCCTACACTTCAACCACACCCAACACAACATCGACCATGTCAAAGTTATGGCACTCTGGCAGTCACAGAGTGACAGCTTTGAACGCACAACTCAAGAATCCCATCTCATTTCCAAACTGGGCACACTACACCCCAAGGCATCAATATCCAACAATAACCAAACACACATACCCACCTCTTCCACATCAGTTGGCAATATCCCCTACCCACACCCATACACACACACAACACACACACTTACATACACCACCACCACATCCTCTTCACTCACTTCATACAGTAGTTACAGCAACCCTCCATCTATCTAATCTTAATTTTGTTTTGATCCTTCCCCTTAAATCCCCCCCCCACACACCACACCCCCTTTCTTCTCCCTTTTTTTTTTTTTTTTTTTTTTTCATCATTATCTATCCACCATTACCACAACCATCACAAAGATATACCATCCTAATAAACTAGACACCAACCCTATCATATCAACACACACACACCTCCCCTGACGCAACCCCCCCCCCCCCCCCCCCCCCCCCCCCCCCCCCCCCCTGTTTCCTCTCCCATAATCCCCCTGGCCTCATGTCATTTCCGCCTTCATGGAGAATTACGGATAAGTCATTTTTCATTCCCTTTTTTGTTTTTCGTAGTTTGTACTGTCCCACATGTTAAATGTGATTTATTTTTTCGCCTGATGAAGACCCAAGTGGTTGAAATGCATCGTGTCTTGTCTTGTGCTTTGTTTGTCAATGTCATTGGCGGTAAGTTCTAAAACTCTATTCCTGATCTTGCTTCGTTCGCCGCCTTCAGTCACTCCATTTTGAAATTTTCTTGCCTTCAGTTTAACAAAATTGTTGAAGTTTGGGTTGTTGTTTTTTGCTTCACAATAAAAGTTGATTATTTAGTATGCATACCATACAGAATGACTTTATTTTGTTCCTGAAGGTTTCAGTACTTTGTTTAGACTTGGAAAATCACTCTGTGCTCCTAATCCATGATGTTCTGTGGGTACAGTGAATTTAGGGAAAATTGTTTTAGCACTGAGAATACCAAAGTACAGTTAGTCTGTTCGTTTTGTTTTTTTTCCTCGTGTACCAGTTCACTATATGTGGGGGGAAATGGCTGTTTTGGATGGAGTGATGTCTTTGAATTTTTTTCATTACTTTTACAGAATAGATAAGTTAAAAACAAATTTTCTATTGAGGTTTCTTTATGGCAAGTGTGTATGTGTTGCGGAGTTACCTCTCTTGGCATGGTATTCTCATAGTCATATAGCACAAAGTCATGCGGTAGGCAGAGGGTTAAATACCATTATGTCATGAGTCGGCCGAATGTTCTCGAGCATTTAGGCAAATTAAGGGTAGTTTTGCTGTTGTTGAGAGCAAGTCCTTGGGTTCTTCAAGTGTGCGAATTCAGGCATCACCAGAGGGGAATACCCCGAGTCGCATACTGAAGGAGGGAGAGTTACTGGGAAGTGTTTCGCATGTCCGAGGGATAGTGACAAGGAGTTGCGACCTGCCGGTCCTGGGTAGAGGAGTGTCCAGTCCGACCACTGGCTAGCTATTCACTGGGTTCTCCAGTGGGCCTGAAGGGAAGGCGATCGTGTCAGGTGACCGTCAGCCTGCAGGCAGAGTACAGCGACCATCCAGTCGTCCCTGTTCTGAGGAATGAATGGAAGGCTTCGGCCTATTGAGTGATTCGCACCTTGTTATCTATAGAGGTAGTAAATACTTGAAGCATCAGTCATGGCTGGTAGAGAAGTCCAGGCTGTTAGTACCCTGGGTAGCTTGGGGGAATCGAACATGAGTTTGAATAGGAGGTTATGCATTAACCACTGGGTACCCAAGTCTTTGTTGGCGCTAGCAGCTGTGGTGTGTGTGTATGTGTAGGTGACCAGTGATTCCATTGGTGGAATAAAAATAACTTGGGGATTTATTGGTACAAATTGTGTGATGTGTGTGTGCCAGTGATTCCATTGGTTGAGCCAGTTAAACTCGGGTTCTCTCTTTCTTTGAGAATGAATATAAGGTGCTTGGAAAACCAGGAAGTGTGTGACTCACTTAAGGGAAAGTGAACTCGCCCGTCTTGCTGAGGGCTCAAGAAAATACAGCGTGAAGCAGAGGTTAGCTGTCGCCTTGTTGTCTCCTGGGTGGGGACGTAAGACAGTGGAGGTTGCTGTAGCCTCGGAGCCGACGACGAGAAGAATTGTCTCCCGTGTGGGGACGGTCGACAGCAAGACGTGTCAGCCTGTTGGAGCCTAGACAGGGAGCTGCCAGACAACGGTGGGGTGTTTTGCAGCCAGAGAAGACCTATGGGAGAGGCCGACAGGAGCCCTTTCCGTGGAGAGGGCGAAGTACGGTGGAGTCCGGGAGACTCGGTGTGAGGGTGCGACTCAAGCTACGTTGCCAGTGTCCCCCAACTGGGATTTGGCCAATCGGGAGGACACAACGGTGTGGCAGCTTCAGCTCGTAGTCGCACAGTGGGATGAGAGAAAACTGACGGTCAACCAAGGAATGCTGGCAAGTTATGGACATTTTATTTGTTCTTAAGTTTATAAGTGTGCAAACAGAATTGTGGAATATTGTCTTTCCTGGTTAATGAAGAGTACTTGAAGGAAAGGGGATGCGATTTATGAGATTGTCTGTATGATGTTTACATTGTTGTATGATACAGATAGTTGTGTTGTGTAGTGACGGGTGGGGGCTCGGAGTCAAGTTAAATAAAGTTGATTATTTTCTATGAAATGTTATTGGTTTCCCATCACCTTTGTGCGGGCCCGATGTGAGTGACAGAGTGCGTGTGCCTATGCGAGAGCGCATTTTGGTTGTGAAAGCGTAAATACTTCTGTCTATAAACCCCTGCATCCCTGAATATGAAAATCATATTTTAATAACGAGGGGGAGCGTCGGAGACCCGTCACACATTAGAATACTTGATTTCGGCTGATTCTGTAAGAGAGAGCGCCTATTACATGAAACAAACAGCTAGGTTACAGTATAAAACAAAAAGCTAGGTTACAGTATAAAACCGTGCTTTGGAAAGATTTGGTTCTTCTTTAATTTTCAGTTGGTATGAGTATGTACACTGTACACTAAATGCATGTAAACACTTTTTTCTTTGAAATACACACCTGATGTGTCTCTGTCTGATGAGGACACGGGCATGATGGATGGACTTGGCCATACCCAGTTTGAAGACTTGTGTCTGCAGGCGGCGCTCCAAGAAGTCTTCCAGGCGAAGACCCAGGACGTAATCAAGCTTCATCTTGTTCTCATCCAGCACACCAATACGCACCAGACGACGCAAGAGGGCATTACCTACACATCCAAGGCAAAAAGAATTGGTGACATTTCATCCTCAAAGAACAACTATAAGACCACAAAGATAAGGAGCCTTCTTCAAGTATTTTCCTGGCTGTAAGTAAACGACACACAGAAACGCAAAAACAACACACAAAATATTTTCCTGTGTGCATTGTTGTGACCCACTTTCTTCTTTCTTGTTTTTCTTTTTGCTAAGAAGTCAGTACTTTAAAAAAAAAAATGTCTCCGATCACAGCACCAGATGATGTAAAAAAAACAACTACTACTACTGCAGGGTTCGCGCTAGGATTTTTCAAAACCAGTCCCTCGTCTCCTACCCGACCGTTTTTTCAGCGCCTCTGAGCAAAACCAGTCCCTGTGAAAAAATTCCGGTAGCATTGCAAATTGTCATTTCATCATTTGCATCAACCTCCAGCCATCTGAAATCTTTCAGCCATGATTCTCTGAATTTATCATGCTTACATTTCATTTTCTTGCTACTGCTGGTGCTAGACCAATCTGTGCTGGTGGAGCTGATTGGAGTACTGTCACTCGAAGTCTGTGGTCGGTCTGAACTGCCTAAACTTGCGCTTCTTTCCGGCTGCCTGTCTGAATCACTTCTTCGACTTCGTGAAAAAAATGAAAACATTGACTGCTGGTTCTTTTCTGCCATTGTGATCCCACTGATCATTCAATGAATAGGCGCGTGAATAAGTACTGGCTCTGCTGCATCCAGTTTGAAAATTGTAATGACGCGACTTAGCCTAGCATCGCAAGCGACGACCCAGACAGACGTCTGGGAGAAGTTGCGAGTAACAGGCAGTAAAGCGCGTCTGTACAGCGCGTCTGTAGAGCTTTTATTATGGGACATTCGCTATTCTGCTCTATAGCCTGCAGCGGTTATTGCCGATGGCTAGGCCTAAGTGACAATCTGCATGTGTGCGAAGAGGCCGGAGGGTGGTGGAGAGGGGAGAGGGCTGGTTGAAAGATAAGGCAAGTAAAGTGCTGCTAGGAAAGCCTGGGCCACATAATTTGTATGAACGATCAACTTTTTCTTTTTCTTTTTCAGCCTTTTAATTTATTGATTTTCTTTTTTTGCCCCATAAATCTGTAACCAGTCCCAGCAAAATAAAACCAGTCCCTGGGACTGACAGCTAAAAAAAATTCCAGTATTCCCTCTTTATAACCAGTAATTTACTGGTAATTGCCAGTTAACGCGAACCCTGTACTGTACTAGAACACTCTATCTCTGTTGGAAACTGGACCTTTTTCCTGCCCTGCATCTTCAGAGTATTCAAAAAACCCAAAATGGTGACATGTATTCAAAAACAATCTAATATTTGTAGATGTCCTCATGAAATTTCTTTGTATCAAAATAGATGCCAATTCTTAAACTCTTTTATATCAACCACAGCTGTTTATGAAAAAAAGAAAAGGTTTCGTCCATTGAAATTCCATGGATATCTTCATCTGCTCTTCTGTTCACCCTTACGCTCACACTCAAACTAAACAGAAAGTTGAAAACTTCACAAACCTTCAAACAGACGTCTGGGGTCTTTTTCTTCCAGAGTGAGCAGCTCACGAGCAGCTGTGCGGATTTTCCCAAGTGTGTATTTTACACGCCACACCTCTCTCTTGTTGCGAAGTCCATATTCACCAATCAGTTTCAATTCCTGATCAAGGCGTTCCTTCTCGAAGGGACGCCTAGGCGTCGTGTAGGTTTTACTCTGAATCGTCTTGATACGCATGATGACTGAAAACAATATTACAACAGTATGCATAATTAAATGCAGTAAAATGTGTAAATCATGCATTCTGACAGCTTTTAAGATCTGCCAAAAACAAACCAGCCTCATTCTATAGTTACTACCAAAACCTACAATGATCAATCAAAAAAGATCAAAGACAAGTTCTGCCTTATGTTTAAAAAAGCCAAACAATGTCAGAACACCAACATCCCCCTCTCCCCATACCTCTACACACCCACACAAATGATGAGGGCATTTCATTTTCATTTTCACAACATAAATCCAACACTGTAGTGTTACACCGATAATGCTGGTGCATCCACTCCAAAAGCATTAATTCACTAGAGCTCGTCAGTTTGCAGCATACCACATTTCAAGAGAGTTCCAGATGATGTGCGTTTTGTCAGAATGTAGGTATCTCATAACAATCCTATTTGGAAGTTCGCTTACGTTTGGAGGAATAAACTGGTTGAAAAAATGGAGATATGTCCTAGCAATCTGAAAGACTTTAAGACCCGTGTTTTAAGTTTATCAATACCACCTTTCTTGTAAGCATTTTACTGTTATTGTGCTTACAGTACAGTTCTAGAGGTGGTCCGTCAATCCAGGGAACTACAAATGTTGTGCAGAAAGGGGGAAAATACTAAAAACTCCTCCCTCGCACAAAGATGATTTTGGCAACTGTGGTGTAATGGCCATGAAGAATTCCTAGTCTTCTGTATGTATACTATAATAGTTTTCACACTGATACTGGATGCATCACTGCTCAGGGCTGAGTTTCTCTTTTTTTAAATATACAGCTTTCCCCCAACATTGTTGAAATGTACTGCCTTGTTTTCTAATCTTGTAAAATTAATGTAGGCACTCTATATACCTAGTGACACCAGCCGCCGTGGCGAAGTGGTTAACGTCGCGGACTCCCGGCTGGGAGGTCGTGGGTTCGAATCCCATCAGAAGTCATGTGGGTTTTTTCTGCCCCGACCGGCTCCTACCCAGAGTTGAGTTTGCTGCGGACTCAGTTGGGAAGACTGGGACCACACAGTCGAGTTTCATCCACTTAATGGATGCGTTTCTGAGAGTGTTGCTCAAATTTCATGACCAACACTGCAGGTGCCTGTATCTCTCGGGCCTGGTTGACGCCGGGATATATTATGAAAGGAAGCGTAGAGTAAAGCCCTGTCATGTAGTCTCAGACCGAAATGGAAATCCGTAGCATCATCTCAATCATCCTCATTTCTCATCGATCAGCATAAAAAAAATGTCTCAAATTCTGTGGCCCTACATGCCCTGCTCTCATGGTGACCTCAATTTCGATGTCCTCTCCACGTCTGTGACCTTGGTTTGGTTCCGTCGAGGTCACCGGTATCGGCGAGTCCATGGGGGCTGTCGTTGGACGGACGTGGTGGCGCCCTCCGGAGGGAGAGCTCACTCACGCCGGCTCCGCGACTAAGCAATTATTGTCGTCAGTAGGGGGCTTAGTAGGTGGTGTCCTGCGTATGTTAGATCAGAACAGGCGCCACTGAACACCACTGAAGTGACTCGGCAGCAGTGCAGTGTCTCCTCCGGTGGGTTGCCTCTTGACGACTTGACATTGACTGCTTCCTGTGGATTGCCGGTGCCGGGGCTGCGGCGGGGCCGACCGGGCTGTGGCTGTGGACGGGGTGTCGGAATGAGCGGTGTGGGTGCACTGCCTCTGAGGTGGCGCAGAGAGTGGGACAGCAAAAAAAAAACAAAAAAACCTAGTGACAGCTTACTGTCCAAAAACACAGGTACTTCATTCAACCACCAGTTGAAAATCTATGGGTCAAATGGCCCACTGTGACCAACTTCTATGGGCCATTTCCAAATTTTATGGGTCATTCTAAAACGGAACCAAACAGATGAAAAAGCACACAACGACTGAAAACACACACACACACACAGAAAAATGGCGATGCGCACACAACTTTTCGTGTGTGAAAAGCACTCCAAAACGAGGATCTGGGGTGGACGAAAGATCGTTTCTGATTGGGCAGACCAGACCGCCTGATTGTAGTCTCATCCAATAACATTTTACGTCACATTAGCTGTCGCTGGGTAGCAGACAAATTTTGTTGGGGAGTCTACAGACTGTGAGCGCACAGCACTCTGTGTGGAAACTTTATAACGATGCGCCGATCGGCACACATCTTCAGATTTTGTTGGGTCTTTTTTTTTTTATTTATGTGCCAATGGCGCAAGGCGCAGACATAAAATGATCACTGGCTTCTTTATTGGCTGCGTTCCATTCTGCATACTTAGTGACTCTGACGATTTCAAACATTTCATCTAAACTGTTACCAAACCCAGATGTGCACATTGACATCCATGTCTAAAACAAGATTCTGATGCAACCTATAAAATCTTATCAAAATTAAAGAGTCCGGGGGGCAGGAGACAGGAATCAGATCCATCTACCCCCAAGACAAACGCATCATACCTATAGAGTTTGAACGATATGTAATATATATGATGCTTCCTCAACAGACTGAAGATAAAATGTGAAGTTATTAATTCCTAAATCAGCACATAGATGGCAATTCTGACTATGACACTAAGCGACAGTGAACTTGTAACTGAAAGAAGTTTCCGAAGTGAGAACGTCAGTCAAAGCTGCAACTGAATATCATGATAGGTGAATAACTGTTGTATGAAGTAAACTGTTTCATTCAACATTCCCAGTTACTGAGCTAGATTTTCACTGTCGTGAAGGCTTTGCCATGTAAGTTAATGAAACGCTGAAAGCGAATTTGGTAAATACAAATCAAAATAGTACTCATGGTCCTTTGGTTGAAGATCAACAACTCTAAATCAGTAAATGGCACCTCTCCTGAAACAGGCGATTTCTTCCTCATGCCGCTAGCAGACAACCTAAACACCAATGCCTTTATCCAAAAGCACATGGCAGCATATAAATATCACTGCAGACTGACAGAAATCCTATTCTGAGATGACTGCAAGTGGACATATTTACACTACTGTTGCCTATATAAACCAAATTTACTCCTGTAAAAATGGATAGCTAATCTACTGACAGAAAAATTCTTTCTGAACTTATTCTTAAGCTTCCTTCCATCAATAAATAATCTTCTCTTACAGGGTCAATATGTTGCCCTCATTACAGATTTCCACAACTTGCCAACTTGCGTCTAGACGCTATCTTCAACGAAAACATGAACATGTTGAGATGTCAAACAGCTGCCATCCACCAAAACAATGAATGATAACTTTGGGCTTTACCTCGCTGGCATCAACACAACAGAGCTCTTGTCAATACTGTTTCAAGCTGGAAAGCATTGCTGTGTACACAGCTGTGCCCATGCAGTAGAAGATACTCATTCCAATGTTTGATTACCAAGGTAATATTTATCAAGCTTACAGTTATATTCCAAACGAATAGACTACCTATTCATCCATTCAACATGTTTGGTAAACCACAGTTTGTAAAGTCATCTTAGCTTGGAGATCTGATTTTCCTACCAGCACGTTAGTAATTCATCCGTGCCCCCCCCCCCCCCCTGTCTTCCATTATTAAAATTAATAATGGTGTCCAAAAGTGATCTTTTTCAGAAATCACTGCAAACCAATTTTTCATAACTCATACTTCTCTGCGACTGGGAGTAGGCCTATAAATTAAAAGGAAATATTTATTCACGTGGTCTTCTGACAAGGCATTTTCTCAAGTGCGCGTAAAGCACTAGGAGCTGTAGTTTTTCCTCCTGATTTTCTCGGCGTTTCCTAAAGGCCCCACAAAATCATATCATAATGAAATGCTGCCTGTAATCTTTTTTTTTTCAAACTATAGTTTGCTTAATTTAAAGCAATTGTCCGTAAGCGGCGTGGTCATAATCGGCATCAGCTGTGTAAAGATGGGCGAAGTCGCGGCCATCTTTCACCGAGACTTGTCTCATGATGTTCATCAGTTTTTTCTTTCTATTTTTGTCAATAATACACACATTTCCAGGCACTTTACAACAAATTCAAATAATACAGATACAAACCACATAAATCAAAATAAAACCCACGTTAACTGTGATTGATACGGCAAATTATCCTATTCAATACCACATGGCATTGCTCTAACCTGCTCAAAATGAGACACGAGGATGAAAAGACCGGAAACTTGAAAATCTCCTTAAACCGCGCATGCGCATTATTCTTACGCGGGGTGTGACTTACGTGTGTAATGGTGGTGGTGGTGGTGTGTGTGTGTGCGTGTGTGGTAAGGTCCTGTACATTAAAATTCAGGCTGTATTTTGGTTACGGCTGGAGTTAGAGTCAGGGTCTGATAACATAATCTGGCACCGTCCAACCATCGTTTAAGAAAGGAGAGCTCGAGACAGGCGAGAGCTGGCTGTTTGGGAGCTCTCTCGCACGCGAGATAAAAAAAAAGAGAACAGGCCAACACTTGTAACGTCAAGTGATTGGTGCACGAAAAACAGTAACGTTCTCTGATTAGTGCTTAAAGGTCTACTTTAGAGGTTTTCGATAATTGGTCAGCTTATGCAGAAATATGAAATGTTTGATAAATTGGTAAAATAAACATCCGATTCTCTCCCGATCACACGAAATCGATCCGCGAAAGTGGGCATTTTCACCTGTAATCAAGAAAACGGGAGGTAATCAACTAAATCTTGGCATGGCTTAACTACTCTTGGATGTGACGTCACATGATGGACTGGCCGTCAGCCGCGACCTACACAACAAGCCAACGGCGACAGAAAGCGATTCTGATGGTTCTGCACATCCCGATCGGTATTTAATTTATCATGTCAAAGCAGTTACTATGATTGCGACAGCCAATGTAACTCTGGGGATGTTTCTGCAAGGCCTTTACCTTCTTCTTCTTCTTTCTTTGAGTGTCCACCTTCATCGAGTTGAAGATTCTGACACTTGCGTGTGTATGACCGTTTTTTTTATCCCGCCATTAAGGCAGCCATACTCCAACTTCGGGGAAGGTGCATGCTATGTGTAGCGTGTCATCCATACTAACGGCCAAACTGGCCTTCTCTTCCGAAAGTTGGTGATGGGATTTTACGTGTGTGCAAGATGTTGTGCATGCGTTCACACACGGAATCTCGGTTTATAGTCTCATTCGAAGGACTGTATGGGGAATGGAGTCAGAACCTATTCATCATACCTTATCAGTTTGAACGCTAAATTCTTTTTACCACGTCAGTTCCAGCTGGACCACGGAAACGAGCTATTCAGTTCCAGCTGGACGCCCGAACACATCATTCCGAAGGCGTACGGACTTGACCGAAGTCTCGAGGGAGGCTACCGACTGACTTCTTGATGCATTCACAGCGTGGACGGCGAGTGGAGATTCTCCTTCCTCAAGCCTTAACGTGTTCATTCAATTTAACAAGTGTGATCTGTCCATAGATAAGAACAGAATAAACATGCGACTATCGTACTCATCTGTACGAGCTTACCACTCCGCCTTCAAAGTATACGCGCACAATGCAGACGAAGTTTTTGATCCACTCGAACGGGCTCGGCAATTGTCGGAACAGCTCGTTTCCGTGGTCCAGCTGGAACTGACGTGGTAAAAATAACTTAGTGGCCCGTGTCGCGGTCAAATTCGTTGCTCAGTCAAATTCGTTGCTGGTATACCAGCTTAGGTTGCTGGTATACGACCTTAGCCAAGAATGACGTCATAACGTGTAGTTGCTAATGGCAACGGCAAAATTCCACAGTTTAAGACAACCACTACTACTACTCGATTTTTTTGGCAGTATTGGCATTGAATTTGACCAGGCAATGAATTTGACTGATACGGTCAAATCGTTGCTCCAGTCAAATTCGTTGCCGTGCAATATCCTGACCACTCCTGCTGCAACTACTGTTACTACTACTACTACTACTACTACTACTACTACTACTACTACTACACTACCAGAAATATTGTTGGTCATTGTGCCGGATCAGAAGTGGTCATAATATTGCACGGCAACGAATTTGACTGGACCAACGAATTTGACCATGACAGTCGCGGTCAAATTCGTTGCTCCAGTCAAATTCGTTGCCGTGCAATATCCTGACCACTCCTGCTGCTACTACTGTTACTACTACTACTACTACTACTACTACCACTACTACTACTACTACTACTACTTACTACTACTACTACTACTACTAGAATATTGTAGGTCATTGTGCCAAATCAGTGGTGGCAATGAACCAATGAATTTGACCAGGCAATGAATTTGACTGATACTGCAGTCAAATTCGTTGTTCCAGTCAAATTCGTTGCCGTGCAATATCCTGACCACTCCTGCTGCTACTACTGTTACTGCTACTACTACTACTACTACTACCAGAAATATTGTTGGTCATTGTGCCTGATCAGGAGTGGTCATAATATTGCACGGCAACGAATTTGACTGGAGCAAAGAATTTGACCGCGACAGTCGCGGTCAAATTCGTTGCTCCAGTCAAATTCGTTGCCGTGCAATATCCTGAACACTCCTGCTGCTACTACTGTTGCTACTACTACTACTACTACTACTACTACTACTACTACTACTACTAGAATATTGTTGGTCATTGTGCCAAATCAGTAGTGGCAATGAATTTGACCAGGCAATGAATTTGACTGATACTGCGGTCAAATTCGTTGTTCCAGTCAAATTCGTTGCCGTGCAATATCCTGACCACTACTACTACTACTACTACCAGAAGTATTGTTGGTCATTGTGCCGGATCAGGAGTGGTCATAGTATTGCACGGCAACGAATTTGACTGGAGCAACGAATTTGACCGCAGACAGTCGCGATGACCACTCCTGCTGCTACTACTGTTACTACTACTACTACTACTACTACCAGAAATATTGTTGGTCATTGTGCCTGATCCTGACCCAAGCACAAGAAGAGCCTGCAGAAGTAACTACATTGTTGATGAGAATAACTAAAACGACTGCGACTCTTATATACCATTTTCCTACAAATAACAAATCTGCAAAATTACCAATTTCAGTGGTACATTCTGGCATCTGTGACCGTTGCCCAGTCTTCTACACGTGGTCCTTCAGGCTTCGAAAACCACCACCCGAAGGCCACACGACCATCCATTTCAGCTCGTTCATAAAGTTTAATAAGTCGGCATTGTCTCTTTGACTTGAGCATTTCCCAATTTTTCTTAACTTGTAATTATTCAGACGTCAACAATGCACTATTGTTCTGGTACCAAACATCCCTTACCATCTTAACTAAACATGCACCGTGTGACTTAAAGAGAGAAAAAGGGGGGTGGGAGTGAGAAAAAGAAGGGGTTAAAAGAGAAAAAACGAAAAAAAGAAAAAGAATTAAGAACATCCAGATGAACCCATGGTAACACCAGAATTACAGCAAGAAATCATTCTTCGTCACCAGTTTAAGGAAGCTAATTTATTTGACAAACACAAAGAGCAGAGAAGCTTTGTTTCAAATGAAGATTTAAATAAGAAATTTAAAAAAAGATTTATAAACCAGAGTGGGCCCTACTTCGGTCGAATGATTATAGATGCATAACCCGCAGCACCAATTTGGAGGGCAGCAAACATAAAATAATAGTAAAAGTGCACAAGAAGCATTCACATTCGCATTTAAATTCAACAAATATCACCGACATATTTTTGTCATAGTCAGAACATCACTACTCAACTGAACTTCACAGAGTGTGAAAGAATCTAATCATCATAATGTCCGACTTCCCTGACACCCTTTTGCACACAAAAACCCGGATCATGTAATTCACATCCATATTCTTCCTCTTCCTCTACATGAAGTAGGAACGCTCGTAGTGTAGTTAAAAGGATAAAAATCCAAAATTCCTGCATTCAAACTTGCTCTACCTCTACATTGTTGAGTCTCTCTCTCTCTCTCTCTCTCTCTCTCTATACACACACACACACACACGCACGCACACACCACACACACACATACACACACACGCACACACACGCACGCCCGCACACAGACCACCACCACCCAAAGAAAAGACACACACACACACACACACACACACACACACACACACACACACACACACACACGCACACACACACACACGAAAGACCCACACCTCCCCTTCCCCCTTCTCACATGTATGCATGCATGCACACATATGCACTCACCGACAACCAAATAAAACCATGTCTCTGTCTGTCTGTCGTCCTCTCTCTCTCTCTCTCTCTCTCTCTCTCTCTCTCTCCTCTCTCTCTCTCTCTCTCTCTCTCACCACACACACACACACACACACACACACACACACACACACAACACAGAGACCACCACCACCACAACCTCTCCACAAACACACACACACACACACACACACACACACACACACACACACACACACACACACAGCCCCCCCCCCCCCCCCCCCCACACACACACACGCACACACAAAGCACCCACACCTCCCTTTCCCCCTACTCACACGTGTGCGTGCACGCACACATATATGCACTCACAGACAAATAAATAAAACCAAATCTCCTCTCTCTCTCTCTCTCTCTCTCTCTCTCTCTCTCTCTCTCTCTCTCTCTCTCTCTCTCTCTCTCTCTCCTCTCTCTCCTCCTCGCACACACGCACACACACACAACACACACACAACCGTGCTCCCCTTCCACACATACACACACGCACAAAGACACTCAACGCACACAAAGACGTATGGACGCACACACACATACACTCACATACAAACAAAACAAACCTCTCTCTCTCTCTCTCTCTCTCTCTCTCTCTCTCTCTCTCTCTCTCTCTCTCTCTCTCTCTCTCTCTCTCTCTCTCTCCAGCGCGCACAGCATATGCAAAAGTTTCAGAAATGGAATAATACGACCAAGTACACGTGAGAACCGGACAGCTATAATTAGGTAACAAATTCTTTGCTCTGCGTGTACATCAGACCACTAAACCAAACCAAAACAAACAGAAAAACACTGAAACAACAATTCCGTTAGAAAAATCTGTCAAGAGGATGAGACTTGATGAGATGTAGACCTAAATTGGCTAGACTCCATCCATTTTCTTGGCTGGGACAAAAAACACTATGCAATGTTAAAGATCGATTTCCATATAAAATTTTATCATGAAGACATGGAAAGTACACTGTTGTCATAGAGCATTCAAGTAAAAGAAAAAAAGAGATATATTAAGTTTTAACCACAGGCACAAAGGAGATGGTTCTAAAAACCTGCCTAACCAAGCATCCACCCGTATTCTATGTAATAATTTTGATTCGGAATAGAGCCTGGAGGACTTATAAGATGACTGCTGGGGGCAGAAAGATCCCATCTGTTCTTCTGAATGGCAGCTTCAAGTCACTGCGTTCTTCTCTGGGTCCAAAGCGCTTTTGTCAGAATATTGTTTACTTCAAGAACCGAATAAGGATTCCTATATTGCATAAACTCTATTCAATTTGCACATTGAAGTCTCCTTTACACAGGTATCAGCCAGGTCATATCCTCGATGATCACAGTGACCAGGTACCCATAATAATGTTATTTTTTAACCTCGCATTTATTTAACTGGTGAATTGAAAGCAAAATTTCATTGACGAGATCAGGACGACTTGATGTAATTTGAAAGTGTAAAGCCGTTAAAGCAGACTTGGAATCTGACAAATCAGTATTCTTTCTGGTAAAACTTATATATCAAGAATGAAATTAATAGCTATCATGACATCAAATAATTCAGGAGTACAACCTTTGGTGATATGAAATCTTTTTTCAATGTTAAGAGAAGGTATCACGAAAGCAGCACCAACCTGAGAAGCACTCGAAACTGAACGATCAGTAAAAATATTGCAGATAAGATTCATTTCAGTGAAAATAAATTCTCTAGTTAACAAGAGAAGCAAGCAAAGTGGATTATCATTTTAGTAGGCCTAATATTGCCACAGGAATAGATCATATCTGCTTGCTTCATCAACCAACGGGGTTAAGGATATTTGGGCACTTTAACAGTGTTGTCAAGAGAAAAAATCACGTGCATGTAAGAGATGAGACACATATTCAGATAATGAAACATATGCTGTTTTATTCCGTATCTCTCTAGAAACGTCAGCCCTGATGTGGCCCTTTGCGGTCGGCTGGGCTATAAGCAACATTATCTTATCTTATCTCTAGAAACGTAGGTGCTTTCATCAAGTTCAAATGCAACTGAGTTAGGGACTGTTCTTGCTCGTGCTGTGTAGCTACAGGCACAGAGCATCCTATGTTCATTTAAAGGCGCCTGCTCCTCTGTAAGTCGTATCGATTGATGCCCCTCTTGGAAGCAACAAAGCAATTTTAAGTGCTAAGGAATCAGTACTTGTTTAACTTATGCAAATCTGTCTTTGGTCCAGTAAAAAGTACTTCTTGACCATGACTTACAACTGAACCAATTGTCCGTAGGGCAACATAGACCAATAATTTATTAGAGAGATCCAGTTAAAACTCTCAGTAACACAATTTTTCTTTCTTGCCTTTTCCACGAGATAATTTATGTTTACACCAAAATAACTTACAGTGAAAAATCACGGCAAGAAAAATTTCACTTACTTACTTGAGAAAATGAAAGAATCATCTATTTTCACTTTCACAGCGTCCCTGCCTTCAAAATTTTTTCTTCATAAATATAATAAAAACCGATTTGCTAGTCGATAAGACAAAACTGTTTGTATTCAAATAATTCACAAGTTTTACTGACTGCAATTGAAACTGTTCAACTATTTTGTTGAGTTTGATTTTGTTTTTAGTAAAATTACAGTTTAAATTTTTCCCCCACAGTGCAATATCACCTGCATAAGCAGCTAAAGTTGCCTCTTTTGTGTCAATCTGCTTGGGATCATAAAGCATCAATGAGAAGACGATTGGACAAATTACACTCTTTGAGGACACCCACGTTAACATATCTTGTATTTGACAGCACACTGTTTAATTTTAGTTGTAGCGTCTCCCAGATAAATACGATTGTAAAAAAAATATGGAAACGACCTTTAATCCCAATTTCATGTGCCTTGGACAATAACACCCCAGTCCCTCAATATCCCGTGTAGACCTACATACAAATCAAAACTCGGACCCACACTTGAGCGCGCGCGCACACACACACACACACACACACACACACACACACCACACACACACACACACACACACACACACACACACACACACACCACACACATTCCCTCGCGTTTCCGCACTCACAGACACACAGCACATCACACACTCGCAGACACACACCACACAAGCGTGCACACACACACACACACACACACACACACACACACACACACACACACACACACACACACACAAACACACCACACACACAAACACACACAGACACACACACACACAGACACATACACACACACACACACACGCGCGCGCGCGCGCGGCGCATGCACGCACGCAGAGCACATCACATGTATAATACAGGCACACGCGCGCGCATGTACCAACACACTCACTCATCCGCGCACACATCCGAAGAAATGAGAGTGTGCTCCCACTGCTCTGCACACACATGCAAACACGCGCGCGCGCGCGCGAGAATAAAATGTGCTAACTGGGTAAAAGAGTGTTGATAGAATATTGTGTGATGAGCGACAAATGTTGAAGATAAACGCATATTTTGCTCCCCCATCCTCCCCCTTCCCACACCTCCGATCGTTCCACCCGTCATCCTTTCCCGTGACTGTTCGGCTCAACGACCTTTTTCAGTTTTCGGTTGTGCTTTCCGTTATTCATCAAGGAAAAAGGTCTGTTGCCCTCCCACCCCACCCGAAAATCCCCCCTCACCCGGACCCCTCCTGTTCCCTCATCCCTTCTTCCTGTTTGTCAGCGTTTGTCCATCACAGATTAACTAAAGAAGAATGATGTGCTTCCCCCTTCATCCCCCTTCCTTTTCACCCCTGTCAACCTCTCTTTTCGCCTGCAACCCCCTTCGTCTATCCTGGCTGCCACACTCTCACATATTTACACGCATCACACGTAAACACACACACCGTGTGCGATGGCAAGAAAGAGAGAGAGGAGAGAGAGAGAGTGAGAGAGTCGTCGCGCGCATCAAGGAATGTGGACACATTCTTTGCACACATGTGCTATTAAAAAGCAGACGACGCAGGTGAAACGCCACCTGCCAAACTCGGTCTTTCCAAGGGAGTTCATACAGAAAAAGTGAAGCGCAACTTCCCAGTTGCTTCTCGGCGAGTTGATTCCCAGGAAGAAGTTGAATGTGCGTGTGGTGGCAGAAAATGAAAGGCTTGGAAGTGGTCATCAGTCTGAAAGTAAGTGAGATACGTTGGAAAGCAGTGCAAACGCTGATCAGACCTGACAAAAAAATCATTTACACGAATGATTGTGATAAAGTTAATAATATCAAACCGAAAAATTGAGAGGAGAATAGATCATCAACTCACCAAATAGACCATTTTAAATTAAACTTCATGCGGCATGCCGATGATCATGAATCATCGTCTTGATTATCATGATCCATGGGCGGGCCTTGGTCACGATAGTGAAACCGTTGATTTAATGTAATTAACTGAGTCAAAAATAGAAAGCAAATCAATGTACATTATTCCAAATGAAAGTCCTGCTGTACATGATACGTATTCACATGTATCCACACGGTGCTAACATAAGTAGAATAAAGAACAGTGGGCATGTTATAACTATGCAGTTGATAATGATAGCTTACATCGTGACACTGACTCCAAGTGATTTTAATGATTTGCCTAGCACTGACAGCCTTGTTTTCCTTATCCAGACATCGCCCAGAGCTGTTGTGATTACTTCCTTGATAACTTCCTGCTTTTTATGTTGTAACACAGGCTGGATTTTTCATACATTGCGGTCAGACAAGGATATCTTTTGATACCGTTAGATTTTAATTTCCTTCCTTGAACTTTCATATCTTTTATTAACCTGTTTATATTTTATTAGAATGCCAGTACTTTACAATCAAGGCTT
>CM031595.1:70346659-70419159 GCA_018398815.1 Conus ventricosus | reverse complement strand
TGTGCATCACTTGATTCTTTGTCAACATTTCTAGCAAGAGTTTAGACTGGAACCAGTCTTACAAAACATTCTGTGTGATGAAAGTGAGGTAGAAACTGAAGAAGCTGGTATGTGTGACCAGGATGGATACTAGATTCTGTTAAAGAGATTGAGGAGGGGGTGGGGGTAGGGGGGGTGGTGGTAAGGTTTTGAATTTTATAATTCATTAATTGAGTTCATGATGATTGCATTTAAGAGTTCTTATTTTCCTTGATTTGCTTGCTTCATTGATCCATCAACTAAGTACTAACTGAGTGATGTGGGATTATACTGTCAATTGATTGGTTTACTTGATCGATTGATTGATAATCACTTGACTGATTTATTGATAGTTTCAGGAGGAACTGGAGATGACACTGAGTTATACATAATGAATTATTTTAAAATACAATGTCATATTTTTTTCAGAGTTGAAAGGATTTGTGGATTCAGCATGCAGAAGATCCAGAGCATGAGTTGAATCCCAGGACGTGACACAGGTAATTAGCACCTGACATTTTGCTTCTGTTTCTGCATTTTTCTGAGTTTAGTACTTCACCAGGCTCCAGTCCCAGGGATTGAGTGAATTAAATGGATCACACACTTGACTCTTTCCATATGGAGCCCAGCCTCTTGTTGGGTACACACAAATGCAAATGGTCGCCTGCACCCACCCTCTGCATGGTTTTAAATCAAGCACATTTAACACATTAACCTCGCAAGAAGTGTAGAGAGCGCATTTTGAAGCTATTTCCTTCTTGCGTCATGTGCTGCTGTAAAGGAAGGAATTTGTAATGGCTTGGTGAGTTTCCTTCGCAATTTTTGTTTTTTCCAACACCATGACCCTGTGAAGTAACATTACTTTACAGTGAGGCAAGTATCTGATGAAATTTTATTGGAAAATTTTAGCATTAACTCTAAAACTGTAAACTCCGAAGCAATATGAATTACTTTGTTACAGAAAATATGTTCAGCTGTGATGCAGTCAGGTTTTATTTGTGTTTTATTACAAATGTTATAGTACAACTTCTCAGAATAAGAAGAATTAATGAGGTGATGAAGATATAAAGGAACCATGCATTACTGTGTAATTCAAACATGATGAAAGTTTGATATTGGAAAAAAAGTTATGTATTTTTTTTCATTTATATGCCAGTCCACAGTTGTGACAGTTTGTGTAAAGCCAGAAAATGTCAGATTGGGATGTACAGCCAGTCTCTGTTTCAGGGCTGATGTTTTGGAAAGTCTGTTAAAATTTGTTGTATGAAAGGAAATAAGATAGTATTGGATAGTATTGGTGATTCAGAATCAATGGAAAGGAAAAATTTCTTGATATTTCACTGACTTCAACATTGGCTTGTCATTTTATTTCTAGCTGTATATTTGATTTTTTTTATTTTCCTGCTACACACAGGCAGATTAGCTTTTTTGAGAACAAGGATAATTCTTATGACATCATCTTAAGTTGTTTAAATAGAGTGTCATTTGATAAAGAAAAGGAGTTAAGGAAATTAGTAAGATAAGAATTTGCAGCAATAGGCCAGGCATTTTCAAAACAATATCTTGGTGGATGTCAGTTGTTGAACTTAGTCCAGATGAAGTTTTTGTTATTTACTTTAATGAAAAAATGCATATTAACTTCAGAAGAAACAACTATAAGGTTGTTTGGTGTATGGAGCAGTGTTGTTTAGTTATTTTGAAACAAAAGCGTCACAGTTTCAGGTTCTGTTTCAAGGAAGTGTCATTGTGTGTGGATATATATGCAACACCACATCTGCTAAGCCACAAGACCACAGATTTGTAGCTTGATTGGTAAACAAATGAATAAATATAGTTAAAACTAATAAAAGAACAGATTTTGAAAGAGGATCTTATGGAAAAGATTTGGCTTATATGCCTGACCAGCACATTAACCCGATGTTCTGGTAAGGCCTAGGATGCACAGCTAGCATTAAGTGTAACACTATTGCAGTGTGTGTGTGTGTGTGTGCGTGTGTGTGTGTGTGTGCGTGTGTGTGTGTGTGTGCGTGTAAGGAGAGAGACAGAGAGAGAGAGAGAGATTGTGCATTTGTGTGAATGTGCATGTTTCTGTGTGTGTGTGCTTGTGCATGGATGCATAGAAATGTGCGAGTGCATGTGTATGTGTATGTGAATGTGTGTCTGTGATGGTAAGCACATGTGCATATGTATGTGAATGTGTGTGTTGTGTATGTGTATGTGAATGTGTGTCTGTGATGGTAAGCACATGTGCGTATGTATGTGAATGTGTGTATGCAAGTATACACAAGGGTATGTGTGCAGAATAATTGTTCAGAAGATAGTATAACTCATAATTGTTAAAAATAATTATGGCATTAGATACATATGGCACTTAGTCTATAAATGGCCATAAATGCTTACAAAGATCAGATACACACAGACACAGGGATTTCTGCTCAAGGGTCCCCCTAGCCTCTCCCTCCATGTGCACATGCACACACACATGCACACAAACACACACACACACACACACACACACACACACACACACACACACACACACACACACACACATACACACACACAACACACACACACACACACACACACACACACACACACACACACATACATACATGCACACACACACACACACACACACACACACACACACACACACACACATACACACAGACAGACACACACACACACACACACACACACACACACACACACACACACACACACACACACACACACACAAACAAGAAAAGAATTACAGCGATCTAACCATGAAACAGCAAAAGCACAGAGAAGAGTTTTGTCTGCATTCTCTGAAAGAAGATGTCAAACAAAATTAATGTAGCCGATTTCCAGGTAACTCATGTCACAGATGGGAAGAGACATGCCGCTAGAATGACAGTGTCTCATCCAGTTTAACACTTGAGTTACAAGTAAACTTAGGTGGACGAATGAAGCGGTTGTTGAGCTGGATGGATGCTGGTACTAAATCAGAGGAGAGAATCTTTTTATTTACAGTGAAAATAATTTCTGTCTTCTCATTATTCATGTGGAGCTTATTATATGTCATTCAAGGTCTAATATCAGAAATGCATGCTTGTGTACTCTGAATAATGAGTGGTAGCAGCTGGGACAATTTACTACTTGTACAGATCATCAGAGAAACTATTATGAGGCAGAGTGTGCAGAGAGACTATGCCAGAAATGGTTAAGTATATAGAACTAAAAGAAATGGGGTTAGAAGAGATCCATGTGGAGCTTCAAGCTGCAAATCTGCGGAGAGGAGATATGGCCTTTAGTGGAAACAGTCTGAGAACAACCAGAGAGATAGGAATGGAACCAAGAGATTGCAGTTCCAGAGTAAAGTAATTTGGAGATGAGCAAGAGTAGCAGCACAATCTACAGCATGAAAAGCAGCTCAGGCAAGGTCCAGAAGAGAAAGAAAATATGACCATTGTCTAGGGAATTTCAGTGCTATGACTGGAGCGATAGCCAGATTGTAATCTTGAGTAAAGTAAGCTATTCTGTGAAGATAATCAGACAGCAGAAAAAACACAGTCTTCTCAAAAATCTTAGTGATGAAATGTAAGTTTGAAACAGTTCTAGAGTTTTTAACTTATTTAAGCATTTCAGCATCCAACAGGGGTTTAACTGTTGCAGATTAAAACTCACATGGAAAACAACCAGAAGTAATGGAACTGTTTGCTGCTGCAGTAAAACATGGTATCAGATCACCCAGAGATTCAGTAAGCAATGAAGAAGGTAGAGGATGTAGTTCACAAAGAAAGAGATTAAAAACAAACAGACAAAATAAAAGAAAATAGAAAATAAGAAAAAACAACACTGAAAAAAAAGAGAATATAAATTGAAGTAAAATAAAACCACATTGTCACTATAAAACAACAGTACAACAACAAAAGAACAGTGGCACACCAAGTGGATTAAGGGGAGGTGGAGAGAAAGTGTTTGATAGGAACGTTTACAATTTGAGATATAATCAAGAAAAAGCAAAAGGCTGAACAGTTGCCAGTTTCTTCGTTTCCTTCAAGATTTTAATATACTCAATTAGCAATAGAAAAATATGTTATCATGCTGTTTTAGTAAGAGTAGAAAATGTTTGTTGATCTCAGAACTTGGCTCTATGTGCATATGTGTGTGTGTGTGTGTGTGTATGGGTGGGTGGGTGCACGCGTGCGAGCATGTATGTGTGTGTGTAGGTTTTTTGAAAGGTCTTATTTAGAATGTTTTGTCTTATGAATTGCATGTAAAATTGTACTCAGATAGTGAAATTTAGTAACAAAATCAGAAAACTAAGAATACTTAAGGTATGCTTTCCTTTTCGTCATATAATGCACATATATATCAACATACATTTTTGCCAGTGTGTATAAATCTTGGCTTTTAGAGTGTTTCTCATAGCCTTCTGCTAATAGTCTATAATGTTACCATGTCAGCCTGCAGTGTTGTGGCTTGTGCTAAGTTGGTTTGCTGGTCTGTGCAGGAAGTGTAACCAACAGGAGTCAAGATGTTGCAGCAGATTTTGAAGGATCTTTATGTGGATCCAGAAATTCTTGCTGAGCTTGATGAAGATCAAAAGCAGATCCTCTTTGTCAAGATGAGAGCGGTAAGTTTACTATTTCTCATTCCTGTATTTCATGGTTGACTGTACAGTAACTGCAAATAATTTGAGATAGATATGTAACTGCCTCCTTTTTGTTACTCCTGTTTTGTCTCTAGGTCATATACATGCATGTGTTTGTGTGTGCACCAAGAAGATCTTGCTCCTTTGATGATTTAAATGAGCCAAATTTTCCTCGAATGATAGTTTGTTCTATGAAAATGAATCAACCAGAGTTTGCTCCATGCAGTGAGAATAAGCCATACCCCCCTCTCTCTCTCTTTTCTTTTTTTAATGTTAACAATCAAATTTTGCTACTGGCAGTGTTATCAACCACATTTGCCCCTCACGATGATAAAAGTTCATATAACACAGTGCACACATAGTTATACAATTCAAAAATGGTAACATTCTCTTCTCTCTTAGTTGTCTCAGTCATCCTGAAAGAAGAAATGCTGGGATTAAAAACTGTCACATAGGCAAAAGTGTCTCTCACAGGGAACTATGAAGTTCTAGCCAGCAAATGAAAAAGGGAAGAAGTTGCCTCTGACCATTTCATGTTTTGTGCAGTTTTACTCTGTTGACCAGTACAGGGTCCACAAAAAATAACCAGTCATTTTGATTTGCTTATGCAATATTTTCTCATTATTGGGTATTGTTGTGTACGGTTATTTTGATTTCCTATGTGTGAAATAGAATATTTAATACAGAAAAAGGTGAAAATGTATTGTAATAATGCTTCGCAATTCTGCTTTTGTTATCAAATTCTTCAAAAGTATGCCTGTGCAACTGGCGTTTAGGGACTGTAAGCATACAGTTAAGTTTTTTTTTTTAAAGAATAAAGTAACATGGATTATCTTTTTTTTCTCCTTGCAGGAGCAAGTTAGGCGATGGAAAGAGAGGGAGGAAAACTATGAACAAGAGTTAAAGATTAACCCAAAGCCTCCACGAAAACCAGGTATTGCATGTCTTGTATTAATGTCCTTTTCACCCTGGCAAAAGCTCAGATCTCCTTTTTAAGTCACACTCACCCCCTCTTCCCTTTCCAATTTGTGTTTGTATAAAAGCATACATGCGTGAATAATTCAGTTAACAAAGTGTTCACATATTGTGTAAACCTTTAGAAAGTGAAAACGTCAACAACACAAAGTTATGTTATCAGTATGGCAGCTTTATTCATTTTATCACATTTTGCAAATGCAGATTACATACAGAACAAATAGAGACCATTATGCTGTAAAGTCATGAGAGACTGAGACAGATGTGTTTATTTGCAGCTTATTACATGTTAAATCAGGAGAACAGGAGTGAAGGACTGGCTCTAAGAATAGTAACTAGAGCAAGAACCGCAAAGAAAAACTTATGGCAACAATGATCTAGTTGCAAAGTGAGACGACTGCAGGCGGAAATCTAAACAAATCTTTAAAAAATGTTACCGAACCGCCAAGAGAAACGTGGACAAATGAGTCACAAGACAAAACACAACACATTTCGACCTCTTAGGTCTTCTTCAGGCAAGACACAATTACATAGGACAATGAAAATGAACGAAATTGTCACTTAGCTTAGATCACATCAAAAGGTAGGCAGGCATTCCAAGAGGTCGAAACGTGTCGTGTTTTGTCTTGTGACTCATTTGTCCACGTTTCTCTTGGCGGTTCGCTAACATTTTTTTTTAAGGATTTGTTATGACAACAATGTCAGAGACTTGTCTACTCAACATACTATACTATGGCATCTTGCTATATTTGAATAAGAGCTGGCAAATATAATGGGCAAAAAATCTTCCCAGACTTTTGCCTTGTTCTTGCAGTGGACAGCATGCAGTTCACGTACTGGTTTTGACAAACATGAGACTATTCATAGGAAAAAATGACAGTCATGAAAACTTATTTTTACCTCTCAGTTTGTACAAAATTAAAGCTAATTGTAGCATATACTACTAAAAAAATCTGTAGAGTTCATTGAATTGCTGAAAATTGATATCGACATCTGTTTCAGAGGTATCGATGTATTCAGAGCTACACATTTAAAAAAACTTTTAATTCATTTTTATGCAAGTAGACACGTAAAAAGATGATGGATATAAATGGGGAGTTTTTCTTATACTCCCTGTTTGGCTAGTATACTTACCATGTCAGACTTGTGGTCGGCTGGGCTATAAGCAACATTATTTTATCTTATCTTACCATGTCAGACCATAGCATACAACAGCAGTTAGTCAGCTCTGCCAGGCTGAAGATTTTGTGGCAAATGCAGTAATAAGATAGTCACGTGACGCCTACCCTACTTCCGCCATGCGCAGAAGGTAGAGGTGAGCTTGTTTACCTCATTCTTCTGAGGCCACACCAAGGTAACCCCGAGAACCTTGGCGCTAGAGGGAAGGAGGGCGGGCATTTGAGTCTGACATGGTAAGTATTCTAGCCAAACAGGGAGTATAAGAAAAACTCCCCATTTTGGCGTCATATACTTTACCATGTCAGACCATAGCAGAATTTAAAGGAATCGGAGGAGGGCAGTGCCCTAATGGTTTTTGGTGTTAGATGACGGAACGGAAATAGCTGCATTAACCGCCACAAAAGAGATCCCTTTGAACCATCAGCCTGGGTCATTTGGATATCCCTCAAGTAGAAGTTTATGAAGGGGTTTTTCCGCCAGAAGGCTGCCTCCAATAGATGGCGCATGGGGACAGAATGCTGGAACGCCGCAGAGGTGGCCAGTGCTCTGACCTCATGAGCTCGGGGGGATATGGCCGGGAGGTCCTTATATGCCTGGGCGTAGGCAGATCTGACCGTCCTGGACAGCCATCTGGAGATGGTGCCCGCCGAGATGTCCTTAGGATTATTTGGGTTAATGGAGATGAGGAGGCGTCTCTGGGATGCGTGCCTGGGGCGCGCGCGTTCCCAGTAGTATCTAAGGCACCTAGACGGGCACAGGTCCATGCCCCCCCCCCCCCCCCCCCCCCACGGCGCACACAACCACAAAGTGGGGACAAATCGGTCGATCGAAGGTAATAAGTAAATCGATCGACCTAGTGCTACTGCACCTTAATAAAAGCCCTAGTAGGGGAAAGAGATCAGAGGACAGTCGATCCCCGTAGCCTCGATCGAGGATGGGGGAGAACAGAATCACGGGAAAGTGAGGGATAGTAAAAATTAATGGGATGTGAGATCGCGAGAAACTCGAGCGATCTACGCTAGTGCATAGACACTGGGTCTATGGAGGTGCCGACGGAGAGAAACCTCCGCAATATCCCAGGTACAAGGTGGTGAGGCAAGATGGCCGACATGACCGTTCGAGAAGAAAATGGCGGACCGGGGCACAGTGCAAATGAGATCAGTAAGAAAATCCGATGGGGTGCGAGGAAGTGTCAACCCAAGGGCCGAAGGGGACGAGGAGGGTGTGGGTCGTGGGTCACAGGGGGGAAACCGATGGGGCCCCGATGCGGGAGAGATTTTGGAAGAAGACCAAAACTCGATCACGACCAGGAATGGCGGCAATCGTGAGCGGAGTGCAGCCGATCGCGCAAAGCAATAGAGTAATTAAGGAAAACCTCGCCCACCAAAGCCTCACACGGCAAGTGTACCCAGGATCTATAGTGCAAGCCACAATATGAATAAGCAAATCAAGCAAACACAGCAATCTGTACACAAGACAGAAGAAAGGCGAGACAGAGCACAAGACTTATCTTGCTTGGACGGCAGGCTTCAGAAGAAATGAGGTAAACAAGCTCACCTCGGCATTCTGCGCATGGCGGAAGTAGGGTTGGCGTCACATGACTATCTTATTACTGCATTTGCCACAAAATCTTCGGCCTGGCAGAGCTGACTAACTGCCGTTGTATGCTATGGTCTGACATGGTAAAGTATATGACGCCAAACACCTTTTTGCTTAGCTTGATGATGAAAACCTATGACTATGAGATTTCCAAACCATCATTGACATTTGCAGCTTTTTACTTAGGCAGATACTGAAAAAACACCTGAATTTCAATTAGATCTGTGGAGATAAATCTAACCAAAAGGAATTGTTGCTTCCATTGCGTTGTAGCCTGATGTTCAAAGTTCTCTGTTGTTCACAAATTATCTCCCATCTAATTGCAGTGTTTTTACAAACAAGTACACAGTCTCATTGTCCTGACTTGAATAAAACTAAACAAAGCGTACCTTTGTACATTTGTTATTGTCTGTGGTCTGACTGCTTCTTTTTCTCTTATCGCCTTTTTTAAAGGTGAGGAAACTATGTGATGCTTACATGTGTGCGGTACTTTTGTAATCAAGCGGCGTTTAATTACAATTTTGCTTTGGTTTGAATTGTTTTTGTTTTAGGAACAAATATAAGTTCCTGATTTTCAAGCATGCTCACCACTTTTTGTGATGTGTTTGCTGTGAGTTAGAATGTTTTATGCATACTTGTCACAAACATGTATGCATGCATGGTTCCTGACTTGAGAGATCGCTTATGCACTCTAACATATATAGGTGCATGTGTCGACACACAAACACACGTATATATCTGCACATTAATGCATGTACCTACACATACATAGGTGTATGCGTCTACACACAAACACACATACATATCTGCACATTAATGCATGTACCTGCGCACTCACACACGCGCATGCACACACACACACTTGCACACAAACACACACCGATTTAACACACACACACACACACACACACAACACACACACACACACACACCACACACACACACACACACACACACACACACACACATGCAGCATACTTGTACAAAGTCATACATATACATGCATGCATGCACACGCCATCCATATTGTCTTCTCCTATTTTGTTGCTGTTTTATACTTTCCCCTCCTACTTCTTACGATGGCCCCCTCTCTTTTAAACATATATGCATGCAGACACAAATGTTCCCGTGTGCACACATGCGTGTGCACACACACATGCATGTGTGTGCGCATGCACATACACACACACACACACACACACACACACACACACACACACACACACACACACACACACACACACACACAGAGTGAATACACAGTAGGTTAAAAAGTTTAAGGTCCCGTAGACTAATGGCCCGGGGGGGGGGGGGGGGGGGGGGGGGGGGGGGGGGGGGGGGGGGGGGGGGCAGTAAACTGTTAGAGATTCACCTTGTCTGGGGCATGGCATTTATGGAAGACATACCTACAGGTACTTGCAGCCCACATGTCTTCCTCAGTCGCTTGAACCTTCCATGACCTCACTCTATCTATTTACCTCTGGCTGAAAAGAGAGAGAGGGATTTCAAGCAGTAAAAATCAAGTGGTTTAAACTCAGATTGTCAGCTCTGGAAGCAGACACTTTAATCATTTGTCTGTAGATCCCACAAACTGCACGCTATCTCTCCAGTTCTATTCTGTATATTCTCTCATTGTTGTTTAGTCACAAATGTCAGTTCTTGTCTTCTCTTTCTTTTGATAAACTCTGTGTGCTGACTTCACTCTTTTGTTTTCTGTTGTTGTTGTGTTTTTTTCTTGTAATCTGTCTTTTTTTGGTCAACAGCCAAACCCCTACCAATGTCCATATCACCTTTTGATCTGCTTACACTCCCACCTCCACTTATGCCACCTTCTTTTCTGATGTTGGGTTTGGCTCTAGTAAGCAAGGTGATAGAAGGAAAGGAAAAGGGAGAGGGAAGGGGCCAGTGGGAAGGAGAGAGATGGGGTGGGAAAGAAGAAGTGTTGAGGAAAGAGGGATGAATTCTACTTGTAGAAAGAGATGGTGCCAGAGATCACAGTTGAGACTGCCACGTCTAGCCCTGACTTTACCAGTGTAACAAGAAACCTGTGCCTCCTCCCAGATTTCTTTGAGTGCTAGGTGAGGAAACAAGGGCATGAATGAATGGAGAGTGTGACTGACTTGTCACTTGGGTGGTGGTGTTATTTAACAAAGGGAGTACTTGAATACCTCCCAGTGGCACAGGTGTTGGTTTAGCTGTGCTGTCTGTGTGTTCTTTGGGGTAGGGGTGGAGAAAGGGAAAAATGGGATCACGCAGGGCATTGTCAGATTTAGATCATGGTTTACCAGTAACTGTGGTGCAGTGGTTAGCATCACAGATTCCCAGCTTGGAGGTTGTGGGTTTAATTCCCAGTTAGCCTTTTATTTGTTGGATGGGATTTTTCTGCCCTGACCAGCTCCTACACACAGTCAAGTTTCTCCACTTAATATATGCGCCTCTGAAAGTATTGCTTAAATTAGTTGATGAACACTGCCGGTATCTGTTTAACACTGTGATGTATTGTGAAATTAAGCACTGAGTGCTACAGCCCTGTCATGCAGTCTCAGACCAGAATGGAGCTCCATAACATCTTCTTCATCATCTTCATATCAATCAGCACAAAAAAAAAACAACAACAGAAAGTATGAAATTCTGTGGCCCTTGCTCTCACAGTAATCTCAATTTTTCAATTCTTCACACCTATGCCCTTGATGAGCTGATGCCAGCATCACTGGTATCGGCAAGTTTATAGGGACTGTTTTTTGAACAGATGTGATGGCACCCTCTGTAGGGGGATGCTACTTCACACTGGCTCCATATCCAAGCAATTGTTGTCATCTGTTGGGGGCTTAATAGATGATGTGCATATGCTGGATCGGAACAGGCATCACTGAACACCATTGAAGTCACTCGGCAGCAGTGCCGTGCCTTCTCTGGTGGGTTGCCAGATCATAACATAACATTGGCTGTTGATAGAGAGCTGGGCTGGGGGGCTTGGGGGATAATGTCACTGAATAACACATAAGATGAGACAGAAAAAAGGAGATAATGCCTTTGTGAAAAAAAGTGTTACCTCGTGAATGAGATGAAAGCACAGAATTTTTTAATAAGAGAAACTTGGTTGTGGTGTAAACACTTATCTGATTAGTGATTGATACAAGAAGTTAACAGAAATCCAAGACATATGACAAGGTGTATCTCTTGCTGATTTTTTTTGTTTTTTCAACTTGACTATTACAGTATTAGTCATGGTATAAGATGACACAAAAAGTTTTATGCTTGTTTGTATTTGTATGAGCTCTCCGCATGAATTTATGGAAATAGATGAAAAGACCGTGGATGAATGACTCACATCGCTGCCTTCTTGATGGGTTACCCTTTTAAAAGTGAACTGAATTTGGCTGAGAAGGCAGAGCTTTTTAAAACAAACAAACAAAGAAAAAACAAAACTCTGTTTTTAGTTTACTGGCTCTAGTACATACAGTATCCCTGTTTCGTGAAGCAAAGTGATAAAGTCACCACGTGTTAATGTGTGTGTGTGTATGAGTGTGTGTGTGTGTGTGTGTGTGTGTGTGTGTGTGTGTGTGTGTGTGTGTGTTTGTGAATGTGTGAGCGTGTGTGTGTATGTATGTGTGCGCGTGTGTGTATGAGTGTGTGTGTGTGTGTGTGTGTGTGTGTGTGTGTGTGTGTGTGTGTGTGTGTGTGTGTTTGTGTGTGTTTGTGAATGTGTGAGCGTGTGTGTGTATGTATGTGGGCGCGCATGTGTGTGTGTGTGTGTGTGTGTTCGTGAGTGAGCATACATGCCTGAGGTAAACTTTAAAGTTAGCATTTTCACAGGAAGTAGAAGCACTAGCGTACTCAAATTGAAGAGAAGGATTAAACAGATCAGGCTTTTCCAGCCATTCTATGCTAGAAGATGCCAAACACCACAAATATATGATTGAGGTTCTCAGCAACATTTAGTGTTACAGAGTTGACATTTTCTTAAACAGTTACTCTTGTACTCTGATGAACAACATGAGCTAAATGATATTACATGTAAAGATTGTAAGTATTGCATTGTATTCAGTCAAAATCTGACCATTTGAAGGAGTTTCTGCCAAGCAGAGGAGCAGATGGTAGTGAGTATAGAATTAAGAGAGGCTACATTTAGATATACCTTTCCAAATAGCCAAGTTAAAATGGCTACATTTAGATGTGTTTCGCCAAATAGCTACATAAGATTATAAAAGTTTATCTTTTATGATGAGTGGTGCAAATAATGCTGATGAATTTCTTGTTTCAACAATAACAGATCTTTATTTTTTTTAAAAGACAACAACAACAAAGAAGAAGAAAAAAAAAACCACTAGACAGTAGATTTAACTTAACCATGTTACCAACAAACAAAAAAAGAAAAAAAAAGAAAAGAAAAGAAGGTGCTTTTGTTTGGAAAATCTAAAATGGATATATATATCAAATTTATTTTACATTAAAAAAAGGAGATGATATATATTTTACATTTTAAAAACACACAATTTATTCACACTTTTTTTTTTTTAATGACCAAGGCTTCGTTAGAATGTTATGGCCCTAGGACAAGAGATATGATCAAAGAAAGGAGATTTGATAGCCGAGTGTCTGCTGAAACTATTCACTGCAACAATGCAAAACATTTCACCCCTTCACTGAGAATAGACATGCGGCTCACTAACAGTCCACTTGTGCCCAGACTCCACCCATCCCTCTCAACTCACCAAGTGTAAGAGGGGTGAAACTGATCAGTTAGGGTATGGAATGAGTGTGCCCCACAGGGCCTGCTGGAGTTTGTTGCATCATAGCCACAGAGTACAGTCATGCTGGTGAAGTGGTTTCAGAGAGTTAGGACAAAGTTACCCTCTCTACAACATTGCATGGGACCTTTCTTTCACTTATATCCTGTTTTCTTTTCAGTTATTATTATTTTCATTTTTCTCTCTCGTTACTGTCTCCACTGCCATCTGTGGATTGTTTACTTTCTTAATGATTAAGTTAGTGAATAATATGTGTGTGTGTGTGTGTGTGTGTGTGTGTGTGTGTGTGTGTGTGTTGTGTGTGTGTGTGTTGGTCGTTTCCGACTCTTCCGTCTTAGAATGATTCTACCCATCAGATCAGATTTGTGGAAAGAACAGCAAGGTGGGACACATGCTTGGAAATTCTAGTTGTTGACACACGTGCAAAACAAAACAGAGGATTTAGACGAAATGTGAGTCAAAATAGCAAAATTGTGTCTCTTGGTGTGTGAAGGAAAAATGTAAAAGATTTTTTAAGTTGTTGAGAAACCATTATGATTAGCCTGCCAGTACAATGTAAAAGAGAAAGAAGAGAAATAGGAGACAGGCTTGCATCCTTGGAAAATATACCAGCATTTAGACAAATATGAGTGGTGTCAGCGCTGAAGCTTCGACAAAGAATGTTAGCAGCCAATAAAGCGTTGCTTTTTTTTGGTTTTTTTGTTGCTGTTTGGTATTATGTGCCACCTCAGTGGCATTGCACACATGCCACTCATTCCAGATCCCCATCCACAGCCACAGCCTGGCGTGTCCAACGACAATCTTGCACTGGCAGTCCACATGAGACGCTGCAATGCTGCCGAGGCACTTCAGTAGGTGCGTCCTGATCTAACATACGCAGGACACTACCTACTAAGCCCCATACTGACGACAACAATTGCTTGGTCGTGGAGCCAGCATGAGCGAGCTCTCCTGCCGGAAGATGCTACCACATCTGTCCAATGACAGCCCCATGAACTTGCTGACACCAGTGACCTTGACATAATCTCACCAAGGGCATGAACATTGAGTGGAAAATCAAAACTGAAGTCACCATGAGAGCAGGGCATGAAGGGCCACAGAATTTTGGACTTTTTTCCCATCCTGATCAATAAGGATGAGGATGATGAAGATGATGCTATGGATTTCATGCAGGTCTGAGACTGCTTGATAGGACTGTACTCAGTGCTTCCTTTCATGATATATCATGGCGTCAACCACACCTGAGAGATACACCCACCTGTAATGTTGGTCAGGAAATTTGAGCAACAGCCTCAGATGCATCCATTATAATGGATGAAACTGGACTCTGTGGTTCTAGTCTTCCCAGTTAAGCCCTTAGCAAACCCAACCCTTGGTAGGTGTCTGCTGGGGCAGAAAAATCCCACAAATAAATGGCTCTGAAAAGGAATTGAATCTTCGACTTCCCTGGCAGGAGTCTGCAGCACCAATCACTTTGCATGGCAGCTGATGATAAAGTGATACTTGTTCAGGGGGTAAGGCAGCATGTGTTATTCATCAGTTGGCTTTTGGTCAACATTTCACACTCTATTCAACAAGTTCACACATGAAGGCATCAATATTGCCATTGACAGTTCCTAGTGGGGTGGATTGTTGGGTACTGTTGAGCCAGGTGGCTGTATGTCAGTACCTTGCTAGTCTTTCAGGCTATTGCAAATGGGTTAGAGCGGCTCCATTTCAGAAGAATAATGTGTTTTTTGTTGCAAGCATTATGGCAAAATACATGTCATATCCAGGCTGCTATTTTGGAGGTTGCAGTAAAAAAAATGTGGATATTGTGCATACTGAATTTGTTTGGGTGTTTCGTCATGCATATGATATATCATGTGAGCCATCATGTTTTTAGAGTAAACGAAAATAGACTACAGCAATGTTCGAACCAGAAACAACGTGAAATTGGGATGGAAACTACATGGGGATTTTGCTCCACTGTCCCTGGATTTAACTTCAGGAATGAATAATTACCAATGCTTTCAAACATATCTTGTTGCTTTGTCTCTGTCTGTCTGTCTGTCCATCTGTCTGTGTCTGAGTACCTCTTTCTGATTATGAGTCTCTCTCTCTTCTTTCTCACTGTCTCATTCTTCCCTGCTGCCCCCCCCCCCCCTCTCCCCCCCCCCCACACACATACTTATACTGTCTCACACACACACACTTGGACGCGCATGCACATATGTCTGTTGACCATGTGTCCATCTGTCCGTCTGTCTCTGAGTATCTCTCTTTCTTCTCTCTCACTCTGTCCATTCTCCCTTCCCCCATGCCCCCTCCCCCCAACACATACACATTCACACTGTCTCACACACACACATATACATGATGATTAAGATGATTCAAGAAATGAAATATGAATTTCAGTGTTCATGGCTTTGTGACACCTCCATTAGATTTTGATTAAAAAAAAAAATATATTGTTTCTGTGATTTGTTACAATATTAACATGTAGTGAAGAAAAATAATGTTCAGTGCTTAATTCTTGCACCTTACAGAGTGCTGTTTAGATCAATGGCCTTAGTGAAGCTAACACAATATGTTATTTTTCTTCAGCTTCTGGAGGCCAAAGCTCACCTGACCCTGTTAGCAGGCCATTTCTGTGCTTTTTAAAAAAATATTGATTTGCCATTAAGTGACCCTAAAAGGTAGGAACTCTTGAAAAAAAAACAACAACCTCAAATAAATGAAGTTTTTTCAATATATTGTTGTGACTTTTAAAGTCCAGTTTGTAATCAGCAGACTCTGTGACATCAGCATTATCTGTAGTGCCATATTATGTTAAAAATTTTGAAGTGAAAATTTGTATGTTTGAGATATGATTTTTTCATTATTGTGAAATTTACTGTCTTTAGCTAATTGATAACTTGACCTATTCAATAATGTTGTGTTTTTTAATTTTGATATTCATGTATCACTTTGGGGACCTAAGATTGAGGCTGTCTTCATATATTGATACAGTGAATTTGAATGAATGAAAATGTGTGTGTGTGTGTGTGTGTGTGTGTGTGTGTGTGTGTGTGCGTGTGTGTGTGTGTGTGTGTGTTTGCGTGTGTGTGCATTTAGTTTAGCATGCTGTGATTTCATTGACAGTGCTACACTACTGCACTTTGTGTCTAAATACTACATAAAAAAACCAGAGAATAAGGGGGAAAAAAAGGGAAAAAGTGCTTGAAGGACTTGTTGTCAGGTCAAACAGAACTGAGACAACATAGATGTATAGACTGCAGACTTGATTTTTTCAGAAACTTGTCAAACTCAGAAAGGAGGGGAAGAAAAAGTCTTAGGAAAATTGCTCAAGATGTTCACGATTTTGCTGCCGTATTGGTTGGTTTACATGTCGGCCATTTTTTTTTTTTTTTGTAGGTCGTGTCAAAACCAGGCGATAGCTAGCAAGATTTCTGTCTCCTGTGTCTGCCATCATTGTCATCCATAAAATGAAATTAGACTTGTGATATCACATACAAATGCTATGCCTTCATTTGGAATGATGCACTTAAAATGTCAAAATACTAAATCTCTGCTGTAGAGACCGTGGCAGCTTTCTCTCTCTCTCTCTCTCTCTCTCTCTCTCTCTCTCTCTCTCTCTCTCTCGCTCCCACGCTCCTCTCTCTTGTATGTAGTGTGTGTGTGTGTGTGTGTGTGTGTGTGTGTGTGTGTGTGTGTGTGTGTGTGTGTGTGTTTGTTTGTTTGTGACGGGCTCATTTCAATTATCATGAAGGAGTCTGCTGAAGTCTGTCAGACTTCATTTGAAATGTGTTTTTGGTGTGCGAGGAAGGATGGACGGAGGAGGAAGGGATAACAGGGATGAATGAAAGAAAGAACGCAGGACTGAATGAAAGAACCATATAACGAACAGAAATTTGTGATAAATACATTCTATATTTAGATTAAAAATAGTTGTGTCTTTAACATCATCAGTTAATCATTATAGATTCACAACTATTAAGCAGCAATGAAAATAACCTCATCTGTAACAAGACCATTTGCATATTTTCATGCTGCCAGAATATGGTATGGCAACTGGAGCTTAGATATATTTTTACCGTGATTTCTAATAACTGTTTAATTGACATTGTTAACAAATACAGTACTACACTGAAATGCATAAAGTTAAAGATATGTGTTTATGCTATCCTTTCTGTCCCAGTTGTGTAATGTCACTTACAGATTCTGCTCACTGTTTCAAACCCTGTTTTACGTTTCCAGCTGCAGAACATCCATTTGAAACATTTACCAAATTATGTCTTGTATCACACAGTAAATGTTTTTTGACATTTGTCCTACAATATTAAAAAATTAATGCAGAAATCATTCCCCAAATGTGTACATTTCTGTATTCATCTATTCTAAATACCGATTTTCATGTTTGCATTTCTTATTTGCAGATTTGCAAGTTATCATTATTTTGTGTATTTACCAGCTACTAGTTTTATAAAGAATTAAAAGTGCCTTAGTCAAAGTGAACAGTGGAGCATTTCAGTGTATTGTACCGATATTCACCTTGCACCCAATAGCAGGAGAGAAATGCAAGGGCTCTCAGCTGCCCAGCCAGCATACTGTTTCATGTGTTAGTTCAGTGATAAGACCCACTCCACTTGTCTTGAATGTAAACATGAGCAAACCTCTCTCAGTATTGCCGTCTAAAGCAAAAAAGAAAACAAATGAAACAAAAAACCCTGTAAATTAAAACAAAGACAACTAAGAAGAAAATTAACTTGGTATTTTTTTGTACCACATTTGCCATTCATTTTGTGTTGGTCACTAAAACTCAATCTTTGTGCAGGAGGCAAAAATGTGGAGTTTCTGAAAGGGGCCGATGGATGTGAGTGGGTGTGGGTGATGGGTGAGCACAAGGATGATATAACCATTGAAGAAATTCTGGAAGCAGAGGCACAGACGAAAGCTCAGCAACAGGCAGAGCAGGAGGCGCTGGCTCTCAAGTATGTGCTTCATGAACCACAACTTGTTTTCCTGTAGATGTAAGCAATGCTGTCGTGATCTTAGGGGGTGAAAAGATGGATTTTGATTCTTTCAAGTGATAAAAGAGTAAGCTGTGAATGTTTTGATTTGTGTTTGTATTGGTTTAGAGTGAGAACTACAAATTTTGGAAAGGAAAATTTGGCTGATTATTCGTTTAGGGAAACCGTGAAGCATGAAAAGCAATGAAGTGGCTTCTGCATTTCTCATACTGCAAATGAGAAGAGGAGGAAATGTCCTCCTAGAGTTTGCTGACATGAGAAATAGTTCAACATTTTCTCCTGTGGAAAAAAATTTATTCTCCTATGCAGTCTTTTGTAATGAGAAGGGAACGAAACTGTTTTCCTGCACAGTCAGTTGTCTTCAGATGAGGATAGAAGATAGATAATAATGAAAGGAAAAAGACAGTTTTTTCCGCTCTGTCTGTTTTAATCAGAAAAGAAATGTTCTCCTGTCATAGGATTAGGAAGAAAAAGGCAAAACAAAAAAGTGCTACTATGCTGTATAGTGTGCTGTAATGACAAGAGAAAGAAACTGTTCTCTGCAATCTTTTCGTAGTGAGAAGAGAAAGAACGTAAGATATTAGCAGTGCTGATATTGGTTGTAATGAAAATGGAAGACGTACATCTTGCAGTCTGTTGAAATTAATTAGTACAGAAAGATAACAGCTGGTGAGGATTGTTAAGACAGACCTTGCAGGAAAATTAAACAGTTGTGTTAACACAAACAATGCCTTGTTTCCAACCGGTAAATTTGTTTGACCTGCTTGCTTTTGATTTGCTTGTCTACATTGGGAATGATGTCAGATTTGCTTCTAACTGTGTTACTGTTTATTGTGGTTCAGTATGTGTCCTTAATTCAACTGAGGTTGTTTTTTTTTAAAGTGTAAGTCCTAAATGTAAGTATATGCATGTGTGGGTAGGCAATGTGGTGATATGCAAGATTAGAAGGTGGGTGCCTACGGATTATACACTAGAGTCAAGTGTGTTTATGAGATCAGGTGGGTGCCTTTTGATAGGAAGCAACAGAGTGAAAGCAAAAATGTGTAGAAGAAAGTGATTTTTGATATGAAGAAGATTCATAAGGAAAAGTAAATTACAATTTAAAAATTGAGCGAATGCAGTAAGTAGGATGCAAGTTTGTGAAGTTGGCCGCCAGTGGGCTTTCAGAGCGCCGAGAAAATAAAAGTAAGTGCCACCTTGGAAACTTGATCATGAAGTTTGCATATTTCTTGTGTGTTTGCTGATGTACACTCCAACTAGCCATTTCTAGCATTTGTGTGTGTGTGTGTGTGTGTGTGTGTGTGTGTGTGTGTGTGTGTGTGTGTGTGTCTGTGTCTGTGTGTGTGTTTAAACTGATATGCTATGGTACACAAGCATGCATGATTGTTGTTTTTGTTTTTTGTGTGTCCAGGCTGGTTTGCTCGTAAATTGTGCCTGATTTTTTTTTTTTTTTTGGATACCTAAGATAACCTGCTGCTGCAGTGTAGATGAAGGCTGTTTCAGTTCAAAGCTAAGCTGCTATAGTATTACGCTTTGCAGTATGCATAAATCCTATTGTCCAAGCACTTGTGCCGTTATGGTGTGCATGAAGGTTGTTGTTGTAGTCAGTGTGGCATTACAGTGTGCATGGATGCTGTGGTCCAAGCTGATAAGCCATTGAAGTGTGCATAAATATTATTGGGGTCTGAGCAATGTCCCGTTACAATGTTGTGAATTTTGTTGATGAAGCCAATAATAGTAATAAGCCTTATAGAATGCATGAATGCGTTTCCCAGCTGTCAAGCTGCTGTGCTGTTACAGTGTGCGTGGATGCGTTGAGGAAGCTATAAGTGCTGTTAGCACAATGGATATGCTCTTACATCAGCATGAATGATGTAACCATGTTATTGTGCTATTGCAGGGTGCCTGAATGTTGTTAGCTGAGCTGTTGTGCTCTTACAGTGTATGTGAATGGCTGTTTCAAAGCGAACATGCTGTTACAGTGTGCATGAATGCTGTTGTCCAAGCTAATGTGCTGTTACAGTGTGCATGTATGCTGTTGTCCAGCTAATGTGCTGTTGTATTGTACATAAATGACCTGTGTGTGTGTGTGTGTGTGTGTGGTGTGTGTGTGTGTGTGTGTGTGGTGTGTGTGGGGCATGCATGCATGTGTGAGTGTGTTTGTGCATGCATGTAAGATAGACAGAGACCAGGCTGATGTACCATTACAATGAGCATGAGCGTGTGACTGTCAAAGTGGTGTACTTGTATGACATGCATGAATGCTGTGTATGTGTGTTTGTCTAAGCTGATTGTGTTTTTTACAGTGTGCATGAAAGCTATGTGGGTGTGGGCTTTTAAGCTGACATGTTCTTACAGTGTGCATGAATGCTATATGGATATGGGTGTCTAAGCTGATGTGTTCTTACAGTGGGCATGAATGCTTGTGGGTGTGGGTGTCTAAGCTGATGTGTTCTTACAGGGAGAAAGAGGAGTTGGAACTGAAGGCAAAGATAGAGGAGAAAAACTGCGCATGAAGCAGAAAAATGAACAGCTAGAAAAGGAACTGAAGTAAGGAAAACATAGCATGTATTAGTTCAACTCTGTAAATTGATTCAACATTTGTTCAAGTTGTCTGTGATGTGAAACTGTTTGAGTAATAAAATGCAGATTGTTGCCATAATCAGAAGGAATTATCAGAGCATCGGTGTAGACACACATCCAGGTACATCCAGCAATGAAATAGACTCACCAAATGTGCTTGTATTCTGTTTGTTCAGGCTCGTCAGTGGTGTCAGTACAAGTGCACTACCCTTTTAGTTTAGCTTCAGTGTTGATAGGTCACCAAACAACTACCAAAGAGTGGCTTGAAACCTACTATTAAGAAGAAGAAAGTATGAAAGAAAAAACTATGAATATTCTTCATGTTATTCAAGGGTCAGATGTGAACAGGTATGACATTCTGTGAAAAAGAAGACCTTTCATACAATGACTTCAGGCTATTAAAAACTGACCGATTTTTATGTCAGTTTTATTGCAGGGTCTCATAATGTACATTTTTAATTGCAGGATAATTTTACATTCAGAGTTATCATGCACAGTTTTGTTGTGGCCATTCTGCCCTTTGACATGTCAGATTTTATTCTATTATCGTTTTGAAGAAAGTTATCATGGTGTAATTTAAATTAAAATTCTGCATTTTCACATCAAGGAATATCAAGTATTTACCAATTTAGTTGACTTACAGGTCACCTAGGTTTTTTTGTGCACAGTTTTTTATTGTAGTTGGTATTGATTGTTGACTTGCTGGAGTTTGTATTATCATTCTGATTCAGTTGTTCAAGGTGTGTGTGTGTGTGTGTGTGTGTGTTTTGTGGTGCGTGGTGCGTTGCGTGCGTGCGTGGCGTGCGTTGCATGCGTGCGTGCGTGTGTGGTTAAATTTAGCATTAGTATATTCTTTAAAGTTACAAGTTTTGACTCAACCAAACTGAATAAAAGATAAATATTGATGAGAATTCTCTCGCCCACCAGGCCACCTAAGGTTTTGTGTCAGGTAGCCAGTCCCAGCGGGAGGTTGTGGGTTCAATTCCCATCAGAGCCATCTGAGAGGATTTTTCAGCCCAATACCAGCTCCTGGACAGAGTTGAGTTTGCTATGGGCTCACGTGTAAAAAGTGGAACCATACAGTCAAGTTTAATCCTTTTGATAAAAGTGCCTCTGAGAGTTTGCAGAAGTTTCCTGACCAACACTATAGGTGTTTGTATCTCTTGGGCCTGATAGACATCCGAATATATTATAAAAGTAAGCAAATAGTATAGCCCTGTCATGCATTCTCAGACTATTATGTACCTCCAGCCCTGTCATGGAGTGTCAGAACAGAATGGCACTCCAAAGCATCATCTTTATCATCCCTATCCTCATCAATCAGCATATATTAAAAAAGAAGTCTTAAATTCTGTGGCCATTCATGCCATGCTTATATGGTGACCTCAGTTTTGATTTTCTTTTCATGTCTCTGCCCTTGTATTGAGATCACTGGTGTTGTCAAGTTCATGGGGACAGTCTTTGGATGGACATGGTGGAGCTTTCTGGAGGGGGATGCTCAATCATGTTGACTCCACGACTAAGCAATTATTGTTGTCATGAGAGAGTGCAGTATATGGTGTCGTGCATATGTTGGATCAGAACAGGCACCACTGAACACCACTGGTGACTCAGCTGCAGTGCAGTGTCTCCTCTGGTGAGGTGTCTCGTCACGACTTGACGTTGACTCTCCCTTTGGATTGTGGTGCTGGGACTGTGAACACACAAACCAAGCATGGGGAGCTTGAATGAGCTGTGTGGGGATAATGTCCGCTGGAGTGACACGGAGAATGAGACAGGAAAAAGAAAGAAAGAAAGAAGGAAAGAAATCCTGCCATTATTTGCATGAAATGGTCACAGAATGGTAAAGAAAAAGTTCTTCTTCTGCAGCGTGTCCAATATAAAAAAAATTGGCATCTTCTTAGAAAATGTGATTGTAACAATCATCATTAAATAGAAAACTCTTTTTCTGTAAGACATTGAAAATGTTTTTTTTTCAATCATGTTTTATCAGAAAGTATGATAGTAACAGTTACTGCATGATAATTCTGGTGAAAGATATATTGAATTATATTTTATGGAAATGTAGCAAGACATATTGAATTGGTATTTTCCCAAAATAAAATCATTCAGTTCAACTTCAGTAAAACCGAGGAAATAAAGAACATGCATCTAATTAAGTATGGAAATGAGATAAACCACATGTAAATATATCTTGCCAAAAAAAGCTTGATAGAGTGCATGCAAGTTTGTCATTGATGGTGAATCAAGCAAATGAAGCGACATGAAAGAAGCAAATAAAACTCTTTTTTTATCATTTCAACTGTAACAGATCTTTACAAACGCTGTATAAATATTTCATAATTGAAGGAAAAGAAAAAGATTATGATCAAGAGAAAATTTGAAATGGATTCAAAGTTGACACAAGACACAAAATCAGCGTTATCCGTGTGACAACAGAGTAAGTTGATGACAAACAAAGAGTGTGTTCTTAAGTGCATGATGGAAGATCTGTTTGTTCAGCAGCCTTCAGTTTACTCTAACTGTTTTATACTCACTGTAAAAGATCACTGACAGTACTTGTACCTTGTTTGCCCTGGCTGTTATTGAAAGTATTCTGGATATGGATGGCTATGCACACAAGAATTTTGTCAAGTAAGCAACATCTGCATGCCCCCTTCCCTCCCCATTTGCTTTTCTCACCCTCTCCCCATGCGTTTCACCTGTCCTCCTGTCCTTCATTTCCCCTTTCCATAATTCCTGTGGTATGTGTTCACCATACTCGATTGAAAATGAAAGGCAAATTGCCTCACTTTTATCATATTCACCAGTATTTTGCATGCTGGTCATACATCACCTCTTTAAGATACTTAAAATTTGTTCTTATATTTCATGGGGTGTGCTGTGTATAATGAAAGCTCAGTAGATATGAAAGATTAGGATTATCGTTGGTAGCTTTCTTTTTCTTTTTCACTATTACTGTTATCTTTATTATTGTCATTGTCATCATCACTGTCTGTTTGTGTGAGGGTCTTTTTTCTTGTTCCGTTTTTTTTTTCTCTCCATGTACACAAGATTTTTCATCTTCAGAATAGGAAGTCTTAAATTCAAATGGCAGTAAATGACAACCTTTCCGTGATAGAATGACATTTTGCAGAAATAAATAGGTAAACAAATTGAGAGACAAGTAATCAAATAAATACAGATCCTCTACCTCCCTCCTTTCTCTCCTTCTTTCAGTATCGATACTGTCATTACTACAATTACATGTACTATCATCATCTTGGTTAGTATTATTACTATGTGATTATATGACTATTAATATTGATAGTAGTATTATAAGTAGTAATACTTTATTTTATTTATTATTATTATTATCATTTCAACCTGTATTGTCACCCCTCCCAGCAGCGGTGTGTTCATCCTTCATTTTCATTGTCTTGAATGTGGTTTCTCCTGCCTGAAGAAGACCAAAGAGATGGAAACACTTAGTGTTTGTTTTGTCATTTGTTTATTCTTTCATTTGGCATCACAGTAATTCTTTTTTTTTTTTTTAACACAAATTAAAAGGGAGAAAGATTCATACATATGATGTGGCTGTACATATAGAAACATACGTACGTTATGGACTGTATATATAGTCAAGTTCAGAAGGGTGCATTGAATATATTGTTGTGATCGTAAATGCTAGTTAGAGATGGAGAGAGAATGAATGCATGTTTGCATGTGCATGCTCGTTTTGAATGTTCATGCATCTTGTTCAAAGAAAAGGGGAGAAAAATGCCGAGTTTTCATAGCTGATGTGCAGTTGATAGAGCCTGTGATTGTGCACGTGTTCATCAGACAGAAAGAGGAGCTGAGCAAGTCCAATGCAAGGGCTAAGGAAGAGCTGGTCAAGATAGCACAGCTGCGGGAAAAGTTTGAACAGCAGGAACAGAAAAGACTCCAGGAACTCAATGTAAGTAGAGAACAACACCTGATACTTTGTCAACGTCAGATTGGCAGATAATTTGAGACAAAATCTTTGTAAATCCATACATCCATATTGAAATGCAGTTCAAACATATATGTGACTCTGACCTGCGTCCATCCACATGAAAAAAGAGCAAACCATTGGTTATTTCGTATGTTATAGACAAATCAATGAAGCATGTTGTCCTTGTTTTGGGGAATATGTTTATTCATATAATGTAGTGTATGCAGTAGATTCATTTTACGCTGATTGAGAAATATTCAGAGTGATAATGATACTGAATATATAGTACGTAATTTTTTTTTTTTTTTTTTTAAACTAAGAAAAGGGTTTCACATGTCTTTAGGATGAGCAGAAGCGTCTGCGACGCAAGTCCCTCCAGGTGATGGAAACAGAGAAGAAGCGTCGCAGTGCTGAAATCTACGTGCAGTGGAAAGCGCAGAGAATAGAGCTGGAGAAACAGGTGGAGGAAGGCAGCAAGGAGGTGGAGGAGTCCTGGAAAATTATGGGTCAGTTTTATGGGCATTTAAAGGACCTGTTCTTCTTATTCAGTGTCATAATCAAATAATTTCAGCAAGTCTTCAGTCCTTTTCAGTTCATGTATGAAAAATATAAATCAACTGGCTGTGGAAAAAAAGTATAATGCCTGCTTCACAATTTGCTTGGATGTTTTAGAGGAAAATTAAAGACATTTCAGACTGAACAAAGTGCAAGGCTTCAAAGGACTTTACAAATCATTGTGCCTTTTTAGAGAGTGAATATCATTTCAGGCTTCACTAGTTGTTGGGCTGTTCATGGGGATAAATATTTCAATCTTCACATATTATGCGTTTTTTTCAAATTAAACTGATTTTTTCAGACTTCATGAAATGTATTATTTCAAAGCACAAATATTTCAGGCTTTAGAAATTACTTTTTTCTTTTAAACGGTAAATATCGATCACATTTCAAAAAATGAATGGGTAGTTTCAGATGATAAAGGTATCTATCTATTGAGGCCTAGGAATTATCAGACAGTTTTAGAGAACGTTGCTTTGTCTTGGAGTGAATGCGTGTGCACTGCCACAGCGAGGGCATGGAAGAGGGGCTGCAGACCACCCCAAAAGCTGAAAGATGTTGGGCTTTAATCTGAGTTGATTCGGTGGACAAATTATTCTTTCAGATTCAAGTTTCTGTTCTATTTCAGAGGGCAAAGCCAAAGAAGCAGAGAAAGAGATGCAGAACGTGGCCCGAAGGGCACGTATTGAGTACAAAGAGTCAATGCGACGAGCTAGTCAAGTGATCCAGACTGTGAAAGCCTTTGGCGGTCTCGAAGTCTCCTCACAGAATAAACCTCCTGTTCCACCAAAGTGAGTATTACATCAATTACCTTCAGCCTATCCCCCTAGTACCAGAGAATCACACTGAATACACATCCAGCCTTTACCTCCTGCTGTCCAGAGTATCACAGTGAATACACCCAGCCTTTACCTCCTGCTCTTCAGAGTATCGTACTGAATACACCCAGCCTTTACCTCCTGCTCTTCAGAGTATCGTACTGAATACACCCAGCCTTTACCTCCTGCTCTCCAGAGTATCGTACTGAATACACCCAGCCTTTACCTCCTGCTCTTCAGAGTATCGTACTGAATACACTCAGCCTTTACCCCCTGTTCTCAGAGTATCGTACTGAATACACCCAGCCTTTACCTCCTGCTCTTCAGAGTATCGTACTGAATACACTCAGCCTTTACCTCCTGCTCTTCAGAGTATCACACTGAACACACCCAGCCTTTACCTCCTGCTCTTCAGAGTATCACACCGAATACACCCAGCCTTTACCTCATGCTCTCCAGAGTATTGCACTGAATACGCCCAGCCTTTACCTCATATTCTTCAAACTATCAGACTGTATACACCCAGCCTTTACCTCCTGTTCTCAGAGTATCGTACTGAATACACCCAGCCTTTACCTCCTGCTCTCCAGAATATCGCACTGAATACACCCAGCCTTTACCTCCTGCTCTCCAGAATATCGCACTGAATACACCCAGCCTTTACCTCATATTCTTCAAACTATCAGACTGTATACACTCAGTCTTTACCTCCTGCTCTTCAGAGTATCGCACTGAATACACCCAGCCTTTACCTCCTGCTCTTCAGAGTATCGTACTGAATACACCCAGCGTTTACCTCATACTCTTCAAACTATCAGACTGTATAATAATAATAATGAATACTTATATAGCTCCTATTCTCGGTAGAGACCAAGCTCTAAGCGCTTTACAATCCACACTCGTTTACTCTGTATACACTCAACCTTTACCTCCTGCTCTTCAGAGTATCGCATTGAATACACCCAGCCTTTACTTCATACTCTTCAAACTCTCAGACTGTATACACTCAGTCTTTACCTCCTGCTCTCAGAGTATCGCACTGAAGACACTCAGCCTTTACCCTGTTTTCAGAGTATCACACTGAATACACTCAGCATTTACCTCCTACTCTCAGAGTATCACACTGAATACACTCAGCCTTTACCTCCTGTTCTACCAGAACATCCTTGTGAATGCATTCAGCCTTTATCTCCTGTTCTCAGAGTATCACACTGAATACACTTAGCCTTTACCTTCTCAGAGTATCACACTGAATACACTTAGCCTTTACCTCCTGTTCTCAGAGTATCACACTGAATACACTCAGCCTTTACCTCCTGCTCTCAGAGTATCACACTGAATACACTCAGCCTTTACCTCCTGTCCTACCAGAATATCCTTGTGAATACAGCCTTTACCTCCTGTTCCACCACAGTATTGTATGAATGCATTCAACCTTTAACCCCTGTTCCAACAGAGCACCCACAGTGTATACAATCTGCTTTTCCCTTTGTTTCTTCAAAGTTTCACTGTGAATACATTCCGTCTGTCGCTCCTGTTCCATCAAAATATCACTGTGAGTATGTTAAGCTTTCCCCCTGTTAAGCATGGTATCACAGTGAATGCATTCAGCTTATCCCTCCTGTTCCATCTGAGTATCACTGTGAATGTGTTCGACTTTTGCCTTCTCTTTTCATCAGAAAATCACAGTGAATGCATTCAGCCTTTCTTTCGGTTCCATCAGAAATCACAGTGAATGTATTCAGCCTTTTCTTCGATTCCATCAGAAAATCACAGTGAATGTGTTCAGCCTTTCCTTCTGTTCCATCAGAAAATCACAGTGAATGTGTTCAGCCTTTCCTTCTGTTCCATCAGAAAATCACAGTGAATGTGTTCAGCCTTTCCTTCTGTTCCATCAGAAAATCACAGTGAATGTGTTCAGCCTTTCCTTCTGTTCCATCAGAAAATCACAGTGAATGTATTCAGCCTTTCCTTCTGTTCCATCAGAAAATCACAGTGAATGCATTCAGCCTTTCCTTCTGTTCCATCAGAAAATCACAGTGAATGTGTTCAGCCTTTTCTTCGGTTCCATCAGAAAATCACAGTGAATGTGGTCAGCCTTTTCTTCGGTTCCATCAGAAAATCACAGTGAATGTGTTCAGCCTTTTCTTCCGGTTCCATCAGAAAATCACAGTGAATGTATTCAGCCTTTCCTTCCGGTTCCATCAGAAGATCACAGTGAATGCATTCAGCCTTTCCTTCCGGTTCCATCAGAAATACACAGTGAATGCATTCAGCCTTTCCTTCCGGTTCCATCAGAAAATAACGGTGAATGCAATGCATTCATGCATGCCTTTTCTTCCGGTTCCATCAGAAAATCACAGTGAATGCATTCAGCCTTTCCTTCCGGTTCCATCAGAAAATCACAGTGAATGCATTCAGCCTTTCCTTCCGGTTCCATCAGAAAATCACAGTGAATGCATTCAGCCTTTCCTTCGTTCCATCTGAGTATCACAGTGAATGCATTCAGCCTTTCCTTCCGGTTCCATCAGAAAATCACAGTGAATGCATTCAGCCTTTCCTTCCGGTTCCATCAGAAAATCACAGTGAATGCATTCAGCCTTTCCTTCCGGTTCCATCAGAAAATCACAGTGAATGCATTCAGCCTTTCCTTCCGGTTCCATCAGAAAATCACAGTGAATGCATTCAGCCTTTCCTTCGGTTCCATCCGAGTATCACAGTGAATGCATTCAGCCTGTCCTTCCGGTTCCATCAGAAAATCACAGTGAATGCATTCAGCCTTTCCTTCCGGTTCCATCAGAAAATCACAGTGAATGCATTCAGCCTTTCCTTCGGTTCCATCCGAGTATCACAGTGAATGCATTCAGCCTTTCCTTCCGGTTCCATCAGAAAATCACAGTGAATGCATTCAGCCTTTCCTTCCGGTTCCATCAGAGTATCAGAGTGAATGCATTCAGTCTTTCCTTCCGGTTCCATCAGAGTATCACAGTGAATGCATTCAGCCTTTCCTTCCGGTTCCATCAGAGTACCACAGTAAATGCATTCAACTTTCCCTTTCCAATCCACTGTATGTGCACTTGAAATACATTTAGCCTTTTTCTCTTGTTCTAGCAGAGTATTATGGTAAATACATTCAGCCTTTCATTCCTGTTCCACCGCTGCATCACTGGGAATGCATTCAGCCTTTCCACCCTGGTCTACCAGAGTATCAGAGTGAACACACTCAGTTTGTCTCTTCTGTTCTTCCATAATTTCATCAGAGTATCGTAGTGTGTACATTCAGCCTTTATCTCCTGTTCCACCAGCATGTCACATTGAATACATTCAGCCTTTCCTTTCATACCTCCAGGATGGATGTCACCGTGAATTCATGTCTTCATCTTCATTCTGTCACAGTGAGTATTACATGAAAAAGATATTCAGCTTCCCCCATACTTTCCTTACAGTATTTCTCTTGCTCTCCCCCCACCCCCCATTCCCTTACCACGATCCTGCCAAAGTGAGTATCACAGAAACTACATACCATCTTCCTGTGTGTTTTTTCTTCCTGAACATTCATCCATATGTTTATCTCTTGCTCTTACATCAGTCGCAGATTGAGATTATTGTCGCATAGTGAATTCAGACTATTGCCTTTTTTTTTTTTTTTTTTTTTTTTTGCTGTCCCACTTGGCACATCTGCTTTTATGTCTCTCATCTGACTTACAACTTTAGCCAGCCCATGTCATTGTAGTCCCAGTGCCAGCAACCTAACAGGAGCTTTCAATACAGGTCACTTTGATAGTCTTCACTCGTCTGTAACCTATGCAAGACACCAGTTACAAGCCCATGACTGACAACTTCACATTGTTAGGCAGTAGAGCCAGACTGAATAAGGTAAAGACGATCAACATGTCTCTCTGACAACAGCCCTCATGAATCCACGGAAGACTTTAGCATGAACTCACCATGGGCATGGATGTGGAGGGGGGGGGGGGGGGGGGGGGGGGGGGGGGGGGGGGTTGGTTAAACTGAGATCACCACAAGTAGAGGACATGAAGGACTTCAGATTTTGAGACTATTTTTATGATGATGAGAGGATGATGATGCATTGGAGCTACATGTTAGTCCAGACTACCTGATGAGGTTTTACCTTATGATTCCTATAGGAATGTTCACAGAACTGACCAGGTTTGACCGACAGAAATATGAACAATGTTGGTTTGAATGCAACGCGCTTCCCATTTGAGTCCTACAGTCAGCATCTGACTGTGAGATGGCCAAGATTGAAAAAAAATCTACAATGATAATGGTTTGGCTGTTGCTTGAACCTTGACTCTGAGCTGCAGTCTGTGACATTAAACACTGTGTGATGGTGGTTAGTCAGATGTTAACTTGGTGCATGACACGTAGAAGAAATCTATCCTGTTATTTCAGGCGATTCAACAGTCCAGCAACAGTCGGGGGTAGTAAAGGCAAGCCTCGTCCACTGCGACCTCGCAATCGCGCCATGGTCATTGATTGGTTTATGAAAGAAGAGAAGGAGAAGGGATCGGGTCAGGACCCTGCCACTGGAAAAATTGCCCCATGGTTTCATGGTGAGAAGTGTTTGTAAAACATACATGAGTCATCTTTGACATGAACGGTGTGTGTGCAAAAAGCTGTCAGGCATCGGTTGTCTACTAGTTTTGTCCATTTGATAGCTCCCATCTGTTTTTGTTACGGTTTTGCTCTGAATCATTACTTTTTTTTTTTTAATTAAAATTTTTTTTTTTTTAATGCTGATCGATGATAATGAGGATGATTAAGATGATGCTACGGATTTCCGTTTCGGTCTGAGACTACATGACAGGGCTGTACTCTACGCTTCCTTTCATAATATATCCCGGCGTCAACCAGGCCCGAGAGATACAGGCACCTGCAGTGTTGGTCAGGAAATTTAAGCAACACTCTCAGAAACGCATCCATTAAGTGGATGAAACTCGACTGTGTGGTCCCAGTCTTCCCAACTGAGTCCGCAGCAACTCAACTCTGGGTAGGAGCCGGTCGGGGCAGAAAAAACCCACATGACTTCTGATGGGATTCGAACCCACGACCTCCCAGCCGGGAGTCCACGACGCTAACCACTTCGCCACAGCGGCTGGTGCTCTGAATCATTACTAATTAGGCTGTGACCCCACTTAACCAGTGACAGCCCTGATATGGCCCTTTGCGGTTGGCTGGGCTATAAGCAACATTATCTTATCTTATCTCCACTTAACCAGTGAGAAGGGTTCACTGGGACATAAGCCCTGTTTGGTGACATTCAGCTCTAGCACAGTTGTGTGTGAGCTGGTTGAGGGCCCAGAGCTCTTGCTCCCCACCTATCACCCTGTACCTGAGAGACGAGGTTCAGGTGAGTGTGTGATGTGGCCTTTAGTTTGGAAGGTTCAAAATTTCCATGTTATTTTGCATCTTTGGTCCTTTCTTTTCCAAACTGTCAAAATGTCTATCTCAGGAAAAATTATACTTGTTATAATCTTTTTTTTTTGTTTTCTTATCCTGATTTCTCCTCTTCAATCTTAAGTAAAAAGAAAGAAAGTATATGATTAATAAAAGGGACCTAGACTGAGACTGTGTTTTGTTCAGTCCCACCTTGTCCTGCTTATAGCGGATCTTGGCAGCACGGCATGTTGCGTCTTTGTCCCCTTCTCCTCTGCAGGAGGAGTTCCTTTCATTCCCATGATTCATCCCCTATGACCAGCTTTCCTGGAGGAGTGGGTGTGGTTGGACCAGCCATGAGCCCTATGTTTTCACTGCCCTGAACAAGCATTTTGATGTTGGATGGGGGCAGAAAGGAGTGAGACTCTGTGTACTGTAATGAAGAATTCTGCTACAATTTCAGTGATGCTTCCTGTGATGTGATGAGGCAAAAGAAACTATCTTTTCGTAGGCTGGGGAAGAAAAGACTTAAAAATTTGAAAGGATCTGAGACGTCTCCTGTAGTACATTTCCTGGTGTGAAAAAAAAAAAGAAAGACTGCCTTTGTTCGTCATTGAAAATGGTTTGCTGAGGTAGTGTCTTTTCTGTTGCTTAGCTTACATGGGTAAGGCCCTTTGTGTGTGTGTGTGTGTGTGTGGTACAGTTAAAAGTGTTCATCATTGATTTTTGATAGAATCCTGCCCAAGGATTTGAGAGCCCCCCCCCCCCCCCCCCCCCCCCCCTTTTTTTTTTTTTAAATTGGTTCTTACTGATACCTCTCAAGATTAGGAGTTATGGAAATCAAGAGGAAAGCCCCAATGATATGAAATGTTTTCTTTCGCTCAGGGAAGCCTGCTTCTCTCCTTTGTAAGCACTTTTGTGATTTGAGCGATTTCTTTGGGGGGAGTTCAGTGTGTTGTAATTTAATCCATGTCTGCATTCAGTGTGTTATTATGTAATCCATGTCTGCAGTGAGTGTGTTATAACGTAATCCATGTCTGCATTCAGTGTGTTATGGAAACACAAAAATGCCCAGCATGCACAAAGAGGAGGCAGTGAAGCATTTTCCATTGGCACAACGTGCCATAGTGGACAGTCAGATTAGCTTGGGTCATCACGACGGGGGAACATTATGTCTTGTGACCAGGCGGTTATTGCATGCATGGATGGTGTGATGTGTGTGGTCAGGTTTAAATTACACGGGCGGAAGCAGAGAAACTGTTGGCAGAGAAAGACAGTGGAGCATTCCTGGTGCGGGTTAGCGAGCGCGTTATGGGGCTACACCATCTCATACCAGGAGAAGAACCGATGCAAGCATTTCCTGATCGTTTAGCACAATGGGGGTTTTATCAGTTCATTGGAGTTGTTTAAAGTGGCCCAAAATCTCTAGCAGAGCTTGTTGCTGCCCATATGGTGAGTCGTTTTTTTTCTGCAATATGAGTTTTCAGTATTCAGAGATGTGCTTTGTTTAGGTATGATTTTTTTTAAATGATTATATTTTTTTGTTTGATAAGTGTATCAGTCCATGTGTCCAGGTTGCAGAGCAAAATAACTTGCAAGATTTTCTTTTAATTACCCATGTCCAGACAAAAAGACAAAGGAGATAATCACTGAGAAATATGGTAGGAGTATTGTTGACTTGTTTGAACTTGTAATGTTGATAATTACTTTTTATAAAGCAACAAAACAAAATGAAAGATTGACCTGTAATGGGTTACGGAACGAAAACATTCATTTTTCTGCCTTCCTGACTGTATATGCAGCCTTCCCAAACTTTGGTATGGGGGATTAGATTAATGGCAAATCCAAAATGCCCAAAGGAACGTCCTCCCTTACTTTGGGAGAGTGAACTTCCTAAGTTATACCTCAGATTCTTTTTTAATGTCCCTGTCCTGTGTATTTGCCCACGTTTTCAACAGACATTCAGCAACTCTGGTTTTCTTACACCACTTCATAACAGGAAAGTTGAGATTTTGGCTTTCTCCTTCTGCCCACTCGCAGTGAAAAAAATGGTTTTTTTTCTCGTTGGGTTTCACGTTTTGTCTGTTCTGCGATTCTTGCTTCAGTTTGTTTCAGTTAGTGGGGGTAGGAAGTGATTTTGTTCATTCACTGAAAGAATGTGGGTCAGTTACCCTCTCTCCCGGCCCAGTTTGTTTGGAAAAAAAAAAATGACAAGCCCGATCAGTTCCCTTTGACACGATCTTACCTGCCAGACCTTCTAAATGTTTTCCCATCCTAGAGCTTGTGGGTAAGGGTCAACTGTCCAATATAGCCTTTGCAACTTAAATTTGGATAAGAGTTCTGTTCCACTGTCTAGAGCAGGAGGGAAGACTGATGTTTCGCTCTTAAAATAGCTCCCAAACCCATTCTGGGTTTAAGGTCTGTTTTCACCTACCATATGCTGTTACCCCCCAGGGGGACATGGGGGCACTTGAGTTTAGCTCTATCTGTCGCACTGCACTTAGAGGAATATTCAGAAACTGAACATTGCAGAGCGGCTGGCTTGAGAGCCAATTTTGGGGTGTTCAGCTGAGAGATGTGTCTGAAAGGGGGGCGCCTTGGATTCCCTGGGTTGGTTGTTGTTGCTAGGCATCGGCACTCCTTCCTGTCAGTAGCTGGTATTTCTTTGGGTTGTGTCCTTGTCTTTGTTGGGGGGAAAAAAAAGAGTGAAAAGAGGGGGGGGGGGGGGGGGGGGGGGGGGGGGGGGGGGGGGATGGGGGGGGGTGTGTATTACAAAGAAAAAAAATGCTGGTCCTTTAGAGGAATTTATTTTACACTCAGCACTCTTAAGCTGTGATATTATTCCATGAAATTTAAGATTTTTACTGGCTTTAAATGGGTCATAGTAGAAATTATTTCTGGATTCTACACATGGGCATGGGGTTATGCCCGGGAAATTAAGGAGCTTGCCCTCCATAAATTTCAACTTCAACTTACTTTGAAAAAAAGGGTTTCTTCTCCTTCCTTCCTGTTTTAATGGTCTTTGGTTGCTTAAGAAACAAAAAAAGGAATTGTCTTATAAAAATAAGTTTTTTTGAAATACTTAATTGACCAGACACAGTTACCCTTTCCTACCTCCCAGTGTGATAAGAAAGTTGAAAGTTTCCATGCAACCAAAATTTTGCATCTCAGGGGGTGGTAAATCAGTAGCTTTGGAAATTTTTGGTGGAAGTCAAAGTAGCTCTTGTTAAAAAAAAAAAAAAGAAAAAGAGAGAGATATATAACATACCAATGAACAAAGGCTTCACACCAGTAGGGTTAGACTTCAGTTTGATGGGGTAAGTGCAAAAAAATTTTTTTTTTTAAATTGCATTTTTGAAAAGGAAAAAATTTCTGTATAACATAGATTAAACTCATTTTTTAAATACATGTAAATGGAAAAGACGACTACCAAAAGTAATAAAAATCATTTAGTAGCTGTGGTAAACGACAGTTGCTGATTTTTTGCTTTCAAACATGTCAGTATGAAAAAGGTCAATCTTATCCCATTTCAGGAGACGCCCATCACAATATCAGGGCAGGAAAGGCTGACAAACCCCGTTGGTCAGGTAACAGACCCTCCAGATTACTGGGAGCTCTTTCAGGGAAGCAAGACGGAATCCACTGCTTATAGCGGCAAGATAGCAGGTGCTAGCTTGCAAGGAACACAGTATTCATCTCTGCCGAGATTCAGTCACTGTCCTGCATGGGGGGAAGTGTTACAGTTGTGAGCTGCTGTTGTCAATAATTCTCCCTGAATCAAACAAAGCCGTTTATTTGCAAGACAGCAATAGACTTATAATTTGTTTTTTATGTTTTACCACTTTTTTATGGCATTTTAAAAATAATACTTTTATATCTTTAGCTCTTGTAAAAATAGTGTTGCTGTATTTGGCTTAAAAAATTTATCGGATGGCATTTTTTAAAACATTCTCTTAAATGGTATTTGTGTAAAAAGATTAACAACATAAAAATTGTGATGTTAACACACCAGATTACAACATCAAAATTGTGTGTTTTTTTTTTTTGTTGGGGTGTTTTTGTCAGAGAAGTGTATTCTTCTTTTTGTAAGCTACAGGGTGCATGACGATTGCTTTCATTTTTTTCCATGTAAAGCCTGATGTGGCCCCTTTTCGGTCGGCCGGGCTATAAGCAACATTATCTTATCTTCCCATGTAAACATACACAAAAAGTGAAGAAAAAATGCACTTTAGAGCGAAACAAAATGCAGACTTACATCATACTTTGTAATACGACGTTTATACTTTATGCATGGGGGCAACTCACACAGGGATTTTAAAAAAATTTAAAAAAAAATAAATTCGAAGCGCAATTTTCCCATATAGTTGAATGGTGTCAAAATGGTTTGCCATGAGAGCTTTTGATTTTGGGCATCAACCCTTTGTTTTTCTGCATAAAGTTTCAGTTAAGTTTTAGTCAAGAACAGTAACGGCCAAGTGGTTAAATTTGATGTGTTTTCTTGCTTGCATTTCAGTGACTGCTCAAGCTTGAGATGCAGGCGCACTGTCACCTTGATACCTGTTTTTTCATCAGAAAAATAAGAGGTACTCGCTGGTCAGAGGTGTTCATCCAGTATTGTCCCTGTATTTTTCAGCATTTATATGCCCATTTACCATGCACAGTCCAGACCAGGTGCCGCAGCCCCAATCATTTGTTTAAGCTAAATATGTTAGGCTTAGCTTACGTTCAGGCAGACTCCACATACAAAATCATTTTCAATAGATAACCCCCTTTAAAATTTATCATGAAGATCCCGTCTTTTTGCCTTTTGTCAGTGACGTCCACTATCATCTTTTCCCACACTTCGGCTATCATGTTTTTCTGTTAGCTTCTCATACAAATGTTTGCTTCTTTGGTGCCCTCCAGTGAATTCCATGCACGAGCAAAACACTGTTTTAGAAAAGACCAGTTACTTCACTCAACCTCTTATGTCAGTTTCACTCCTCACGAATAAATGTCAGTTTGTTTCTAACATTGTCATGCCAATCGGGGATCTCTGTTGGTTGGCCTCACTGTTTATTTTTTGCCCCCCATGCTTAGCCAAAAAAGCCCAAATTCAGATTATTATGGCAGGTTATATAGAGTTGATGATAGTTTCCAGTAAAAACAATATCTCCCAAGATTCTCATTCGGGAGCCAGGCAAGTATGGTTTAAGCAGTGCTTTTGGGTTATCGCATCCATGTACTGAAAAATCAAAAAAAAAAAAAAAAAAAGACTTTATCCCTGCTTGGCGTTTGGAACATTGCCATGTTATCAGATCCTTTTAAAATGAACGTTGGAAGGGCAGGGTAAGCATGCCTTTTATAATGGTTGGGTGGACAGATCATTGTCCTTTTAAACCACTTATGAATCATATCCAAACATAGTTTAGGGTTTTGCACCCTTTTCCTGGCTGTACATTTTAGTTCAGACCTAAACAAAGCAGATGCTTGTCTCCAGTAACATAATGTGTTTCATTTAAGCAGTGTTTTTTGATTACTTATGTCATTTATGGAAATATGTTATTTTGTAAAAAAAAAAACTACAGAACAAACAGGAAAGCAATGTTGTGCATCTGTATAGTTGTTATGGAGGGCCGGGTGTCTTGATTTAATGTTTGTGTTTATATTACAAATATTTTTTGTAGCCAAAAAATTTTCATAGATGTACTTTGACTTTTGTTTTTATGTTTTTCCTATACTTGCAATATATTTTTTCTTCTGAATGTCCTGCAACACTCGAGCAATAAACATGACAGAGTATTTACCCAGGAAATATTCCATTATGTTGTTATTTTGTGATTTATGAACTCGTTTTTCATTGATTATCCATCAATCTTATTAATCATTTTACACCTTTCTGTTTGCTCAGACACAAGTAACTGACAACATACACATCATACATGCGAGTGTACACATACACACACACCACACACACACACAAATAACAGAGAACATACACATCATACATGCGAGTGTACACACACACACACACACACACACACACACACCACACACACACAACACACCCCACCGTGCAAAGCATGCATGCAAAAACATGCACATATAAGTGCATGCAACACAAAGCATTGCTGTGACCCGCTGGGGTTCTCTTTACAGTTTTTTTTCCCCTTTTATACATCCCCTCCCTGTGATCTTTATCAAAATAAAAAGGGTGATCAGTATAGCTTAAGTTATATGGCAATCAAACCAAGACACATCAGTTCAAAATGAATTTGGGAAAGTAGAGTGGTCATGTAGTGCACTGCATGAAATAATGTTATTCAGATTTGCACAATATGAGCATCTTTAACAATCCTAGTGGTTCCTCACTTACCAATCGCAAAATTAGGTTTTGAAATTTTTTTTATAGGTGTTAAAATTTGTCTTAACCCAAAATATTTAAGGAAAATTTTGTGAATGGGGTCTTTTGATCTTGATGTTTTCAAGCAAAAGTAACTTGGGTACATACATGTCAAAGTTGTTATTTTACCATATGCTAATTAGTCATTAGATTTTACATTATAAAACACGTAACCTTAATCGTTTTCTATACAGTTCAGGTTAGTTGTACTTTTTATTTTGATTTTAAGTACAAATTCTGTTTTTGGGTTTGATCGACACTGGGCATTATGCATTTGTGAATGAATTTGTGAAGCTTGATAAATTGGGAGGCTGACATAGAAAAGAGTTGCTTATAGAGACTGCAGTTCTCCTCTCATTGACAATTACTATACTATATTTACTACATTTCCAGACATATTTAAAATAGCTGCTGTTTCATTCCTGGATCATGAACTTGTATGTGCATCTTTTGAGCTTAAAGATCGGCTTCACTGCAGGCTTGCTTTGAAGAAAAACTGGCATGTTAACAGTGTAGGTTTAAACATGTTGGTCTCCACAACTACCTGCTTTGAGAGTCCATTTACTGTTAGAACTGGAGCAAGAATACACTACTTTTTTTCCCCTAACTCCCGTGGCTGCTACACTGGCAGCAGTCTATAAGGTTTTTTGTGTTCTTAGCTTGCCATAGGATTATTTATCTCCTGCTCTGCAGTTGATTGGGGCAAATGAGAACAATTTTGTAGAAGTCAGATCTGACCACTCTTTACAGAAGAAACATATAGAATGATTCATGCTTGAGTGATGCACAAAAATGGGCATTTTTTAATGATAGCTTAAAACTATTTTTGCATCATCAGTCACTGGTTAGCACACACTAACACTAAAACTGCTGAAGTTTACAAGCCAAGGTTATCACGGGGATTTCAAATTAAAGGTTGTCGATCTGGCTGTTCAAAAAGGCAGCCTTTCAGCAGTTCAAATTGATTGTCTGATGGTGACGTATCAGTGCGGCAAACTTTCCTCATGCAAAAAAGTCATGGTAATCAATGATGATCAATGATTTGAAAAAAAGTGGCAGACATAGTTTTGCCAGCAGACAAATCAGAATGAGTGCGAGCGTGGAGGTGGAAGAAGTATGCAGACAACATGGCCCTCATTGATGAAGAGTTCTTGACACCCTTTGTGGTTTGAGTTCTGCTGAGGACAATGATGAAAAAGAATCTGACAGCTGATTTTTCCCCTTCATTGCATGCATTACCGTTTCTAGTCTGCTTGCCAGTTCACAGCAGTCATACCTCAGAATAACAGGCTTTGATTTGCCATTTTCATTACTGGTTTTCACAGCCATTCTTGCGGCTAAGTGATTGGTTGTGGCTTGTGTGCTGATTTTTCTGATTTTCTGTAAAAATTAAGTGGGGGCGCCTTTAACAACAGTGCGGTTTATAGCTGGGAAATTACGATATGCATACCTTCTCACTGCTGCTGATTTGCAATGGAGACTGCATTGTTGCATTGAGAATTAATCATATCATTGCAGCAATGTGAGCTTTTATGGAAACACAGGTTTATTTTGAGTTAAAATCAAATGAAAAAAAGTGGGGCTGATTTGGCTCTTGCTGTCAGAGAGACACGTCCGAGTGCCATAGTTTCAGGACACTGGGTTAAATGAATGGAAATGACTGTGCTATTGTAATGACAAGACTTTCTGTGCAGAATGCATTACAAATAAGACTGAGTCTCGGCAAACTTTCAGTGATCGTCTTGTTTTGGTTTCTCATTGAAGTTTGGATAACCATTGTGTGATACTTTAAGCTTCTACAAAATTTTAAAGGAAAAAGTTTTGTTTTTGAAGAAGTAGTGATCTGATAATGTCAAACAGTAGTTAGTGCATGCAGCTGAAGTGCTGATTGACTCTGTGTGTGTTTGTATGTTTGTGTGTGTGTGTGTGTATGTGTGTGTGTGTTATGGATTCTGTCTGAATTGTTACTATCATTGAGAGTGTTAATACAGCATGTATTCTTTAGTTAGAAATCAAGCAGTAAGCACTTTACTTCAGAAAGCATGCTATTACTCAGACAATGGCCTGCTTACAGACTCAAGACTCAAGACTCAAAAACTTTATTACTCAAGGATAGAGATTTTAGGCAGTGCCTATTCTTCCAATCTGTCCTTGCTATTCTACAACATTCAACTAAACAGACTGCACATATTAATGACAGAAACAATGAAGAATATAGCAACATTATTATATTAACAATAACATTAGTAATAAGAATAATAATTATAAGGAAAAAAAAAAAAAAAAAAAAAAAAAAAAATCCATTACAAAATTACACAAACACAATCAGACACGTACGCGCGCGCGCTCACATGCATGCACACGCCCACACATACACGCATGCATGCGCATACCCCATCCACACCCATACCACACACACACACACACACACACACACACACACACACACACACACACACACACACACACACACACACACACACACACATTTTCATTAGCTAATATAGAGGCAAGCATAAAAGTAGGGCGTTGAGACTATGATCAAAAGGTTAGATCCAGAGATCTAATGAGTTGACTGATTTGCTGCCTGCTGGTGCTAGTCATTTGATTCCTGTGTCATTCAGTTGAATATCAGCCTTACAATTTTTTTCACTGATTCCTTCAGGATGCATGCTATATGTATACATGTCATCCATACCAACAGGCAAACTGGCCTTGTGGTCAGAAACTTGGTAATGGGATTTTACATATATGCCATTTGTTATGCATGCATTCACACATGGAACCTCATTTACTAGTCTCATTCAAACTTTTAGGGAAATGGAGCCAGAACATACGTTAACTCCAAGCAAAATATTCCCCTAGGCGGAAATGGCCAAGCGGAGATTTGAACCCGCAGTACCAGGATCAGCAGGATCACAAGACCAGCAGTCTACCAGCAGAACTATTCCGTCCCCAGAGAATTAATATTACTGTGACTACAATAAATCAGGGGAGTAAGTAGTCTATTAATGGCTCTTGGAAGCTGATGATGTGTGGTAGCTTATCTGCAACCAGGAAAGTGTGACGGCTGAAGAAGTAAAGTGGTGACTGGAAAGTCAGCCAGAGTGTTACACAGAAACTTTGAGTCAGTGTCATGTAATTCCCATGAGAGACAGACATCTAATGTGAAACCCCAAAACATAAATGAAATGTTCATGGTTTGTGTGCATACCTCAGGAATTAATACGCCCATATGCTGACAGAGCAAACACATTTCAAAACTGTTTTCAGAATGTTCAATAAGAAAAACGAGTAAAGAGGAAGTAAATTTTTAATTCTCTTTCTAATACAAGATTACTAGAGAAAGTTTAATACTGTTTTCAGAAATGATTTATACAGAAGAAGTTGAATTTGAATCCTTAGATTGGATGGACAGTGGACATTTGTAAGATTAAAATAAATAGAAACTGGAATTTGGTTTGTCAGAGAGGCGCTGACCGTTTGTTTGATCCATGTGTGTTGAATTTTAATGGTGGGTAAGCTAGTAAGTGGCAGTCTTTCTTTCTCCCCCTTTTCATCTCTTTGTCCTGTTCGATTTTGAACTAATCCTTGTGGCAAGAGTTCCTTATTTTTTGTTTTATCATAACAGATTGTTTATTTTGACAGTATTGGAACCTCTTTTCCCAAAGAATTTGTGTTAAACCTGCGTGTTAAAGCTGCCATGATGCAGACTTAAGCCTATTGATGATATTGCATTAATTCCTTGTCTTCATATTTAGTTTTTTAGTTAATTTTGATCAGTTGATGATTATAGATTTGATAAACTTTTTTTTTTTGGATTTTGTTTTGGTTGTCATCAGATGTAAACCAGAGTGGCTTGTAGAATATATTTTCTTTTATTGCTTGTTTTGTTATTGTCTATTTCTTGTTGTTTTTAAGTTTTTCTACAATTTCACATTCCTCCTGTCTGCCTTGTTCAGTTTATTTTGAACTAACATGTCATATCAGAATCCATTCTTATTCGAGTGAAATCTTTATGATGTTTATATTAAGTTATGAAACTTGCTCTCTCTCTCTCTCTCTGTCTGCCTGTCTCTCTTCTCTCTCTTACACACACACACACATACACACACACACACACACACACACACACACACACACACACACACACACACACACACACACACGCGCACACATACAGATGTAGATAGACATAATTGAGATGGGTGATTTATGCAACCTCCAGATTAACATCTCTTTATCATTTGATGGAAAGAAGCAGACTTAACCGAAAGCAGTCTGCCATTATTCTTCTTCTGTTCATCAGGATTTTAAGTAAGTTTTTTTTTTTAATGGATATAATGGTTTTAACCCACTTCATGATTATTTTGTGTAGTTACATTGACTTCACTCCTTAAAGTGTGTGTTATAAGAGAATGAAGATGTGAAACGTTCGTCCATCTGGGACACCTTTCTCAAACAGACTGACATTTGAAAGATGCGTTCTTAACAGAATATCAGATGGCATTTTAATAGTAGTGGCTGCATAGAGTAAGCTAGGTAGCTTGTGAGCAGCTGCACACATGCACACACATACACACTCACACACATACACACACACAGTGACACACACATGCACATGCTTTCTCTTACAAAAGCAGTTTTTCTTCCTGTGTTTTCGTTATGTTTGACAGTGGTATGAAATGCATAGTGCTGCATTAAACACGTACGTTTTTTGCAAACAGACCCCGCTATTTTCCTTTCTCTGTTGATTGGTATTTATGCTTGTATGTATTTGCTTCTCATGATATTAGCTTTTGATTACTGGAATATTAATCTGATTCAACTGATGATTACCATATTCATATTCCTTTCCGTATTGAGCCTGTGCTGATAGTATGACTGTGGACGGTGTTTTGCATCAAAGGGGTACACAGATGATACAATTGCTGACAGTGGATGCTGACTGGATTGCTTTAACTCAATTGCCTGTAAGTTATATTAGTATTCCTCAAACAAGCATTTCTGGCTGTTCTTGGACATGTACAGTGTTTGTCAGCCCTGTCTTTGTTGGGGCGTTTATGTTCTCTTGTTCTTGCCTATAAAGAAATCAAAGTGTGGCACTTTTGTACTGGATGATTATTTTGATAAAACTTTTCTTCGCTCTATTTTGATAAGAATTTTCTTCATTCCTTTCTTTCACTTTGTTCCAATATTTGGCGAAAATTCAAAGTTGTGGCCCACCTATTGGCATTGATGGCAATTTCAAATGCTTATACTTGTGTATTGTGTATTAATGGCATTTCCCTTCATTTTTCTGTTAACGAATGTGACATGGCATGTACTTCTGATTCTGTACAGTATGTAAATAGTCACACAAGTGTTCATTTGGCAAGGCAATACTGCTGTCTTTGGTGTGTTTGGCAGTTCATCATGTCTAACATTTTTATGTTTGGTGCTGCAATAGTTTTGTAGAGCTGCTTTTGGGGTTGACTGTTTTGTGTAAGACACTCAGTGGATCTGACTGTGAGAGAGCTTGTCATTTTTAAGGGGAGGTGGGTTAGTTTACATGTACTAGAGATTCCATCTCTTTGCTTTTGGAACATTTTCACTTTTTTGTTTTGCACTTTTGCTAAAAAATTTTTTTACTTCCACTTCCTTGGTGAAAAACAAACAAAGCAAAACAAAAAAGAACCAGTTGACAGTTTCATGACCAGATATTCAGTAACAGTTGCATTCTCAATTCCAATGAAGAAAGAAGAAAGTCAAGCATCTGTGGAAGCATTTTCTGTGAGTGTTGATGTGCAGGAAACAGGAGTGAAAAGGTGACTGTGACACTCCCTTCTAACTCTCCTTTCCACCACTTTGCTTCCCCAAGTTATCAGTTCTTCACACAAGTGCTGTCGAGGTGTTGGGATTGCATTCCTTCCTATTTCCCTTTCTTCTTTTCTTTTTTTCAGGGAACTGGTATATCTGATGAATGCAGCAAACTGTTTACATCATGTAGATGAATATATTCTTGAGATGGGATAGCTGATCTAGATCTGTAAGTTCGTGTGCTACCATTTATGAATATGGTGTTAGATAGGATAGTTAATTTGTAAGTTAATGTGGAGAAGGCATTACATGGATATAAGCTCTGGAGGTGGAAAAATTATATTTCGGACATAAATCAGTTGTGTGAAAACATCTACAGGCATTTTCTTAAAAGTGGAATAGTTTAAAAGCTTGTATAAAACATTTTTCAAGAAATGTTTATTTTTATTGTCTGTGTGCATGTATTAAACAAATCTGTATATGTATTTTTTTAAGGATTTTGTTAGTCCATCTAATTTGTTGTTTTTGTAATGTTATTTCCATGGAAACATCAGTAATGGGATGGCCTTGGGGTCATGTTTGGGTTGGTAAAGAAGTTTGTAATATTCGCTGGAAAAAAAGAAGCCACAATCAAACAGTCGAAAACAACCAACAAGATGTGTTGGCACAGGCCTTTGGCCTGTTTTGATTGGTGACAGTGCTTATTTTAATGATCAAATGTGTTAATGTTTACGATAAGAAGTCTTCGTTAAAGTGAGGGGAGCAGAAGGGGGGAGATTTTTTTTTTTTTAATGTCACAATGCTCTCAGATTTTTAACTGGACTTTTAGTTCTGGTACCAGTGTGTGCATGTGCCATTCATTATGTCTGGGCTTTATCTCCAGTACTCTGGAACGCAGTGTCTCTGAGCCTGGCTTTTTTTTTCATGTTGTGGGATTATGAGAGACAGTCCTTTAAGAGATTAGTGCAAGATTATATGTTTTTTGAGTTACTAAGCTTTTAAGAAAAGTTGGTTATTACATTGCTTCAGGTGCACCATTTTGGTGTTCTTTTTTAAGTCATACGGTTTACCAAGAATGAAGAGAATACATTATAAATGTTAATGAAGCAAAACTTTGGTGACTACAGGGTCCAGATGGTGTAGCCTTGCCGATAGAGAGGAGGCTGGCTTGTTTAGGTGAGGGTTAACAATAAATGTTTTGGTGCTGTCTGAGATCATTCGTGGTTGTTGGCTAATACTATTACAGCTTGCATACCAACTTCCATGTTGCAGTGGTTAGGGTCATGTACTTGCTGGCTGGGAGGCTGTGGGTTCCATTTCCATCAGAAACATTTCATTATTGTTATTCATTTGCGTGTGGCCGGCTCCTACCTAGAGTACAGTGTGCTCTGGGTTCTAACTTATTTTTGCAACATGCAGTGTGAAGGTGATGGCAAGGCAGTTGTTCCTGTCAGCTGAGCCATTGATAAATGACAGCAGTTTGAAATAATTCTTTTGTTTTTCTTTCTGCCAATTAATGTATGTTATCATGTTGCATACTTCATTTTAGGTGCTACCGTATGGAAATTTGTCTTTAACCGAGGTGATATTATCGACACAAAAAGCTTTAGAGAATGTCAGACATTTTTGTGTCAGGTTGTCAAAATTTCATATATTATAATGTCACAACAGCGTTTTGGAATTAGCTAAGCGGTATTTAAAAGCAAGCGGAAAGCAAAGTTCATGTTCTATGCTTTCCGTTGATATATGATGGCAGGCTTTTTTGTTTGATCTAAAAGGAATGAAATAAAACAAGTTTCTTTTGGCGAAGGAAAAATATTGCTACATGGCATCTGTCTCGAAAGTATTTATGGGAAGACTGGAATCTCACAGTCAGTTTTGATCCACTTAATCACAGCATCTTTAAGAGCGTCGCGCAGCTGTCTGTATCTGTGGGACCTGGCTGATGCTGGGATCAAAAGGAAGCATAAAGTATACAGCTTGCCATACTGCTTCAGACCAGAATGGGACTCTCTAGCATCATAGAAAGTATAAGATTCCTAGGCCCTTTAACTCTCGCTCTCAAAGGACCTCGGTTTCCTCTTCCTCTCCATGTCCATGGTTGTGTTGAGTGTTTGTGGAAGCTGCCATTATCAGTACGTTCAAAGGGACTATCGTTGTGTGGATGAGCTGGCTCCGTGAGTAAGCAGGTATGGTCAGAGTCTTAGTAGGTAGTACCTGTGTTTGTTGGATCAGCACGGGCACCACCGAACCCCACTACAGTGTCTCATCAACTTTGCAGTTTCTTCTAACATCGGGTATCTCATGATGACCTTAAATAGAGTGTTTCCTATGGAAAGCAGTGTTGGGGCTGTGACTGGACACAACTTGGTGAGATTGGCTGTAAGGGGAAGCTGGGCTGAGTGGCATTTGAATGATGAATGCCACCAAGGTGGCATACAGTATGAGACAGCAAGAATAAAATGCAGCTTGAACAGTGTGGCAATACCCTCTATGTCTGGGTGGTGATGAGAATGATAGAACTTATAGGGCTGAAAACAAATAGGTTTGGAGAAAGCCCCTTTTAATTGATAGAAAAAGGTGAAGGAATCACATGTTGTGGTCTCATTATTTTGACTCCTTTGATGATCTGTAAGTTCACTTTTTATGTATAGGGTGCGTACATGTGTGTGTGTGAATGTGTGTGCGCACAGTTTTTCTGCATCTCCTGAAATGATGCGAAAGGTTTATGTACTCTTTTTCAGATGATCAGAAACCACGAAATTGTGTCAGCTGCTGAAAACAATGCAGAAATATACACAGCATGCAGGTTTTATTGTATGTGAGAAGGTATCAAACTAAGTAGTGAGGCAGAAGCTTTTGGCGAAAGTGCCTTACTCAAGACAGGTGAAAGAGCCAATATGCAAACAGAAATAAATCTGATTATAAATCGTGAATCATTAGTTGGTTGAAACGGCCAGGATCTTAAGAAAGAAAAAAAGGAAGATACTTTCTGATTATGGTATTTGTGAAGAAAATTGGATCATTTTCATTTAAATCTGAATAAAACATTAGATCAGGCGTTTACTGTTGATGTAAGATAGCTTCTGGAAATTTTGGTGATAATATTGCAGAATAAATTCAAATCAACATATTTGACAAAGAGAATCTGTACGTGTGTGTGTGTTAAAGACTGTGCAGGAAGGAGGGGAGGACTGGAAGGGGAGGAGGAGGGGCAAATGAGTACAAAATAGTGATGTAATCAAACTCATTTCTGGAATTTTTTTTTTGCACAACTGTACATTTTCTGTGATACATCTTGATGCTCAGTATCTTTGATTTCATCGCAAACTGAACTTGCTTGAAAGCGTCTGGTTGAATTTTTTTCTTTAAACACAGACTTTATCTTCACTAGTCTCTTTAAATATTAAAGACAAGAGTGATATCTTTACCCTCCTTGTCCAACCCCACCCCCTAAGTGCACAAGTTACAAAACCATAATTTGCTTATAGGTTGACTGCAAGTGCTTCTTACTTTTGGTGCTTTGCAAGTTGCATTCGGTGACAAGTATCAAAAGCACATTATCAAAAGCGCATTGATCAAATACAGAGCGGAAGAAATATGTCATTGAAAAAACATGCACACATGGAACACTCTACTGTCAATCAAATGCTTTAAATGCCACTCATCAAACATTAGCATTAAGCACTTTTACATGTCTGTCTTTACCTTTCATTCATAATTACTGTCTCTAACTTCCATTCATAATTAGTATTCTTGTCAGGGTGGTCATTAAATTTTGAGGCCTTCCTATTTTATTTGCTTTGTTTCTTTCGATGTCTCAGGTGCAATGCATTGGTGATTTTTCTTTTTTCTATTCCACAGTCATTTCATGTTTAAAAAGTTGTGTCATTTGGGTGCCTTCCTCTTGATAATGTGTATATTTTCTGCAAAAATGTCATTTCTCTTTTTTTTTCTATTTTGTGTATGTGTGTGTGTGTATGTGAGAGAGAGAGAGAGGGAGAGAGTTTTAGTATCATTCTTTGGGTAATTTATGTAATGGATGGCTGTTTAAGAAAAAAAATTCTGTTTCAATATACCATGAGTACAAAAAATGTGGTGGTTTGAATTTCTCTTTGCTTACGCCTTTCATTCAGAAATCTGTGCGTGTCTGAAACCTAGTAACCACCGACAGATGATCATGCACTGTATTGATATATCATGTATGTAAACAGACTTATCTTGTGAACCTAGAATCTTTTATAGATGTGTTCATGTGTCATGTTTGCTTCTGTATGCATGCAGTTGTATAGTACAGTACAGTGCTGGCACCATCATAGATACTCTTACCAATTGAAACATTGGCTATATCCACATTTACCTTCATAAAAGAGTAATCTTTTGACTGGAAGAATATTTTTCAATCTTTGATTGAGCTTCTTTCCATCAACAGATTAACTTTCCTTTTGAGGGTAAATATGGATGTTGCTGAAGGATCATGTTTGAAACTCTTACAAGATAATCAAGAAAAGGACTGGGGATGAAAAGTGCTTAGACATTTTCTGATGAGAGAAGTGCCAAGGCCCACTATCATAATTACAGATTTCCTTTCTTCAAAACTATCAAATGTATCAGGATATGGCATATGAATTCTTGAAGACCTGCTTTCAGCTGTGAGTGTAATTTCGCAGTGTCTCAGTGTTTACATTGATGACTCGGACATGACACTGATCTTGCAGATCCACAGTGGGAAAGTACTGTATGCATTCATATTTGAGTTTGGAACCAAGTGTGCAAATGAATCTGCTGGATTTTTTGTGTTGATTGTGCATGAATAAACACTCCAACTTGTACTTTGTGTCCATGCTTTATTCCATTTTCCATGAACGTCAACAGGCACTCAGACACAGTAAACACAACCTGACTGTTACAGTTTGGAAATCCATAGAAACAACTGTGGCACACAGATACAGCATATCCCTTTCAGCATGCAAAGGGAGTGACCAACAAACGCTATATTTCTCCTGACAAATGATTCTCTCAGGACTGTAAAGATGGTTGCGATGTATGAAAAATATAGACTCATTTTCTTGAATTAAAAAGTGGTCAGACAGACTTTTTAAAAATCAAATAAACAGCAGGAGAAATCATGAGCAATTGAACAGTGAGAGCAGTACAATTACAATAACACACAAAAAAATCAGATCTTCACAGTCCATAGATTCTGTGGCATCAAATACAAATGTAGGTAACATATTTGGGGGGAGAAGTGGAGGGGGGGGGGGGAGGGAGGAAGCAATTTTGAATCGGCTTATTGCTATAACATACCTCAGTTTCTCATAAACAATAGCAGCTTATTGGATCCTTCTTCCACAGATTTATTGAAGACAAAAACAAAAGTGCAAAAAAAAAAAAAAAATCATTGAATAACCAAAAAGAAACGAGAACAGCCCCCCATGCCACCTGTACAAACCCTATCTTAAATGGATTTCTTTCATATTTAGAGAGAAACCCATTGCTTAATCTGTCTTAAGTGTTTTCTTACATGGTGTGTATCACAGCTTTTGAGGTATCGCTTCTAGAAGTCTGTATCATAGCTTTATTTCCGAGTAGGTTAGAATATGAGCAGTGTTTAAATGATCCCAATATTATGGGGAGTTATCATTTATAAATTATAAGACTTACTTTTTCCATAGTTTAAACATTTTTCGATTCCTTTTGAAATGTGTGTTTGAAGTATTAAATCATTAACCCCCCCACCAAGGTACCCTCTCCTCTTACCCCCTCCAAAGTCTTTTAATTTTTCTGATTAACTTTTTACTTGATTACATCATCTACTGGATTACAACAACATTGGAATAAAAACCAACTGAGAAGATTGGACAAGAACTAGAACATGACGAAATGTTCGGGGACTTTTGACTCGAATGTCGAAAAGGGTCAAAAGCCATCTAATTCCTGCATTATAGAGTTCATTCCAGCTGCTTAGTTATTCATGAAACTTGTTCGGCAGCTCAGATTAAATAGTCAACAAAATCAGGTCATTTTGTAGCTTTAATAACATTTTTTTTTTTAATGAAATCCTGTAAAAACAAATGAGAATAGCTCTGAAAGCATGCTAGCATGTACAGCATGTAAACTGCATCAAAACAAGCAGCGGCCAGTTCCAGTTTACAGCCTAGAATGACTCTTCAGACTGATTGGTAAATAGCTCTGGAGCTGTGATCATGTTAACGCACTAGGTTTGCCCCGTTCTTGGCATGCTGAACAAATTACGTACTCACTTCTTAGTGCCGCATACTTCACACCATTCATAACGGGTTTGACAGATTTACTAAGTCACTGATAGGATGCAGGAAAAGGGAAATACCCTATTTTGCCACCTGTGTGCACATAGGCATCAGCTTTTGTTCTACTTTCCAGCTGTTTATTATTCAAAATGTTGCGTAAGTGGTAGACAGTCAACAGACAAGAGGTTAAGTGATTTCAAGCGAGTTTTGCCTGAAGACATTATGTACAAAACAAATTGTTGAGTTAATCTGACGAAGCTCTCGTGTGCATGTCTGTATACGAGTCTATATGCACAAACGTGCACACTGCCTAATTTAACACACACCATGGGAGCGAACCTCCATAAAGCAAACACCTTTGCTTGCTCTCATACACACACACACCCACACACAGTGTGTTGGGTATGCTATTGTGAAGGTCAGTGTGATGTATGTGTGTGACTTTGTAAATATCTCAATGATGTTGACATCTAAATGATTGTCTGTACAGTATCTCATTGTAGTTGCTATCAAATGATGTGTTTTCTCATGAAGGCAATTTTATAACATTAAGTTTCTGAATGTCGCACAAAACGTCCCCCTCCCCATTGAAACCTGCTTAAGGGGGTAATAGGTTAACCTCTGATTAGAAGGTCTGGTTAGGGTAATTAGATAGATACTCATGACAACCATTTAGCAGACTTTTACAAGTGCTTGAACTTGAGATGGATTTAAACAGTTGAATATGCCAACATAAATACAGCCAATTACCAAACGAAAAGAGAACACCCAACACATGCAGGAAGCAGCTCTCCCTAACTGTGGAGTCAGCCACCCTGCAAGGACTGAAGAAATCTTGCCTAAAAATCTGCATGAGCACCAAGTAGATGTTCAAACAGTTTTTGTATGAAAAATGCAAACTATCCTTGATAGTTAAGTTTTCTAAGGTTATCAGACCTCATTTTCATTTAGTTTTTTAAAGTTGAAAATCATGTCTTTGAAAAAAAGAAAAAAACAAAAATTTACTAGATGTTACCATTATCAGTTGATCATGCTTTGCATGTTCAATTGTTTTCCATCAATCAGTGGCAATTATTTCGCAATTAAGATGTATGTCTAGTTTCTTGATGGAATCTGTATATGAAAAATACAAACAAACAAACAAAAAGACCAAAAAAAGAACTCTTGAGCCGGCAAATACGTCATGATCTTGTTTGTTTTTACAACAGCGCAAACAATATAATATGTACATACAATATGTTTTAATGTAAAACTGAAAACTTCATGCCTTGGAATAAACGATTCACCAGCAGAATCCTTTTCCATTCTGCATCCCCTCTTTGTTCTTTTATCATTCTCATAGCAGAGGCACTTGCAATTGCACACTGCTCCATTATTTTTTTTTTCCTTTTACAATCTGTACCTATAGTTTCTGGATAAACAACAACAACAAAAAAAAACCTCAACAACTTACAATATAAAATGTCTTGTTAAAAGTAAACAAAAAAAAAATCCCATTTTGACTACTAAAACATACCAAAAAAAAAAAGAAAAGCAAAATTGGGAAGGGGGGGGGGGGGGATGCAAGATGTGGAGGAGGGAGAACTAGAAAGTTTCAAAAATAGAAAAAAAGTTTCTGACAAGTGAAATGTTGCACTTACAGAAGTGTAAATGTGATCACAGTTGTGTACACAGAAATATGAGCATCACACAAAGGACTGATCTCATCAAATTGCATTGTAGGACACCCATGGCTTTTCAGATCTTTGCACGAGATGAAAAATGACAACAAATGGAATAGTCTCTTTATTTGAAAGCAAAACAAAACATGTAACATTTCATGACTACTTATTCCATTGTCCAGAAATAAGAGACCCCAAATGACAAATTTACATACGCACACTTAGCACAAAAAAGGTACATCAAGTGATCACAGCAACCAGTGCAGCAAGACGATGCTTTTTTCAAATTGTGGGGAAAAAATATTAATGGACACAGTATTTTCAACTAATTACGTACACATACCAGGGGAATGAGGGAAAAGGGGATTGATCATACAAATTGTAATGGGCACAAAATAAAATTAACAATAATATTTGATTTCATTTAATACTGACAGTAAACATTGAACCAACATCACTTCGTTTTTGCAGTCAAAATCATCAATCACACATGCATATTCAAACTGAACAACAGATACACAACTTAAAAAAATTGTGCAATCTTTTTTTCTTCAGACACATTAGCTGATTTCAGTTTTGAACTGTGGCTGTAGAACTGATGATCACCTGAACACACACCCAAAGAACAACAAAAGGTCAGATTCCCTTCTCCTCAAAAGACCACCCAATCTCCAGGACATCTGAATTGAAGGTTTTAAGAAAGACTAGTCACATTCAGGCACAAAGATAACAAACATCCTCAAAATGAAAAATATTTCACAACCTCTCTGGATGAGGACAAGAACTGAACATCCCAATACAATTTCAGACAAAACTGCATGCACAAGTATACTGACCCTGAGGCAGACACACACACACCGGCAACACACATACAATATTAATATTGATACTGAGGGATGTAGCTTCAAGCACAGGCTACTGTTCACTCTAAAACAGATAATATCAGTAAGACTGTGACTTGTCACCCACATCTTTACCAGACTTTTAAGTCCAATGTATCAGTTCTACTCTATTATATTAATCTTTTTAAACAAACACACGTTTCAGTTCTACTGATCTTTTAGAAACAAAGGCCTTCAACAGAAAAGAAGAGTAAGCTGTGATTCTTGATTGAAACTACATAACAAGAAGTTGCAGATAAGCTAAATGTAATACTGTGCTTGCTGTGCAGCTTGATTAAAGAAAACTGCACATATTACTTTGGAAAAAAGTGTCTAAAAATGCACTTTTTTGTATTCATTAATTGATAGTTCATAACATTGACACTGTTATCATATTACACATACGTGCCCCCCCCCCCCCCCCCCACCCCTACACACACACACATACACACACACACATGCATGCCTCTGTTTTTCCAAATAAGGAAGTTGAAGAGTAGTGGGTTATTTTTTTAGTAGATAAATAATCTTGCCCACATGAAGGGCAAAGCATCTCATGCATTTTGATATGACTGACATGGATGGAAACTTGCACATTTCCCCCCCCCCCTTTTTATGTCAGTGGAGCAAAATAAATCCATCTTGTTGATGGGATGAAAAAGAGGCAACAAATTCTGTATGCTCTAAGTGTTCTAATATTTTGCATATGCACAGTATTTTGCTTCAAAAGCAACTGGTTTTAGGTATGAAAACTTAAAGCCCAAGCATTAAAGATTCTAAGATTAGGATTAAGAAAGAAAAAAAAAAGGAAAAAAGAAAAAAAAAAGGTCTGCGAACATGTCTGGTATATAAATACTTCTTTACCAACATTAAACACAAGAACTGAAAAATATTTAAATACTTCTTTACCATCACAAAACATAAGAATTGAAAAGGGTGAGAACCAAAGGAGTACAGAGTAAAACTATCTTTGTAAAGCAACTGGACCTATGTTCACCATCAGTCCAATTAAAATACCAGCTTAATGTTAAATGCAGCAGAGTGTGTTATGTATACCTTTTTTTTCTTCATAATACTGGTCTAGAAGCCTTTGGGGGTGAATTGGCTCCTGATTGTCTGCCTAACAACAACATGGGGCCAGATGTTCTTAACATGTACATATATTCTTTTTTCCCCAAAAGTTTGCATACAATTCGATTACCACTCCTTAGCAGACATATTCATGTAAGAGTGTATTCCAAGAAAGATCATTCCTGCATGTGTCATTTCTGCACCAAAGAAAACCAGCACAAATACCAAACAACCATCAACAACGAAACAAGAAATCCAGGTTATAAACACCAGATAAGATAAGATAATGTTGCTTATAGCCCAGCCGACCGCAGAGGGCCACATCAGGGCTGTCACCACGTTAAAATCAACTCACCAGTCATGAAAAAAAAAAAAAAAAACCACTTTCACACATCTCGTTAAATGACATCGTCTACAAACGCACCAGAAACTTTGTTTAAAAATCTTTCTGCCGTAAAATCTTAAATCAGATGAAAAATGTTAATCTCTCTCAAAAACTCAAGGATCACGTCAGGCGGGACATCCCTGAACAGGATCTTCATGGACTCCGCTGTAAAATGTTTGTGTCTCACATCATGCAAGTCCCAACACTCCAAAAGAACATGTTTCAAGGAAAGACAGAAAAAAACACACCAAAAAACCAGTGGAGCCATTTTGTTTATCCTGAAGCTAGAAATCAGGAGCAGTTATGCAGGATAAAAACAAGTCAAATGTAAGGTCAGGTAGCACAGTGCCGGACTGTAATTTGTTCTATATAAAATGCCAGCAGATTCTTGCATTTCTCTGTTGTACATTCGAAAAGTGATCGGACAGGAAACAACTGAGGTAATGGTGACTGTTGTTATAGTGTGTGTGTGTGTGGGGTGTGTGTGTGTATGTGTGTGTGTGTGTGTGTGTGTGTGTGTGTGTGTGTGCATGCACGCGCCAATTTGTGTCTGTGAAATATATACATCAAGGGGAAAACAGATAGATTTTCATTTACATAAATGAAGAATTTAATCAAATTAACAAAGAAAATCATATGAGTTAGCCATGTCATACAAAATCAAAAGAATGCAAAACATAACCAAACATGTATATACGAAACCACTAAAACACGCTAGACATAAACATATACACAACACAGGTGACATTCACGGCCTTACTTACTGAAACAGATGCAAAGTTTACAAATTATTTTGAGATTCAACAAAATGTAGTAACTGAATTCCTTAATGTTTTGCCCATCTGTAGATGGAAATCGACTAGACTGTATTCATCCTTAATGCAAGATTTATTTGGTATTCATCTTAAATCCAAAAATGATAAATACAAAATGATGTAAGTTGTATATCTAACTACCAATTCTTATTCATCTTTCTCTTTAAAAAAACCCAACCACATTTCACTTGCACCAAAGCAGATCTAAAATACATAATGACAACTGAAGTAAGAGTAGGAATATCTATTCTTCATCCTACACATATTCATGCTAAGAATATGCATCAGCTATAAAGAAACAGCGCTGGAAAAAATCCACACTTTCTTTTTTGTGATACAAATGATTAAAAAAAATCAAAGCATTGACACTTCTTACTGTTCTTTTCTGCTGGTCAAATATGATGGAATGAAGAAAGCTGAAAGTAAATTTCTGTACATTTTTCTTCTTTACCTTTCATTACTGTTTTCATTTATTTTATTTACTTCCATCACTTTGCCAACTACTGTTCCTTACATGGTCCCTCTCAGTGATAGCAATATCTCTGCATTATGTTTTGAAAATAGTTGGTGCATTTTGATTGGCAATCAGAACAACCCATACAATAAACATACAAAATATGGACAGACTTTGAGTGCTGAAAAGGACTACTGAAACAATGGGGGGTAGAGATGTACAACGAATTGGATACATAAAAAATGACATAACTGTGTATATTCACATTTTTTTCTTCCATCTCTATCTTTTCTTTTTGATTATTTTCTCAGTTATCATCCTACTAAATGGACAATTTTAGCTATATAAACAGTGAAAAATCTCTCTGTGAAATTCGTAACTGCAAACTGTACGAACAATCAAACATTGTATGTGATATGCTAAACTGCTCTATCCATCAATCCTTTGTGAAAAAAATCAAACGAAAAGGATATATCTTCTGTGAGGGATTCTCAATCGTCCAAGTATGAAATGGCATCGTCCAGCAGATCACAGTGATGCAAAAAGTAAATGCCAAGCAGAAATTGTGACCAAATATGTTTGAGAATCAGTGCAGACTTTAGGGGGTGAAAATTAAAATGGCACACCATTTCTGTACTTTGACTGATTTTGTTTTAATTAAAGTGAGTAATGTAATAAATACTGGATCGTCCAGTGTAAGACTCATATGTTACGACAGTAAATTGTGAACAGCTCTGTGCAAAGATCTATAAAGTTAACACTGCATTAATGCGTTAACAAGTCCAAACAGTAAAATCTGAATCTTCGATTTTGGAAAAGAAAAGAATGTAAAATGTATTCCGAAGACCTGTAGAAACATGATGAGGTATTTTCTATAGACATCACAGAGCAGTTACGAATTTGTTTAAAACTCACCATGACAAGGAATCTGACTGAAAATACCTGACACAACATGTCTGTACATGCATGTCATGACAGAAAAAGTGGCACATATCAAATGCCACTTTGTGTTTCATCTGTCACACGAAGAATAAATGGACGGAGGCTGAAACATCACTGAAATGACCACAAAGAAAAATCAAAACAAAAACGCCCCCTGTATAGGCCTAGTACTCGAACGTATACCTTCACAGTGGATGGTTTAGACTCTGCTTGGAGTCAAGGTGTAAGATGATCATGGCGTTCAGCTGTGCAAGAGGAAACCCTGGCTGAAGAAGGATGGGACCTGTTCAGAGTTTTCATCATGGACGGATTGTGTTGAGGAAGCAAGGCAGAGAGAAGATGGACACACAATTCTGACATACAGACAGACTCATGGGATGTGATGGCTTGACTTCTTCCATCAGTCCTTCCCAGCAATACACTCTAGCAAACCAAAAGGAGCCGTCACCATCACGCACACTTCTTCCCATCCGCCTACGTCATAGTTGGCAAACCTTCTTCATCCGAGTAAGTGTCCATCTGCAAACAAGAAGTGCAACATCATGATAAAAGAATTGGATAATCCTTTAGCCTAGGATAAAATAAGTTAAAAAAAAAGATAATGCACATACACAGACATTCAGTTATTTAGGGCAGATTAAAAAGAAGTTATAATGTATATTTACAATAAAACATGATTCTTGGACGATAGGAAATTCACATATGCTTCAAATAAAATTTGATTGTTACCATTCAAGATAAAAAAATTCTCTGAATATCTGGAAAAAAAGAGAAAGAGGGAGAGAAAAAAAGGTTTAAACATGACAAAGCTATCATGCCATGAAGTTTAGCATCCACAGATCACTCAAAATGTAACGTTTGGTCATTCTGTTTCTTCTGGATTCCTGAATGGTTATAAAATGGGCAAATTTGAAGAGCTTGAACTGTCATAAATACAGTATTGCTTTAAAGATTTGATAATTGAATTAAAACTATAACACAGAACCAGCATATTTCTGTGGTTAAGTCAGAAATGTCAGCAAAGAAAACAGAATTTGTCAACATTGAAAGCATTGTGCAAAAATCATACACACTAAAGTTTTCCTTTTTCTATTCTATCACCCCTTGAGCATTTGAAAATGTCACCAAGAGTTCTTCCAAGTATTCTACAATTTCTGTACTTTTTAAGCACATGCAGTGCCATAGCTGTGTGGCACAAAAACTAGCATCATTCCTTCACTGGGTGTTTAGCTTAGTCTCAGTGGGAAGTTTTATTCATGATGGGCGTGTACAAGCCAGAGCTTACACCATAATGGAAAATCTCCAACAAGCCTGAGTGACAGGCATGGGGCTGCAGCGGACTATGGTGGGTTGAAACAAAAGCTAGCAATTTCCAGTTAGTAAACTGAGATGGGATACATGAAAAAGGGTTAATGATTGAGTTTGATTGTGTCTATCAATATCCTCCCCTGGGAAATAATCTCTGATGCACGACAAATACATGAAACTACATCTGCCTCATGCAAGTTAATGCTAAAAAAGATTGAAAGGTTAGAAAAAAAAATTCAGTTGATAATGCAAACACACACACACACACACACACACACACACACACACACACACACACACACACACACACACACAGATCAAGCTGCATTAGAATGTTAAGCTAAGTAATAAAAAAACACAAAGTCTCAATCCAGCCACAAACTTCTCCAAAGAACTTTTTAGAAGTCACATTGTAGAAAGTTCTCAATTATACTTTCTCATCTCTAATAATAAAACAGAGAGAGAGAGAGAGAGAGAGGGGAGAGAGAGAGGAGAGAGAGAGAGAGAGAGAGAGAGAGAGAGAGAGTGAGAGAGAGTGAGTGAGAGAGAGTGTGTGACGGAGGAAAAAAAAGAAGAAAAAAAAGCTTGAAATTGGTCCTGTTATGTTTCTGAAATTGATTTTTTTTTTCAAATCATAAGCAAAAAGGGTCTGGCTGTGTCCATAGGTGCAGTGAATGTATTAGTGATTCACCATTTCTAAGGAAAGGCATTACAGAACACAGATCCCACCCATCTCCATCTGCTACCTTATTCTTCCATGAACTGCTGGACTGACATTCTTTAATCTGTAAAAAATATGACCCTATGGGTGGTTACTACTCAGCTCTACAGTTGAGCGCTCCATTTGTTTGACTGCAAGTCCATAGCCAAATGGTTAGGGGGTCTCCAAGCCAAATGACTGGAACTTTTGCCTCTGGATCTGATGGTTGAGAGTTTGAACCACTCTCAGGGACATTTTTATGACTTGAAAACCCTCTCTGCCCACCCAACAGTGATAGGTTCCTGATGAGAGAGAGATGGGTTTCGCCTTCCAGAATGCCATGCCAAGGACATGGCCAACCTCTCACAGTTCAATACCAATATGGCCACTATGCTATGGAACTCTGACAAACCTCTGACTAAAAAAGATCAGTCAAAGCCAGTCATGTCAAAGTCAAGAGAAGTCACATCAAAGAAGAGCTTAAATGAGGGAAAATAACGATCACTTTGGCAAAGACATTTCTGGGACGACACATTTGATGTATTAGTCAAGTACTCTTTGTATATACATATTTACATACATGAACATGTTAACATGTGAATATATCATGGTACAACTAATTAAGTGTAATTCATGTAATTGTTTGAATGCTATGAAAATGCACCCACCTAGTGTTTATCAATTGCTAATCACAGTTTTAAGAATGATTATGATGAATAAAATTCCCAACACTTCAATTCATCCTGTTTTCTCTGAACTTTTACACAGTAGTAGTGTACACAGAGCACCATAGTGAGGACCTAATTCTGGAGGTTCGTGGCAATGCATGATTCTGTGGTGATTGACTTACCTGAGAGTTGTTGGTGCCAAAGGGATCAATGTTGGAGATGTGAGGGATAGTGGATACAGTGGACTTCTTTACTGGAATGGACTCCTTTTTGGAACGCGTCGCCACTGCAAATGACAAACACATGCAGTTTACATTAGCAACACAGAGAATGAGAGAGAGAGAGGAGAGATAGATAGATAGATAGAGTGAGAGAGAGAGAGAGAGAGAGAGAGAGAGAGAGAGAGAGAGAGAGAGAGAGAGAGAGAGAGAGAGTGAGAGAAAGGGAGGGAGGGAGAGGTAGAGAGAGAAAGAGAATACAAATATGAATACTAATATTTTAATGCAGGTGAATAGACAAGCTTTAAGCTTCTTTACATTGTGCCCTAAAAAAAGAATCCCAAAGAATAAAGATTTACAAAATGTACAATCATCACAAGTAAAAGGGAAAACAAAAATTTTTTTTTTCTTTCTTTCTGCGTACGCAGGCTGATACTCCTGCAGACACTGCCTGTATAGACAGGCAGTGGAGTTTTGTGTGTATGACCGTTTTTTATCCCACCATTAAAACAAAATATGAAACAGAAGAGAGAGAGGGTGTGAGAGAGAGGGGAGAGAGAGAGAGAGAGAGAGAGAGAGAGAGAGAGAGAGAGAGAGAGAGAGAGAATATTCAAACATAGTGAGAATGAGAGAATGTTCAAATATAGTCTGCCCAAATTCGGCAAAGAGAGAAAGTACAAAACTATTCAATTATTCTCAGTTAAAAAGGAGAGAATATGTCACTTCCCTCTGCATTCAAATACCTGTTTACCTATACCTGTTTTACCGAGAACAATAGGATGAAGATTAGAGTAATGCACATAAACTGTTCTTATCAATGGGTTGAAATGTAATGATGTGCTTTTGACAGAAATCAATCTTCACATTTGCCCTCTGACTGGCAACCACACATCTTTTTATTGTGACTTCTGGAGAAGATATATTTGTAAAAAAAATCACAAGTGCTTTCTGCAATTTGTAGTTAGATAAGTATTGGTTTACATTTTTTTTAAAAGCTTTTGACAAGAAACAGACTTTGACCAAAATTAGAGACGGACATTTCATGAGTTTTATAATGAGGTTCATGTGTACTTTATCTTATTTAAAAAAAGAAAAAAAATGTTTGTCCCATCAATTCCCTGCTAATAGCAATATACCCCAGAAAAAAACAACAACAAGAACAACAGGACATGTATGAGACAAAAATTCTTTCAGAGACAGATGACAGCATCCTCTCATCAGTCTTTTGACACTGTCTGTGATTATGATAAAAAGTAAATAAAGTTGGTTCATACATTTGTTCTAGATTCTCAGCTTGACATGAGAACTCTCCGAACACTCTCTTTCTCTCTATTGGGCTCTTGAATATCAAATGATGTAGCAGACATGTAAGTATCCAACACATACTAATTCTGCAATCAGGTGAGTCCATTATTGGCCTAAAGTGTTAAAAGTGAAAAATGACAAGCTCCCATGGGACATTTACACATTATGTCATTTAGAGAGCAGGGGAACAAATCAATTCCATAATTAACATTTGCGTACATCTGTAAATTTGGTCTAGGATACACATGTACATGTCAGGGCGGAGATGAGCAAAACTTGTTTGTGCAAACTCTTTGCCAGAGACAGACAGAGTGTACATGGCAAAACCTTAATCAAGTGAAACATTTGAAATGTAAGCAATGTACAGTTCAACATACCTTGTAAATATGTATCTTTACATACATGAATACTAACAAATATCTATAACTGATTTGAATTTGTGTTGGTGTACCCTGATTCAATGTCTATGCTTCTCATTACAAAACATTTATGCAATGTTGATCAGTTATATCCACTGTGAAAAGATTCAAAACATGCTAGACCTGATAATTTTAATGGGAAAATATTTCATATATAAATGCAAAATTAACAAAACCAAACCTAATCTAAACGTGTTTTTGAAGTAGCTGGACTATAGACATAAAATGGAGAAATATCTGTCCTTAACGGAGATGAATCATGCAACCTACCAAACAAAATGGTCACTATATATTAAACTACTATGGGACTAATGGTTATATCATGTATCATATGTATGTGTACGTAAGTGTGTGTGTATGCATGTGCATTGTATTAATGATAAGTGCTGTATACTCTCTTTGTTTTATATTTATTGTCGTCCGCAACCTTGCTACACAGGATTAATGCCAGTGATTGGAATTTATTCGGTTTGTAAAAGATTAAAAAAAAATTTCTAGATTGAAAAAAAAAAATGCATGTACATCTGTTTGCATTAAATATGTGCCACTGTGTATTAATGTATGGATTTATTATGTTGGTTATCAAAGTTGCATTGCATGTTTGGGAAAAAAAAAAAAAAAAAAGAAGAAAAAAAAATTCAAAACAGGATGGAATTAATTTTGTTTTGATATGTGGTGTTCTTTGCAATATTTGTGGAAAACGTATCACAGGAAATGTTACTAACAGCCAAGTTTATTTATTTAGTTTGCATATTTCATCAAAAAAGTAAAATATGTAACTTGGCATTGTACTTGCACAAAGCATTTCAATTATGTAAGCTGGCTGTATCTTACTTCCCCCTGTATATAATAAATGACCTAATATGCTAAATTTCAATCACATTCGTAAAATGTTTCTGATGCTCCTTTTTACATGGTCTGTTATGGTTGTTGATGAACAAATGATCTTGAATTTCAGGTCTTGTTACTATAACTTCTTGAAAATGTGGTGGCAAAGGCCTTTTGTTGAATGATCCTTCCCATTCTTTCTCTTTCTCTATGTGTATGTGTCTGTGTGTGTTAGCCAGTGCATGTATGTGTGCATGCAAGCGTGCCTGCCTAGCGCCTGTATCTGTGTGTGTGTGTGTGTGTGTGTGTGTGTGTGTGTGTGTGTGTGTGTGTGTGAGTGTGTGTGTGTGTGTGTTTGTATATAGATGTGTGTATGTGTGTGTGTGTGTGTGTGTGTGTGTGTGTGTGTGTGTGTGTGTGTGTGTGTGTGAGTGTGTGTGTGTGTGTGTGTGTGTGTGTGTGTGTGTGAGTGTGTGTGATGTGTGTGTGTGTGTGTGTGTGTGTGTGTGTGTTTGTGTGTGTGTGTGTGTATGTGTGTGTGTCTGTGTCTGTGAGTGAGCGTGTGTGTGTGAGATTCAGACTGAAAATTGTAAACACAAAACATGGAGGCATCCATACATGTTGCACATTTCATAGATCGCGTGACCTATCTGAGACTGACAGAGAGGTTTTACACACACAAAAAAATTTTTAAAAAAAGAAAAAGATGGAGAATGTGTGGGTGGGGACTCATAGATGCCTGATCTATGCATTAACACACCATGCTGGTCTGGCCTCTGGTAACGAAAACTGACAAAAAAGTGAGAAGACGAGAGACGGAAGAGGGATACTCACCCTCAGAGGCACCTTTGACCTCTGGCAAGCTGAGCCCTCCCCCTGGATGTGAGGCCCTCTCGCCAGGGGGCACTTTGTTCTTGCTTTTGTCGGTCAGCCCATGCTTCTCGTGCAGGGAGGTCTTTTCGGACACCAGCTGAGGACTGATGGTGATGGAGGTGGAGTGGGAGGTGCTGGACTTCTTCACAAAGCTGCTGTTCTTCTTCGGCAACAGTTTGTCCGGGCTCACCCTGCCAAACGTTTGAATGGCAAAATTTGAGGGTGGGCCTATTGTGTGTGTATGTGTGTGTGTGTGTGTGTGGTGTGTGTGTGTGTGTGTGTGTGTGTGTGTGTGTTTGCATGTGTGTGTGTGTGTGCGTGTGTGTGTATGTATGTGTGTTTGCATGTGTGTGTGTGTGTATGCGTGTGTGTATATGTGTGTGCATGTGTGTGTGTGTGTGTGTGCACATGTGTGCATGCATGCATTGTGTATGTGTCTGTGAGTGTATGAGCATGTGTGTGTGCTTGCATGCGTGCTTGCATGTATGTATGCCTGCAAGTGTGTGCGTGCCTGTGTGCATGCATGCATACATGTGTGCATGTGCGTGTGTATGTGTGTACGTATGTGCGCATATACATACGTGCGGACATGCGTACTATGCGTACTCTGCGCGCGTGCTTGCATGCATATATGTGTGTGCGTTTTTTTCAGACTGAAAATTTGAAACATATAACATGGTGGCAGACTAATATGTGTGGAGTAGACCACTGTGTATGTGTGTATGCATGTGTGTACGCGCGCGCGCGCGCGCGCGGTGTGCGTGTGTGTGTGTGCATATGTGTAAATGCGAACATGTCTGAATATGTATGCGTGAGTGAACGAGTGTGTGTGCGTGCACGCGCATGTGTGTGTATGTGTGTGTGTGTGTGTGTGTGTGTGTGTGTGTGTGCGTGTGTGTGTGTGCGTGTGTGTGTGAAACTTTTATGTGTCATTGTTGAATAATGTTGTTAAACTTTTTCCCCCCTTTGAATGTAACCTATGTGTGTGTGTGTGCGTGCATGCGTACATGTGTGGACATTAAATGAGTGAACAGTTTTTTTGTATATGAAAGAAGCTTTTCATACGAATGTTAAGAACCTTCCCTATAACACTTCAGTGTTCATCATCACATGTACATCATCCTTTATATACAAGATCCTTATTTTGTCAATAATATTCACAGTCATACATTCTGCACTTATTTTATGATCAATCTGGACATATATTACACAGAAAAAAAACTGCACTTCAGATTCTGTGCACAGACAACGGATTCGCATATCTCTGACATTCTCCTTCACAATGAGGTGACATGTATTGTATTTTTCCTCTGTGATTATATATTTTTATTTCTGACATCTAACTGGTCTAAATCATAAATTGAAGCCAAAAATATCAACACACCATTTTATACCTTACTGTGCCTTTCCCAAACACACCCAAAGCACACACACACACACACACACACACACACACACACACACACACACACACACACACACACACACAAACATACAAACATTATTACATCTAAGTGCACCCACCTATATATCAGTGCAGGTGTGTGCGCACACACACACACACACACACACACCTGCAGTATAACCTGAACAGTATTTTCCTGTACACTCAATTGACTGATCAAGAAAAATAATTCATAGTTTAAAAGATATACAGATCTTTCCAATAAACATTCAATTTTGCATGGATTTTTTCAGTTTTGTATGAAAAAAAAATCATCCAGCTTATGCACTTCCCCGTCATCATACAATATCTTGTGTAAGTGAATCGATTATTCCTCCACCATATCAAAGTAAACACAGGACAGACTAACACTACTCAAACAGACAAAAGCAGAAAAGAGAAGTAAGTTTCATGAGACATTTAAATACAAAATGACAACTGACAAAACCTCTCTCCCCTCCCCCTCCCCAACACACACGACGCACGCACGCACGCACGCACGCACGCACGCACGCACGCACGCACGCACGCACGCACGCACGCACGCACGCACACACACACACACACACACACACACACACACACACACACACACACACACACACACACACAAAACTAGAAAGGAGAATGTAAGAAAAAAATTAAAAGAAACAAAAAAATTTACATGAGTCAGACAGCTATATAAGATGGGATGAAACAAAGAATACACACTCACACCCTAACCTATGCAAACTGAAAGAATTGGAGGGAAACTCAAACATGACACATACGCAGACATCAGAACATTCACATTGTCTACAACAAAATATCACTTGGAATATAATATCATAGCTTTCAGACAATGATGTACTTCTCCCCTCCATTTTAGACAGTGCCTTGTATTCTGACACATCTTGTGTATGGCATTAGATTGGGCAACCAACAGTAGAGACCCACTATTACATGATACACAGTCATGTTCAGTGTCGACTTTTTTTGTGAATTTAATGCTAATTTGGAAATATTTAATCATGAGGTGATCTACACCCCAAACTGGAAGGCAAGCAGCTGGTAAGAGCTGCCAAGAGCTGCTGGAGCTAGAGATGGAAGTTTGCACAAGCACATACCAGTCCCTTTCATCAAGTCTTCCCTTCCCTTCCCCTGCTCTGCTCAACTCCTGAGTTTATCACTAATATCAGAATCTTTTGGTTCCAATAATTTGATAGACCAATAAAGTTTCAGATTTAAGCATATAAACCTATTCCTGTGTGATGATGATGATCAGTCTTTTCACTGTATGATCCTTGTGGCACCGTTTGAACTGATAATCCTTCTCCAGTCTTATCTGTCCTCTACATCTCTTTGGAAATTGCCATAGGTAAAACCTGTCCATTCGTGGATATTGTCCTCCAGTCTCTTTCTGTCTGTGTGCATGCATATGCGTGTGTGTAATCTTGTGTGCATGTACCGGTATATGTGTGTTTGTGGGCTTGTGTGAGCATGTTTCAGTCAGTGTGGTTGGATATAATGGACAGTTGGTTTGAGATGGTTGGATTGCATAAACTGGCTGGTGGGGGTGGGGGTGGGGGGTGTATACATACAATAACTGTGTGTGTGTGTGTGGTGGGGGGGTATACATACAAAAACTGGAGTTGTCAGGTTTCTGTTCTTCACTCAGGTTATCGTCACTCAATGGGTGCAACTTTTCTTCACACAAAGGCAGTCATAAAGAATGCCAGTGACTTTGACTTATGAGATCTTCATTATACTCCATGTTTTTAATAATACAAGTGATTTTTGAGTCCTCCTTTATTAGGAACTTTAACTCAAAAGTTCCAGGAGAAAGAATGATCATTGCTAGTCAACCACAATTGTCATTATTTTCTAATGTTGTTTGGCTGGAGTTAAACTGTCCAAACCAGCTGAAAACAGAGGCCTTTGGCTGAGAAAAAAGTCCAAAACAAAGTTTTAAACTTTGAAGGCACTCTTGGAAAACTTCCCTTGGCATTAGTCATAATAAATCAGAACTTGTATACCTCTTTGTGAAAGATAAACATTTATGGAAACATGCATCACCCTTACCTGTAAAGTCCAATGAATTTTTTTTTTTTTTTTTTTTTTTTTTTTAGGGGGGGGGGGGGGGGAGGCTGGTAACAACTATAATGAAATTAATACATAACATAAAGTACAAATTAATGATATCATTGGTTCTTCCACATTGCAAAACGTAATAAGTGCCCCTCATTGCAAGATGAAACAGAAAACTGTAATACACTTGACAATTACTTTTCTGCAACTAGTCGAAACTAATCAAAACAAAAAAAAAGTTTCCTTGTTGTGCATCGTATAAAACATCATTAATTTGTTACAGTATCACAGAGAATAGACAAGAAACAGAGAGGCACATAAAAAATAAACAACACAATTTGTAAAAACAAAAAAAAAATTAAGGTCATAGTATTATAAAACAATTTAAAAAAAATTCAGCATAAAGGCTTCCAAAGAAAAAAACCCTTCATTTTGTAACACTTTCCTGAAAACACGTTTTAATGTCCAATGACTGGCTCTTTTACTCCACAAAAAATATTGTTGAACACTTTTACACATAAAATGTACTACAATGTACAAAATGAAAAATTCAGGTCTCGCACCCCCCCCCCCCCCCCTCCCCCCACTGACAGGTCACAAGTTCTAGGTTGTTAAAACCAGATGCCCTGACAGCACATCTGGTCACTATTGATGCTAAAATAAAGTTAATACCAGCTGCCTTGCTAGCATACCTACTAAAGCTGAAATAGTGAAAAATAACTACCACAAAGATAAGCATAACCAAAAGCACAATGACAGCGTAACAAAAAAGGACAGTTATAAGCATAGTGAAAGTTGTCATCATCTCATCTCTTACAAGACTACCAATTAGTCAATAAACCACAAAGCCAAGCAACTGTTTGTTAAGAACCATATAGGGCCTAATGAATACATTTGAATCACACCAAAAAAAAAAACCCAACCAAACAAACCGATAATACAAGAGATACAAAAAGAAGCAAAAGAACCAAATGTTTCTCCAAGCAGTAACACAAGAATGTTTGCAGCTTGAGTTATTTCATTGTAAACAACAATAAAGGGAGATTTCAGGCAGATGTCTGAAAGGTTCATCCTGATCACATTAGTGGGAAGGTGTTTAAACAGAAATACATGAGGCAAAAACAACATTTAATTGATACTTTTGAATTACAAAAGAAGAGACCATGTAGTTAGTGATTTTATCATTAATGCTGAGTAAGAGAGTGAAAGAGCCAAAAGGAATGAGAGAGAAAGTGGGACAGACATACCTGTGCAGTGATAGCTTTCTGTATATTAAATCATTTTATGCACACAGTTAAGTCTATACATCAAGAAAGAAAAATGTAAAAAGGAACATAGTTTTAAAAAAGCTTAGCAAAAAGAAGAGGCTGACAGACAGACGGATGGATGGACAGACAGAGACGGTCAAAAACAGAGACAGAGAGACAGACACAGAGAAACAGAGACGGGGTGACAGACAGAGAGACTGGAAAAGGAGAGCGGAAGACTGACAAGCACTCAAATACTCAAAATCTTTGTTTCTGAAGGATACAGATTTCAGACAGTGCCTAATTCTACTGTCTGTGCTTGCTGTTCCATTAGATGCTATTAAAACACCACGCAAGTCTATATGATGTAACAACAACAGCTAGCAACAGTGACAATGCTTAAGATGTTACACAGACAACAATGAAGGGATAAGGGGCAAATAAAGGCTAAAAGTAAACAGCAAGGTATAATATGGACAGCAGGTAAGAAAGCAAACACAAAAGTAAAAACAGTGAGAGACATTTTGAGAGAAGAGAGAGAGAGAGAGAGAGAGAGAGAGAGAGAGAGAGAGAGAGAGAGAGAGAGCGAGAGTGAGAGAGCAAGAAAAGAGAGAGACAGAGAGAGAGAGATCGACAGATAGACAGATGTATAATGATGGCATACTTGGGATGGCAAGTCACAAAGGCACTGAAATCTATTTAGTAGTAGTCTTCTGTTGCTGATTCATTTTATACAGCAGTTCATAATGTGATAAAAAAAAAAATCAAAACACTTGCACACATTATCAGCACACATGCATAAACGAACAGTGGCAGGCATAGACATAAACCATGGGAAAGGGTAGAAAAAAAAAAAACTGATGGATGAAGGGTGAAAATCATAAATGAAGAAGGAAAGATTTGAGGCTGTTTCAGAGGAGTTCATGATGCTTTTGACAAAGAGGAAGTTCGTTCCAGTATACAGGCAGGAGACAGAGAAAGAGTGACAGTAACAATTGATTGCTCAAAATCCAGGAATTTGGAGGTGAACGCATCTGATGCAGATTGAACAGAATGGCATGGGTATAAACCGATTGATGCTGACCAAAGAGGATGGCATAGGGAATGGATGGACTGATGCAGATTGAACAGAATGGCATGGGTATAATGGATCTGATGCTGACCAAAGAGAATGGCACGGTGATAGGATGGACTGAGTAGATTGAACAGAATGGCATGGGGTATGAACCGATCTGATGCAGACCAAGAGAATGGCATAGGGAATGGATGGACCTGATGCAGATTGAACAGAATGGCATGGGGTATGAACGGATCTGATGCAGACCAAAGAGAATGGCATAGGGAATAGATGGACCTGATGCAGATTGAACAGAATGACATGGGGTATGAACGGATCTGATGCAGACCAAAGAGAATGGCATAGGGAATGGATGGACCCGATGCAGATTGAACAGAATGGCATGGGGTACAGAGGTGAAGATGATCACTGAAACAGGAAGAGTCTGAGTTGTGAATGCATTTACAGCTGAGCACTGATTTTTTTTAATCTCATGCCATGTATAACAGGTCACCAATGGACAGCCTGCATCAGGAGAGTGATGGATGCAGTCAGATCTTTTCTCTCTGTGAACAGGTTCGAGTGGCAGAATTCTGAGCTTGCTGAAGGGAGTAGATTGATGACACAGGGAAACCAGTCAGGAATGAGTTACATGAGTTACAACAGCCAATGCAAGAGAGAATGAGAGAAGTGAACAGTTAAGATGTTGAGCTGGTGGACAAGTATTTCTGAATAGCTGGTGGACAAGTATTTCTGAATAGCTGGTGGACAAGCATTTCTGAATAGCTGGTGGACAAGAATTTCTGAACAGCTGGTGGACAAGTATTTCTGAATAGCTGCTGGACAAGTATTTCTGAATACCTGCTGGACAAGTATTTCTGAACAGCTGCTGAACAAGTAATTCTGAACAGAACTGATGCACTGTAGTTGGCAAGAGCATGTGAAAAGTCGGAGTAATGAATTTTTACATGGACAGTATAAAACCAAGGTTGTTCTTGACCATGCTGGAAAGGATGTATTGCCGAGCTTAACTGAATCAATAGTGAAGGAAGAGTTTCTATTTCATTGCTACCATCATGACTTCTATTTTGTCAACATTTACCAGTAACTTATGCAGAGTCCTCCTGTTATCTAATGTAAAGGCAGCAGTCAGTCAGATGTTTCTTGCCGAAGAGAGGGCAGGGTTTCAGGAGTGTTATGTTCTTTCTGTTGGGTGTCATTGGTGCAGGACTGATGACTAGTTCTGCTGGACTTGAACAAATTTGGAGCAGTATCTTGGATTCAAAATATATTTTAAAGATATGAAAGAAGGACTGAGTGATCTATAATATGAAAGGCAGCTGATAAGACAAAAAGAGTGAGATGCAACATTTTTACAGAGTCATATATGAACAGAAGCTTACTGAGAGTGTGCAGAGGAATAGCTTAGTTTGCTAAAAAAAATAACCCCAAAAGTGAGACCTGAGCAGGTGGAAAAAGCCTGAAAAATCCCAGAAGGTCCAGGAGCTGGCATCAACCCCCAGGTGGGCATTGGCCTTGAGGGCTTAGGAGTTAAGTCCCCTGAAGCTTTGTTTTGTTCTGTTTTGTTTTGTTGCCAGACTTTTATTAATTGTTTGGTTGGTGGTATGCTCAGGGCATTATGCATCCCAACAACTCTTGATGCTTACCGTCTTGTCAATGCTCCTGCTATTTCTTCTGTTCTTAGCCTTTGAAACATTTTGAGCCAACAGACTTTTCAACCACTTGTATCTGGGGATGCCAGCAGAAGTTTTGACAAACCAAACTGGAGTAAAATAACTGTAAGGTTTGAGAACCTGAAACCTGAGGGTCTTAATATTGTATACCCCACCTCACCCTCCAATTTTCTGAGCAGATTTATGCAAATCTCAAGAATGGCCTTGGAGACCTTTAAAAAATCTGAATTCAGGCTAAAACCTGAAAAGTCTCGTGTGTAAACTCATAAGTATTCAAGTCAACATGATATCCAAGCTTACCTCGTAAAATCCAATTATGAGCCAATGGTTTGTAAATACAAATAATATGTGACCGACATTTCAAATTATCATCAATAATTAGGTCCAGAATATGGTGTGTGCTGACCTGCTCACCCAAACTGCTATTCATTTTCTGGCTTAAAGAGAAAAGCTGATGTGTTGCTGCTTCTGTCTTGACGTTAAGGTCTTATCTTTTGTTTTGTGTGGATTTTGGACCACTGGATTTCAAAAACAAAAGGATTTAAACCACAAAGTTCAGAGTTTAAAATACATAAAGAAAGAGCAACAACAAAAAACCCACATAGAATTACTTATGAAAAAAAAAAACACAGAGAAAGAGACAGACTTAGAACTTATTAGTAGCAACTGGATGCTGCAATAACTTAATACATATGCATGCGTTATTCTGACATGCAGGAGATTTTTAAAGAATATGCAAGCATAGCTACATCAGCACACACACACCACACACACACACACACACACACACACACACACACACACACACACACACAGAGGCGTATACATGTTACCTATAAAACATACAAAGACAGGTAAACTGATCAACTGCTTAAAAAATTATATTAAACCAATTAAATGAAAAATAACAATGAAAAGATACTAGTAAAAAAAAAACCAATACTACTGTAACACTAACAATACTCTATAGGTTAAATTGCAAACAATCCATTTTCATTTTCTAATGGTTATCCTGTTCTGAAATACAAGTTTAGATTACTGGTAAAAACATACATTATAGCCAGTCTTTCATAGTGTATTTCAGCTGTGAAACAAACTGAAAACAGAATGATCCAGTAATAAAACAAGTAGCTGTTCCTTCAAAACAGTATATCATTATGAGCTCAGTAGTGCCATGAACATAATAAAGACTAGCCAAAGTCTTCTTCAAGTTTACAAGGCTAAAAACTACAGAAGTCTACTGTATATGAGGAGAAATGTGAAGTGCAGAAACTTACACGTCATCACAAGCTTGACATGCATTGTGGAACTATAAGAACAAAACCAAGGCCCAGGATAAATAAAACCAATATAAAACACACACACACACACACACACACACACACACACACACACACACACACACACCACACACACACACACACAAGCTGGTTCCAGATTTTCAGCACTTTTCACATCTAACCCCAAATACACCCACTTCTATTGCTTTATAACTTTATATAAAAAAAAAGAATCAAACACACCATTCTAATTACATCGTTGTATGTATATAATCAAAGCTACAAACATCAACATGACTATCACAAAGCAAAATGATGATGGCCACACAAAAGCATTAACAGAGGTTGCTTCCATGCTTTCTTTGAGAGTCACACAAATAAAAGAGGCAGAGATGGCTGATTAAACAGATATGGATGATTGATTGTGCAATATCTCGCCATAGATTACAAAAAAGAGAAAAAAAAGCACTTCACTGTACAGTAAATAAAACCACACAAGACAAGGAATCTATGTACTGTCTTTACCGCACAGATAAGACATGTACTTGCAGAGCATGACTGAACTCACAGGCAAAAAAAAAAAAGACGAATAATCAACACAAAAAAGAAGGATAAGCACAAAGAGGATTCAGATTCAAACAGAAACACATCTAGTGAAATTTACTGCAGCTATGTGAGAAAAGTTGCCAGAACACAAGCCTCCTACAGCCTCTGCAATCTTCATACCCACCTCCCCATCCTGCCCTCAACGACATCTCCCTCCCCCCCCTCCACCCTTACCTACTAAATTTTGTGAAATCTACGGACTTTTCTATTCATCCCTTTATATCATATCTACTGATTTGTGGAAAACTAAGGACATTTCTATTCAACCTTATACAACAATCTGTATAGATTTATGAAACATTCTGGACTTTTACAGTCACTTTTACATATCATGTGGTCTGATTTGTAAAATACCAGGGACGTGTCCAAATTGTTGTGCTTTCAAAATGGTTTCATCTTAGCACAGAGCAAAGAAGACCGACGACAACCATTTTTCAGTTTACTTTCAGGTACTTGCCTTTGAAAACAAACCCTCATGATTACTTTCAGGCATGACAAAAACCTCCAAGACCTACATGTGCACTCAAAACTAAGCAAAATCACCACACCTGAGTCATCCACAATCTTTCCCTGCTCACAAGCCAACAGCAAAATCTGTCCTCTCACTAAGCCAGACACCATCCTATGAGGCCCCAATGGT